>JAMAKT010000038.1:0-343708 GCA_023628415.1 Hypoxylon sp. PDH2405
TTGACCTAACCCATACTAGTCCGTACTCGAGTATACTCGAGTACGGCAAAATACTCGAGTATTTTTTGAATACCCTGCAAACAGGTCATAGGTCCAGAGCGAAGATACGGCTATAGGCAGCGGGTTTTCTAGCGAGAGCTCTAAAACCTGCCTCCTTACATGTAGGACAAGACGCAATCTTGAAGAGTTCCATTATAATATGTACTTAGTGTAGCTAAATGTATACAAGAAAGATTACTTTCTTCTTGCCTGTCCGCTGGTATACGTGGAATGCTCGTTAGAAATTGATTCCTCGCTCGTTTTGAACGCCTGACGATGCAAATTCTATGTCTCCAAGCTTAGTTGGCGTAGGGATTTACAATATTCTATAACTTGCTCTTAATCGCTTCCGACTTCCCATCCTCAGATACCACTACGACAACGACACAGATGTCGTCAATCTTGCCACCGTGCCAGTTCTCCTGGGGATAGTATTTTTGAACCTCTTTGGCGAACGGCCCATCAAGTCTTTGGTTTGTGCTGGCCAGTTTGGCAGCCCCTGCGATTTCCACGGCTAATGCGCTCTGAAGCGTCAACGGCCGCTGTCTTGAGCCTTCAGACTGAGTATATGGCTTTAAGTTGTCGGTAACTATTATACCACCATCACTTGCTTTCCACGCTCCAAGGCCGACCATCATCCGGCTAACGATTCGCAGTATGTCTTGGTTAAACAAATTGTCCCACACTCCATCGCTCGCGAAGACCAGTATGTCGCCGTGCTTTAGCGTGTGCTGTGTGACGTCCGCATCCTTCGGATAGTCGCACAGCTGAGCCCCACCAAATACTGCAGCGCGTGCGAGCATGCTGGCTGGCACAATGGACAGCTGGTAAGGCGTGTTAAAGGCGTGAGTTTGTGGCTCCGAATAGGCATGGACAGCATTTAGACGGAGGTGCACAAATCCCGAGTCTCCCAAGTTAGCAACTTCCAACGTGCCATCCTCACTCGCAATGGCAACGGAAGCGGTACTACCACCGGCGTGTATAGAGCCGTCTCTGCATACATCATCATATCCTCTCTGCATCAAAGACCTGGCCGTCAGTAACAATTCCCCCCGGTCGGGTTTGTGTTCGTACGCCGCTGCAGCCATATAGTCGCAGAAGCTATGTGAGAAATCCGCCGGGTCGACTCCGGAATCTTCCCAGCCCCCGACACCGTCGGCAATGCCAAATGCTACAGCATTAGTATCGCCTACACGGCTTATGAAGAAGGCATCTTGGCCGCTAGCTGGACGTTTTGATTTGGGCCGCTTTTGGGTCTGGATGCGGTTGTAAGGATTGAAATGGAAGACGTGAGTGATCGGGTCAAAATTTTTGTATTTGGCAGAGAATGAGGCTGCAGCATGGTAGGCAAATCTGCGCGAAGGTTCTGCTTGCGCTTGCGATTCCTGTGATCGGAGAATGGGCTGTAAAGAGAAAGCCCGCACGCGATGGTTGCGCTGGCGTGGCTGGCGTAGAAAGGGTACAAGAGGGAATGACGGTCTTAGTTGATATTGAAAACACGCTATTATAGGTCTGGATGGTATCCCATTATGTATCTTCGAGAGCATTGTGCTTCTAATTGACGAGGTGACTTTCCATCAATTGGCCACAAACCCGGTATGAATCTTTTTCTTTTCACACCTTCCTCACCTCGGTGTTGTCCATCTGTATGTGGCGGAATCCGTACATTTTTTTGTAACTGGGCCGTGCTCGCGGGGCAAATACGCTATCTGCCCAGTTGCCCAGGTGGTACGAGGTGGTCAGATGGCAGCAGCTGTGTACCCCTCCAAGTCCCGGACATTCGGGACTATTAAGCCCGCTTGGGCGTGACCCTGGCACGTGCTGACGCGCAGTTTGTTCCTGACATTTCAGCTGCGGGCAGCCGCGCGTAGTAGTCTCCGCGTTTCACCTTTCTCAGCTGGTTTCCACTTGAGCAACATATCCACAACGCGCAAGCTAAACCACAAACGCGGATCTATTTGACACTGTCGTTTATTATCCACCACCCTACCACCCTACCGCCGTCATTATTCATTATTGATGAAGCCAACGCACACACTCGCACGCATTTCACTTCGACAATATTGAAAATGCCTTCGCCGAATCTCACCAGTCTTCCTGTGGAAATTCTCATCCAGATCGCCTCATATCTTGATACCCCAAACTACCAAGCCTTTCGCCTGACTTGTAAAGGTATCGAAGATTCGCTGTTTAGAGCATTTGCCCAGCAATACTTCCGCAAGATTCAGTTCATGAGAACTGAATACAGTCTACAAGCCCTAGTTGACATATCAAAATCTCGATTCTCTTCTTACCTTAAGCATGTGGTTATTTCAACCATTCTCCTCGGTCCTAGATCCCCCAATGCAAGGCCGCGGCCGTGGTCCATTGATTCGGACACCAAAGAGGAGATGTATGACCGAATGAGCGATGACCAGGTAGTGTTTCTGAGCACTGGTTACGACCAGGACATGCTTGTTGAAGCATTCCGCAACCTCAAACTCGAAGTAGTGGGAATCTACACACAGCCCAGTCACTACATCTACAGTGGCCCTTCTAGCTATGGCATGTCGCATATCCGAAGAGAGACTTCAGTCGATATAAGACACGAAACTACTTTCCCTGCAGAAACTGATCGGCGGACAAAGCACGCGGGCTGTGTGCAGAATGTGCTACTCGCACTAGGCAAATCTGGTTCGGCGCCAAAACGATTGGAAGTTGACATGTACAATTCTAAATTTGGCGATGATGCATTCAATATCCCGCCCTTTTTAGTGAAGGCAGTCTCGCCGGTACTCTCCAACCTTGCAGCCGTCCATGTCAAGTTTCACCCGTACGCTGCAATGACTAAGCGCCTGATCGCACCTCCAGGACAGTCACCATCCAAGATCGAGACATATCACTTGCGCACATTCCTCTCGTGGTTGACACAGGTCAAGCATCTACACATACAGTCTCCGCGACAGCCTCAAAAATTCTTCGAGTGGTTAGCAGCTCCAGTATCGAACGAAGATTATGACGGCCCTCCTGGACTGGAACCGCCCAGGTCCCCAGCATTGCCGATGCTGTACGAGCTCGAAATCAGTCAAGTTGAGCTTCATTCCTACCACTTCCTTACTATCGTGAAAAAGTTTTCAGCAACCCTACGAAAACTAAGTTTGGGCAGGTCGCTTTTGATCACATCTAATTCCGGTGCGTCACACCCTTACAGCGCGTGGCCTGGATTCATTACCCAGTTTGCCCGAGTTGGTAGCTGTCTTACGGAGTTGTCCTTGAGCGAAATAGATGTGGGGCTAGACCCTGGACTTGCTGCTATGAGATTTAAAGATGGTGGCTACAATTTTCATTACGCTGGTCCTGATATGAAGACGGTACTTGGGGATCTAGCTAGTTCGATACGGCTAGAGGCCTCCTCTTCAGAACCTGAAGATGAAGATGGTGAGTTGAATTTATTCACCTATTGATTATCATATATGCTGATATGTAATGGTATAGTCGAAGAAGACTGGAGCGGGAGCGAGTACGACAATGGTTTCCCCGATTTCGATTTTGAAGACTTCGTCGATGAGTACGACGATCTTCTTGATGAAATTGACCAAGATTTGAATGTGGAATTGGTAGAGAGTGAGTAATTCGGCCCTTGGCCATCTACATTATGAAACTATGTATCGGTCTCATAGTTTCTTGCAATCACTAACACTCCATACTATAGGCATGTTCGGTCTGGGACAGGGTTTAGATCAGGAGCAATAAGGCGTTAGGAGATATCTATCCTATTGAGGCATACAGGTGTGTATTGCTCCTTGAATAATATGGGTGTGCTGCCTTGCGCGTGTAACAAGGTCAGCGCTTAGCCTAGGAATAATTAAGGATCCACTAGGTACTCGGTGCCCGTTAGAGGGAAAATAAAAAAATTATGACTATTATGGTGTCTAAAAGAAAGCATTAGCTTATGTCATAGCTGGGAATCCCTGCTACTTTTGATTATAGCAATAATATGAGGCGAACCTTTCCTAGGATATGTTTCGTGATGCGAATACTGAACTCACACGACGGTACTTGAAGGAAGCCAATACCGTATAGAGGTGACTGATACGTAGTAGTTGTATGTAATAATCCTACTCCCAGCCAGCCCCAAAGAAATCAAATACGTCTTCAATCATTGGTCAGATTGGGGGATTAGGTTGGCTTATGGCTCTAAAGTGGCTGCGATTCAATCAACTCTTTGATTGGCCCGTCGTGGGAAAGTGGGAAATCACTCGGACGGGTGGCTCGGATGACACTAGAGGCGGCATGGGTCCACATATGGAAGCTCACACGGAACAAATGACGGTCCGTGCGAGTTGATTAATTGAAAGCATGTGATTGGTCGGAACCTCACATGCCAATAGCCGAGGGCAAACCGGGTCGGGTGGAAAGTGGAAAGTTCGATGATGAAGACATCCTTCCTCGCAATTATTCCCGTAGCAACCTTTGCCAGAAGAATTGGTTCTGCGCGTCGGTTCACATTATTTCAATTCCGTTGACTTGGAAATTCCCTCTTTACCAGTTATTCTACCTTAATTCAATACATTTTGCCTCTACTGACAGGCACGCCGAGTGAATCGACAAGTCAGTCTCTAATTCTCCCGAATTCGCCCGCGATGGCAGCTCTCCGCTCTACGCCGTCTCGGCTCCTCGCCGCGGTTTCGTCACCGCGCTCGACTACACTTCCGGCCATGTTTGTGAGATCAATGGCAACAGTGGGTGGCGCCACCGTCGAAGCCAACCCCAAGGGCAGTACCGATTCACGCATGAAGTCGTTCTCAATCTACCGATGGAACCCCGACACACCCACCGAGAAACCGCGAATGCAGACCTACACGCTGGACTTGAACAAGACAGGACCCATGGTGCTCGATGCTCTGATTAGGATCAAGAACGAGCTAGATCCGACCTTGACGTTCCGTAGAAGTTGCCGAGAAGGCATTTGTGGCAGCTGCGCCATGAACATTAATGGAACGAACACACTGGCTTGCTTATGTAGGTGTTAATTGCGCGACAAGGAAGAAACAATTGGATGCGATATGTGACTAACATGATTCCCGCAGGTCGCATTCCCACGGATACCAGCAAAGAGATGAAGATCTACCCTCTACCCCACACATACGTAGTCAAGGACCTCGTTCCCGACTTGACGCACTTCTACAAGCAGTACAAGTCCATTAAGCCCTATCTCCAGCGTGATACTCCCTCACCAGATGTACGTCTTAGTCTTCCTTCGCTTTGAACCAATTGCGACATATCGAAAGGTTGAAACTAACGATCATGATTGTATAGGGCAAGGAATACCGACAGAGCAAAGAGGAACGCCGAAAGCTAGACGGTCTGTACGAGTGCATCCTGTGCGCATGCTGCTCGACATCGTGTCCGTCGTATTGGTGGAACGCTGAGGAGTACTTGGGCCCTGCCATCCTGCTGCAGTCGTACCGATGGTTGGCCGACTCACGAGACGAGAGAAAGGCGGAACGCAAGGCGGCACTCGACAACTCGATGAGCTTGTACCGATGCCACACTATCCTCAACTGCACACGAACCTGCCCGAAGGGATTGAACCCAGGTCTGGCGATCGCCCAGATCAAGAAGGAGATGGCCTTCTAAGAGGTAGTTACCGGGAAACAGGATAGTGAGAAGAACCATGAGATGGAGACATGGAATATTCCTCAGTTTATGAGGAAGCACTAGGGAAAGAGGAGGGGATTGAAGACAATTGTACAAAGTTCAATAACGAAGTAATGCGTGCTACGGGAGTTATTCTCTCCGACGGCGGTCTCTAGGGGTCTTTGGCCGTGTTCCTTTGTCTGCGAGCATGGTTGGAGTTGTGAGTCTTATCTTTGATTTACCCTAGCAGCAACAACTTCCAACTGTGATATCAAAATACAGCATTTTCACCTATGTTCGACAGACACTGTGCATTTTCTAATATGTCAGAGCGTATGGGGTATCTATTTAGTGACTGACAATCGCTTGAGCACTGAAGTTCTAGTGTATGGCTTTGGGGAACGCTTGTACAAGAATACCGTACTCCATCGTCTACTAACCCCCGTTAGATCTCCACCAGTTTCTGCTCCTCCTGTGCAGGTGGCTTCACAGTCTGTCTCTCCCCCTGGACTATGACTACCTCCTTGCTCTTTTCCGCCGTACCTTTCTTTTCTGGTCTTGGAATGTTCGGCTCTGCTCCTCCGTTCTTAGCAACATCTACTACACTCTTCTCCTTTCCCACACTTTCCTTCTCCCTACCCTTTTCCTTTTCCTTCGCCTCCCTATCCCTCTGCGCCTTCTTACCACCACCAATGCCATGGTGCCGCGGAGGAGGAGGGTACCACGGGAGCCCGTACCCTCCAGATCCGTACGCGAGGCTGAGGTTCATGGCCGCCGTCCACCACGCAGGGTGGTGCGTCAAACCCACCTCGCGCAGCCCCTCGGGCGTCCCCGGCATCGCGTGCGCGTACCGGCACTGCATGCCCCACCGGCAGGTGCCCCGGTGGCACCAGTGTCGGCAGTATATGCTACTGTCGTTGGTGCTGGGGGTGCTGGTGCCGTTGCCACCTCCTACGATGCTGCTGTTGCTGTTGCTGCTGGGGTTGGGATTGGTCTTCTGGCGCGCGGTTGCGGAGGAGGAGGGTGGTTTGGGGTGAGAGTAGGGTTGTAGGGGGTTGTACCATGAGTGTAGCATGCGGTCTGCTGGGTGCAGAGGCGATGGGGGAGGGGCCATTGGATAGGGGTGGTGAGGGGGAGGGGGAGGGGGATGGGGATGGGGATAGTGGTGCAGGATCGGGTATGGGTTGTTGTGGGCTGGAGGCGTGCTGCCTGTTGCTGTGGGAGAGGGGATACGGGGGTGCATGCCTATTGTCATGCTGGCCATGGTGGGGGTTTGCGGTTGAGACGGGTTGCCAATCTTCTGTCTCCCGGTTTTAGGGTCGGTGTTGTTGATGCTTTGGGTGATGCTGCCGTTTGCCCCTATTCCGTTCCCGCGACTTCCGTGGAGAGACGTTGTGGAAGGATCCGTAATAGGAGCTTCTGGTGATGGCATTGATGGAGAGGCGGTTGCTGCCGGCGTGTCGACGGATATGAGCCGTCCATTATTCTGGCCCTCAGCTGTTGTGATGCGATGCTGTTGCTGCGCCTGCGTCTGCTGAACCTGGTCCACCTGCCTGGGGTGGAGTTCTCGGGGTTGTGGAGTTGCCGTCGCAATGCTATCTGATAAGGCCGATGAGGCTATTTCGAGATCGTTGCGCATGTGTACAGTGTAGAACTCGGGGTTCCGAACAGCAGTGCCCAGGTTGGTGAGGCCCACGGTCTGTTCGAGGCTCAGCTCGCGCGGCACGCCAGACAGGTCAAGCCACTCGGGGAGTTGATCCACGGCCACGAGCGGCACAATAGGGCCTGGGGTTGTTACTGGGCCTGATGCTGTATGCTTCGTCACGCCTGGGCGCACGATGAAGTGTTGCGGTAGCGGAATCTGCTTCTGGTTCTGGATTGGGGAGGCAATGCTGTTGCTGGGTTGAGGGGCACGAGGCAGAGAGTTGGAACCAGGGTTATTCGCTCGATGCTGACTAGTTGATGCTAGTCCTACTACTCCTCCTCCGCTACTGCCTTCGCCAACTAGTTGGTTGTTGATGCTACTCATGATCTTGTCTTGAAGGATCCAACGTCATGCTCTAGACTCCGCAGATTTTGGTCTGAGCTTGAGTGATAGACGCAAATGATAACGGCAAGATCGTAAATGTGGGCTACATGTGTCTAGAAATTCGGTTTTTATGTTGACAATATGGCGACCTTAGGGACAAATACCCATCTACTACCTACAACGTTTGGGCTCGTCAATGTTGTATTGCAGTCGTTTGCTGTACCGGTAATGCAAAGCATCCCCGTTTGATAGTTATGAGCCGGCCAATGAAAGGGCATGTTTGTCAGACATCTCTGGAACGGCATGTTGGAATATACAGTGAGTTGTCTTACTAGGTAGTATGTACAACTCTTCATCGTAGAAACCGGTGAAGTTGTTTCAGATTTGCTTGAACCTCTAGGCCTTTCACTTGGATTAAGACGGCCTCATCAGTTTGCTTTTGTCAATGAAAAGTCACCCTGGCCTAGCTCATCTTTCGTCATCGAAGCTCAACCCTGATTCTTGCTTCCAAACCATCAACGCAGAACCCAAGCTGCCGGGGCCCGTCTTGCAGCTCTACCTCTCGCTTGACCCACTTACCCATCTTCCCATCTGGCTGGGACCTCTCACCCAAATCTCCAGTATCTTCCACCTCCCCTTTCATCTCTTCCTCTTCTTCTTCGTCACTACCATCGTCCACTTCGTCATCGAACCCTGCCACCGGATCCCACTCTCCTGTTTCCCATATCAAACGCAGGCCCAGCGGTCTCGCCCCAAACAGCTTGCCGGCAATGCCCTTCACAGCGTAGATGTCAAAGCTCTTTGGGATTTTAGTCGTTCGCTCCACGATCTCGGCATCTCCCTCACTAACCGGATGGAAAGCGAAATGCACCGTGACCAGCCTGGCTTCCAGGAAAGCGGGGTTGATCTCTTTCCGCCTATTGATGACTGGAGGCCCATACAGCTCGCAGAGCTCTGCATATCGTCTGTGTTGCTTGATGACTTCCGCCTCCTTATCTTCCGGGACCGCAGATAGATGCTTACCAATGCGAGCCAGGTAAAACATTTCCGCGTCCTGGCGATCGGTATTCGAGATCGTGCCGAAATTTAGGGTCTTGAGATTCGCCAAGCGACCTACTGTGAACATGTACGCTTCCTCGGTGAGCGTCTTAGACTGCGTAGAGAACTCAGGGTCCGGGTTGTCATATATAGGGTTGTGGGAGATGCGGAGGGATGTCAAGCCTGGAAAGCAGGTCGGAAGCGCGTCGACAAAGGCCCATGATGATATTTGGTTGTATGACACGTCCAGGTACTTCAAATTTGTCGGGAACACTGGTAGATCTTGAGATGGGTCCTGAGTTATGGTTGAAATAGTGTTGCCTTTCAGATGTAGATGACGAAGAGTGGTCAACCCAGCAAGACTAGCAACATCGGCGATGGTAGTAAAGTTGTTAAACTCCAAGTCCAGAGAGACCAAGGTAGATGCCAATGTTCCCAATGGAGTTTTTGGTAAATAGGACAGCTGGTTCGCACTAGCTGAAAGTGTTGAGAGACCCTGAAACCTGGTCGCAACGTGACATATCTCCTCCCAGCTCATAAGAGTTTCTTCGAGAGCCAAGTCTTTGACTTCTTTTAATGAACTCTGGGCATTTTTGAGACCTTCATCGGTCAAAATATCCTGGAATCGATTTCCACTAGACTCCGATCAGTGACGCCAATTGAAGATTTACAAGGATGAGAAACTCACTTCAAGCGTAAGCTTCGTAGAACGGGCAGTTCAGAGCAGATAGCAACGACTGTGCCCACTCTCTGGAAGAGGTTTCTGCTTAGATCTAACTCGACTATCTTGGGGCAGATCTGACTGATAGGGTTGTCACCCTCCGAATAGGCAGATGCGATACGTGCGCCGTCAACGATGACGACTTTCAATTCGGCCAATTGGGCCTGTTTGCGATGAATTTTATCGAACCCGACTTCCTCGGCCACTTTATTCGAAAACTTGATTACATTCGTCTTCTCCAGTTCGGAAGCGTACTTCTCAGTCACCGCCTTTACGAAACTTTGCGGCCTCTCTGCAGGTCGTGTTGGTCTCACGAAAGACGCGGCGGTCGGGGATTTAGATCGGCCTTCTTCCAGTTAGAATTCATTCGTTTCGCCAAATTTGGGCATAATAGAGACTTACAAGTGAAATATCTTACTCCTTTATGAGAGCCATCGTGTTTTCCTCGAGCCGGATCGTCCCATTCGACGCCAAGCCAGGTGCCGGATGTGCCACTAACTTCGCCGATATAACGGACTGTGCAGACAGCCCCATCATAAGATAATCGGTCGCCGATCTTCGGATTGAAACCCATGAGAACAGAAGTATCGCTATGAGACCGTTTATTGAGTTGCACCTGGAGAAGGAGGCAACTCAATTCGGTCGATGCTTTAAAAGTACGGATGGAGATGTAGGAGGCATTAGGCAACAATTTTTCGCTTGTTACAAGGATTGTTACGCCGTCACAGAAGACGTGTTACGGACTATCAAATATACCCCTGAGTTACCAAAAGGCCGAGAATTTCAATATTCAAAGGTTTAATCATATTTGTGTAGGCTAACATGAAATTTACATGGATTTTCGATTAAGATGTACAGATCATGGTTCATTCATGATCAGTCAAGGATCTCGCTTATAGCTTGCTCTTAGACTCTCCCACCACTTTCATCAGCGCCCTCCCGTTACTCAAGCAGACCTTTCCGCCCGCAACCTTCACTACAAATCTAATTTCCTCCCATTCACCTTTCATTTCGCCAGTTCTCCATATAGATGTAACCAATTTATCTCCAGGCCTCACAGGGCTTGCAAACCGAGCCTGGAACTCCTTGATATTGGCGGGGTCGCTACCACCCAGCTTCTGCAACAGGCCATGGGCAGCCGAGTTGAACGAGAATAAACCGTGGATAATAACACCGCCGAACCCCATCTTCTTGCCCGGCTCTGGGTGCGCATGTAAGGGATTATAGTCGCCGTTGAGGCGGTATAGCAGGGGCGTCTCTGGCTTGGTCTGGACCTCGAATTCGACATCGGGCTTCTTGCCCTTGGGCGGGGGGAAGTTCTCGGTCGCAGGGCCCTTGGGACCGCCCCAGTTACCCTGGCCGACGTAGAACGAGCTACCGATGGCGCGCGAGTAGACCTCGCCGGTACCGGCGTCTACCAGGTCCTGCTGGATCTCAACAACAGTACCTGGTCGCCCTTTGTCATAGACGCCCAGAACCTTGGAGCGAATCTCGAACTTCTTGCCGGCCGACGTTGTAGGGAGAGGCTTCAGGAACTGAACTAGTCGCTGGCCGTCGACGACTCGGCGCGCGTCGAACTCGGGCACGCCAGGGATTTGGATGGCTTTCTGCGCGGCATAAAAGTCGATGACTTCCTGTTCGTTTTTCTTGAAAGCTGGGCAATCGTTAGTCGCGCATATTTCAATTGGTCTAGCTAGCCAGAAGTGCGCTTCTTACGGAGGATCACCGGATAGGTCGGAAATACAGAGAAATTAGGATCAAGCTCCTACTAGATCGTTAGAAGGGAGAGCAAGATGTGTAGTGCGTACGAGTATACTGACGTAGAGGAAATGGAGCTCGTCAGCTGTGCAGCCTATGGTGTTGGCAAATAGTAAGACATCGCGCTTAGTCCACGATACCTCAGTTGGAGGATATTCAAAGCCAGCTCCTGGACCGCTCATTTTTGCCTTTGCTCTAAGAGAAGCTGTCTAATACAGATTGGAGAGGGATGGAAATAGTTGGAATTATTTGAAATAGACAAAAAGCAATAAACTCTGGAAGGGTATATATAACTCGCAGAACAATTGGGCCTATATAGCTCTAAATCAAGCACCGATGCGACAAAGACAAAAGACGGGGTCCGATATTAGGAATCTCCAGATCTAAACATTACGTGCAGAAAACCAAGCCGAGGTTCACGGCTGTATTGTTGTGGAGCATTCCCTAAAACAGTAAGTCCTAGATCTCACCGCCTGCCTATATTAACCTATCAGCGTATCTAAGAGCTCGATGGCACTGTAGCACAGTCGCTGCGGGCAGAAAAGAGTCACAACTGTGTGCAGTTGCCTTTCACGTCGACTCTACCTACAGTGCATGTAGGTTCTAGGCGGTATGGCTTCCCATTGAATGGGAGTATCCAAACCTTAAACCTCAATATGTAAATATTCTTTGACCCGCGTGAGTTTTTTACGTCATCCTGAACATCAAAAGGTATAGTGTGAACTGTGTAAACTGCGTGCACGTCCCCCGCTCACACAAGGTGTGATCGCGTTCGACGCGTTTCCTCATACTATTTCCTTTCTTTGCTAGATACTCGACGACTATCTACACTGTTCTCCTCTTCAAGCAATTCACTTGCTTGGTCCATACCTAGGTATTTAAAACATCATATTTCCGCCCCCAGTTCATTCTTCCCACACATCAACTTCTCAACAACCTTCTGTTGACTCGCGCAACTTTTCTAAGAGAGTGCTACACCAGAAAATGGAATCCCCTGCTCTTGACGGCAGCTCAAAGTCCCCCCTCACAGCGCTTCCGTCCCACAAACAACTTCTTGCTATTTCATCCAAGACCAATACGTTGATCCATAAGCGCAGCAAGATTGACAAGAAGCTTATTCGCGAAGCCAAGAATGACGAGGCATCAAAGGCAACTCTAGATGACTGGCCGCGAAGAGATAAGTTGATCCGGAAGCATACTCGGCTAGAGGAGAGGGAGAAGCGTCATCTTACCAGGCTTTCTCAATTGGAAAGTCTGTATACACAACATCCACCATCTGATCATCGCGATCTTGTTCAGCAGCTCCATTCGAAGTTCAAGAAGCTCCACGGACCCACTCCAGAACCTCATTCAAGTACTGGATCTGAGGAAATGGGTTCCAACAATGCCTCTCAGCTCCTGATGGCAAAGCAACTCCCGACCGAAGAAGCGCCGAGCAGCCAGAGCGGCAAGAAGCGAAAATCGAAGAAGAATCGCGATTCGGCCAATGAGAAGCACAAGTTGGACATGTCAGACGAACTCGAGCACTCACCGAATCCTATGGCGGAGAAAATGCAGACGAAGGACATGAAGGAGGCCAATAATGACACCTAGGATGTGTCATTGGACTCAGTAATGTCTGAGGACGTTATTGGAGAGAACAAGCTTGATACTACAGGACATGGTAATCGAGAGTCGTCTGGCAAACGGAAAAGATCCAAGCACGAGCGCCGACAGTCGGATGAGAGTAAGGCCAATGTCACTACGACGCCTCCGTCTACCGAAGAGTCTTCCGAGATGTCTTCCAAAAGACGCAAGAAACAGACTGGACACGGAAAACACCGACAACCAGACACGGAGGCAATCGATCTCGCACGAAGCAATCAGTCCTCTACTGTGCCTTCTCAGACTAAAGGCAAAGAGAAGGAGAGAATCGAACAGCGTCATCGACTTGATGAAATCGTCAAAGATCATCTTGACGATAATGATACTGTGTATGACCGACCTAATGCACAAGGTATCTTGAAGCGTCGTCGGAATGCTTGGTTGATGTCCGGTGGGCTCCCCGATGAGTCTTCTCAGGTAAGCCTCATGTCTCTCTACCCATCTTGGTATAATGTGTAGCACCCATGAGTCCTGAAGCTGATCCTATTTCAAATATCGCAGGCTGTCCCCTCCTCGAGTTCATCGTCTAGCCCCTCCACTCTCCCTCCGCCTGGTAAAGAGACGAGTGAGGATAGCGAGGATTCTGACGACAACGACGAATCCGAAGACGAAGGAAAGAACTTGACGCCAGTTCGGGCCTCATCTCTCCAGGGCAACAAGAATATGTCGGCACCTTACACTACCTGTAAACAAGAGTCCTTGTCATCTGTGTTGACCACACCGACTTCACCTGCAGCCGGTACCCCTAAACCACTTCGGTTTGTGGGACCTCGACCTCAGCAATTCACCGATCGAGTTATGCCTAGCATTCGTCCCACATTTGCACCGACTCTGAAACCAGTTAGCTTGGAAGACAATTCAAGTGAGAAAAAGACTAAGGCAGTCAAGAATACTGGCGACACGCAGGGTAAAAAGTCATCTACGTCCCGTCTCTCGAAGACACACATTGCTGCGCCGGAACCTTAGGCAGGTCTCGCCCGCAGAAATCTATTCGGACACGCAGCGTCGTCCCAGTCAGGGAGCCAAGCAGGAGCAAAGCAGGATTCTCCGAAGTCAGGTGTATCTCCCGGCGTCAATCACCAACCGAACTCGGCTGTGGTCAACCAAGACGATCTCGTCACCTTTGTTGGCATCCCTGCTGAACTTATTCCGACCGTCAAAAACAGCATACCTTCTCCTAGCGGTCCGGGTGGTACTAAGCCAAGCCTCCAGGAGTTGCTTGCAAGAGACCGTGCTCTTTTGCAGGCAGAGAAGGAAATCTGGACAAAGATGATGGGATTTTAGGAGGTTCGCGTTTATCACGGTTGACGCGGCCAAAGACTGGTGTTTTTTTGCTATTTGCATGCCGTGCGAGGGGTCCGGAAGTGGACTTGATGAACTTTAAGGCTCGGATGGTAGTTTGGCGTTTTTGAGGATGGCTTTTTGCATTTTATTTCTTTTTATCTTGTGCTTAGGGTATTCGGCCATGCACAACAAATGTACCTAATGAGATATCTAGGTTAGGCTAATATGACCTGGATGCTGATGATTATTTGTTTACGGTGGTGAAGCTGCAATTATTCTAATTCGTAGTAGTCCCTTATTCGGCCCCTGTTTTAAGATCCAGAGCACCAATTACAGCAGAGATTTCTTGGGTGGATATCGACCGCCCCTTTTCACTCCGCCGAGGGGAGGGATCTTCGTATAATGCTAGGTTCGACAGTTCTCCAGATTTCGGCAAGTCAGCCAATGGGAGGTTCCAAATAGTAATGACCCGGGGGGCTGGGGTCCGTTCCCCGCGCTAACACGCTAATACGTCGCGGGGGATTCACTAAGCTCCAGGGCTATACCAACTTGAGGATGCCGATTGACCTCCGGGGTGTCACGGGTTAAATACGCCCGAAAGCTGTTATACCTACTTCAATTACATGATTTTCCAGCTAAGAATTGCCCAGATAATCAAACTTATTAGATGTACAACAGAGAAGACAGTGAAGACTTGAAATGTTCTGAAGATGTCGGACAAGCTCATCAGCGCAGAGGAAGGTGAGACATGTCTCAATAACCTACATTAATACCTACACCCCCTCTGTTCCTTACAGCTTACCTCGGTACTAACAATTGCATGGTTTCTCAGTCGTGAAGCACACGACGCCCGAGAGTTGCTGGGTGGTGTTATACGGTAACGTCTACGATGTGACCGAGTTTCTGCCATCGCACCCAGGAGGTTCCAAGATCATCTTACAGCTTGCCGGCCGGGATGCAACGGAGGAGTACGACCCCATACATCCACCAGGGACGCTGGAGGAGAACCTCAAGCCGGAGGCAAAGCTAGGTCGGATCGATCCCCAGACCCTAGTGCAGACCAGCGCGCCGGCAGCTAAGGAGGAGAAGAAGGATGTAGAGGGCCCGCCTCCAATGGAGAGCCTGCTCAATCTCGACGAGATCGAGGAGGTTGCTACGAAGCGCATGCCGGAGAAGGCTTGGGCGTATTATTATTCCTCTAGCGACGACACTATCTCCAAATCGTTTAATAACGCCGTCTACAAGGACATACTCCTCCGGCCGCGCGTCTTCATCGACTGCACCAAGTGCGATACTTCTACCACACTATTGGGGCATAAGGTCGATATACCGATATTCGTTGCCCCGGCCGCAATGGCACGGCTAGGGCACCCAGATGGTGAAGCCGGCATCGCACGAGCGTGCGGAAGGTTCAATGCCTTGCAGATTATATCCAACAACGCATCCATGACCCCCGAGCAAATCGTAGCCGACGCCAAGCCCGGCCAGATGTTCGGGTGGCAGTTGTACG
The DNA here is from genome assembly GCA_023628415.1 of Hypoxylon sp. PDH2405. Taxonomy (NCBI): domain Eukaryota; kingdom Fungi; phylum Ascomycota; class Sordariomycetes; order Xylariales; family Hypoxylaceae; genus Hypoxylon; species Hypoxylon sp. PDH2405. The sequence continues at coordinate 15,643 of JAMAKT010000038.1, forward strand.
TGCAGAACGACCGGTCCAAGAGCGAAGCCATGCTCGCGCGCATCAACGCCATGGCCGACAAATTCAAATTCATCTGTCTGACTCTAGACGCCCCGGTTCCCGGCAAGCGCGAGCTGGACGAAAAGCAGAGCTTCAAGAACGCAGTGAAGGTCGCGGCGGGAGTCAAAACGAAAGACGAGCCGGGCAGACCCGGCGGCGGCGGAGTCGGACAGCAGCTCTTCTTCGGCACGGCGTCCGATCTCACGTGGAAGATCACGCTGCCCTGGCTCGCGAAACATACGAATCTGCCGATTGTGCTGAAGGGCATTCAGACCCACGAGGACGCGTTCCTGGCGGCGAAGTATGCGCCCCAGGTTAGGGCCGTGATATTGTCGAATCACGGTGGGCGGGCGCTGGATACGGCGCCGCCGGCTGTGCATACGCTGCTCGAGATTCGGAAGTACTGCCCCCAGGTCTTCGACCAGATCGAGGTATGGGTCGATGGCGGCATCAAGCGCGGTACGGATGTGGTCAAGGCGCTGGCTCTGGGGGCGAAAGCTGTGGGGATTGGGAGAGCAGCGCTGTTTGGTTTGGGGGCTGGCGGGCAGGAGGGTGTTGAGAGGACGTTTGAGAGTGAGTGCCTTCTTCCTCCTTTTTAAAAATTTTTGATTTAATCAGGCTAATAAAACGTGACCAGTCCTCAAGGCGGAAACGGAGACTTGCATGAGGTTATTGGGGGTGCAGAATGTAAGCGAGTTAGGTCCTAGACATGTAAGTGAAACCCCATCCTTGTGAATTATAGATTTGGCTAACGATTGTGTTGCAGATTAATTCTAGGAAAGTTGAAAGAGATATATATGATGGGGAGGCCGGGCTGGAGACGTTTGGACTGTGGGATAAGGTCAAGTCTAGGTTGTGAGTTGTGGCTAATAGAAGCAATACGTGGAGGTAGATTCTTTGTGTCATCTAGAATTATATTAGTATTGGATAGAATTGGCATAGCGGAACGATCAAAGATATCTATCATCTATTGAATCCTCGACGCAGTTCGAATATCATACCCATTGAGCTTTTATTTTATACATTTTCTGTGTTCCCGTTTAATTGATATTATGTTAGGTTTGTTCCTCCGTCAAGTTCATCTACATACATGCCTACCCAGGTACCAAGTTACACACCATGTGACGGGAGAGTATTTTCGCTTTACGCGGTGGTGTCCTTCCATGGATCTACGTTTCCCCAGATTTCCTCCACAACCTTATGCTCTACTTGGGAAACCTTGTTGATCCTAGACCGAGATGGATTATGGGGATTGAGTTTGGACCAATCCTCATCTCAGCTCAGGTTGCACAGAGCGCCCCATACGTACCTCTTACCTGTACCTAGGTATATAGGACTGCAGGAAACCAGCATGCGTTTGCTCGTGATGCCGAGGCGTCAGACGCCACTTACACTGAGATACATGGTTTGTCTGGTTTGACCTGTCTCATTTTATTTACACAGATGGCAGCCGTTTTTAAGTAGCTCCGGAATAGAGGCGCCTTGGTTACTACAAAATAGGAAGGACTTCCTCACTCCTCCACCTTCTCATTGGCAGAGCGTCCTGTTGTGTAAGGGCACTAAAAGTAATGGAAACTATAGGTTGGGAATTGAGCAACCGGGTAGGTTCGATCTCGCCGAACTGCTAATGCACATAACTTAAGGTACCTGAGGTAGGTACGATATACGACAATATGCATCCATGTATTCGCAGGGCTACCAAGAATATAGTCTGCCACACCATCCTCCTACGTCGCGTAATCCGGAGCTATATGATCGTAGTGCATATAGTTGGTTACTTAACTTGCGCAAAGAAAATTCTGCGAGTTTTAAAGACTACCCCATGACCCCGTCTGCCATTTACTGGTACTCTTATTGACATATCCATTGGCGTTGCCATCCTCAGACAACGTCATATCCGGACTCTGGGTTGTGAGGCTTCCATACTGAACTCTCAGCACGAAAAGGAGACACCCTTAATCTAACGAGGGGAGAAAAGAGAAGATATACCTAACCATGTCGGAGGTAGCCAAAGAAGAAAATACGACGTTCGAACATGTGGCACAAGGCAAGGGAATAGGTGGTAAGAGCTCAAGGGGCCATTGCCGGCGGTTTTGGTGGGTTTATGTCATAGTCGTAATCGCAATTGCAGCAGCCATTGTTGTGCCTTGCATGTAAGTTTACGGATCATTGATGGCATTTGAGTATTGGCAGCTTTACTGATACATCCTCAAGATTACTCGTAGCTGTCCCGAAGATGGCCCAACAAAAGCTCGACGAGGCAGCACTCACAATTGATGGGATTGTTATCACCAATGTCGAGGCCAATTCTTTAAATATGGCCATCAACTCAACAATCACCACGGACGGTTCGACTCACGCCACTATTGATGGTTTCGAGGGAACTATGTATCTGGCAGATATGGATCCTCCCTTGGCATTCGCAACGATCAACTTCCCTGAGACAACATCGGATGCTTTGCAGACCGTCAACGTAAGCCAGGAGATACCTATATCCGACCAGAACGCATTCACAACATTCAATGAGCACCTCATGCAGCAAAAGACCGTCAACGTGGCAGTGAAAGGCGACACACACGTCCACGTCAGCGGCATCTCTCGCGCATACGGCGTCACTTTTAGCAAGACCGTCCCGCTCCAGGGGCTGAACAGCTTCCAGGGTCTAAGCGTAGCAAATCCGCATGTGAGCACGGCGCAAGTTAATAACTTCAACGCCACCGCACATATTCCTAACCCATCCGTTCTGGCGCTAGACGTCGTAGGTTCCAGCTCTCATTCTCTTATCTCATTTCGTAATAATGCTACTAGCTTCACAGGAGCAAGAAGCGAATAAGGAAAGCTAATATAGATACGTAGGGCAACGTCACCTTTCACACTTATTTCAACGAAAGCGAGATCGGCACATCCTACATCATGAACATGGTGTTGCGTCCGGGTCCTAACGAATTCTTCATCTGGGCCGACATCAATCAGACGGCGATTATCAACGGGTTGACCAAGAGACCTTGGTGCGAGCGTAACGGTACCTTGACGATCCAGCTCGCCGGAAAGGAGGTAACGAATAATGGGCAATCCATCCCGTATTTTGCCAACGCACTCGCCGCTAGCAACGTGAGCGTTGATATACCTATCGGTCAAGCTATCAAAAATGATCTTGGGCTCTCGCTTGGTTGTCTTGATTGATATGAGAATGGGCGCAGTTTGCAGAATTCTAGCTTATCTTAAGTAATGTGCAGACGAACGGAAATTATCATGGTTGCTTGAGTTGGTATGTTATGTATTTAATTTAATTACTCATGGGGGGCTTTACTCCTACAGTTTAATAGTCAAGGCAGTTAGAGGGGAATGTTACAAGTTCTCCTGTTTATTTGTCTAAGCTACCCGGGCTATTATATTCCTGAAAAGAACGACAAGATAAATTTCTAGTCCTTGTAAACCGGTACATACCTAAGGTCCAACCGACTGTATACCTGATCAATCGCTACCTTCTACGGTAGCTATTGTCATAATACCTTATACGTTCAATACTTGGTGGTCACGACTAATTAATGTTCATACAAGGTTCCGGCTATCGTCGTCTGGCCTTTGGTCCGCGCATCGCCGGGGCGCTCTTCGGGTGACGGAGTATCGGCGAAGAGGGCCAGGGCATGCTCAGCCGGATATCGGGTGCCGTGGCACGAGGCCACGTTAACGAGGGAGCGAATAAGAGTTGCCTCGTCCGCCGTCAGCTCAATAGAGGCCGCCGCACAGTTCTCCTCCAAGGAGGCGATCTTCGTAGTCCTATGAATGAAATTCTCGTTAGGGGATGGCTATTCGCGGGTCGTAGAATTGAACTTCGAAGCAGATAAAACTTCACTCACCCCGGAATCGGGAAGATATCATCGCCCTGGTTCAACAACCACGCCAGCGTCAACTGGGCAGCAGTACACCCCTTCTTCTCGGCGATAGCCCTCAACTCCTCGACCACAGCCATGTTCTTGGGAAAGTTCTCTGCCGAGAAGCGCGGGTAGCGGCGTCTCACGTCTCCCTCTTCAAAGTCGGACGGGCTCTTGATCTGGCCGCTGAGCAGGCCGCGCGAAAGGGGGGAGTACGCTACGATAGCGACGCCTAGCTCCCGGCATGTGGCGAGGAGGTTGGTTTGCGGGTCTTCGATGTCGGTGGTGAAGGGGCTGTACTCGACTTGCACTGCTGCGATGGGGTGCACTGCGTATGCGCGTCGGAGAGTTAAGGCGGATACTTCGCAGAGGCCTAGGTGGCGGATTTTGCCTTGTCTTTTTGTTTGGCACCTTGTTAGTTCTGTTTACCTAGCTTTATAGCTCATCGAGCCTTTGCGGAATAGGGGGGCGTCGTTCTGTCCACACATTGGTAGAGGTAAAATGATTATTAGGACTTACTCCTTCATCTTTACCATCTCAGCTACGATATGCTCGACGGGCGTGCTGCCGTCAAGTCGGTGAGGATACCACAGGTCAATATAGTCAACCCCTAGACGTTTCAAGCTCTTCTCGCATGCCTCGTGGACGTAAGCCGCATCGCCGCGGAAGCCGAAATTGCCGTCATCGTGGAAAACACCGCCGAACTTGGTGGCAAGAAAAATGTCAGAGCGCTTGCCGGTCCTAGCGAACCATTTGCCTATAATGTCTTCTGAATCTCCCTAATAGGGGAAAATAGTCCCGTTAGCTTTGCGGGTCGAGTCTTGCTTTGCTATGTCACATAAATCCGGGATGAGGTCTCTTACGTAGAAGTCACTGGTGTCCCAGAAGGTCTCGCCGATCTTGTGAGCGTGGTCGAGGAGTTCAAGTCTCTGTTCGTCGGGCATAGGTTTGCCGTAGCTCATTGAGAGACCCATGGCGCCATAGCCGATTCGGGGGACTAAGGGGCCATCTTTGCCTAGTGGACGGGTAGGAATGGACGACATGGTTGGAATCTATACGTTAAGGTAAATATAATGAGCCAAATAATTTAAGTATTTAGTTCATACGGTAGCGGTTGAAGTAGGTTTGTACGAGGGCTTGGAGAGGTCACATTGATTTTGAAGAGGGATGTAGGACATATTTATAAAGAGTAGCTGGTATTCGATGGGATGTGGTAGATGTAAAGCGGTCCTTACCTATAGCTGGAGGGTTTTCCCAGACACTCCATTTTAGTCGTATATAGTCCGCCTCCGCAAACGTGCGGATTTGCGGCGGAGTTGGCGAGTTCAAGGTCTCGACTTGATCGCGACATCCAAAGAGATACTACTCATGCCAGCAACCTTCCGCTAGTCTCATAGCAAAACGTCTTCATCTCGTCGACGCCGAAGGACCTAGAGGAGAAAAGTTAATAACTAATGACCGTGGTTGCAGGGCGTTGGCTCACAACGTTAGAAAAACCAGGGCAAAGTCGTCTACATCGTCTCCCTTTCCAGTCCGCAGAAACTCGTCGAGGTAGAAGGCGGATATAATCCACATTGGTTTCTCCTTCCATGCTTTGAAAAAGTCAAATGAGTTTGTGGCATTCCATAAATGCCTCGATAATGTCCATCGGTGAACAAATTGCCAGCTTCCAAGTTCAGCTGGGATTACATGTCAGAATTAAAGAGATAGAATAGACGGATTGACACTCTTACTAGCTTCCCTCCGACCTTTTAACAAATCCCAGAAGATTTTGAGGGCGGCGCATATCATGTAAGTTCTCCTAATGCTTTCTGCAAACAGCCAGCGCTAATGATCGTCAGTGATAATCGATACCGCTAAATACCATTTTATTCAGACATACTTCCCAGGATTCAGGCGGTCTGTTGCGAAGTTCGGTGGCATCTAATTCGATGGATTCTTCAAGATTATCTCTTATTTTGCCCAGCTCGCTATTCCACGCTTCTAGGAGCGGCATATCATTGTCAACTTCTTGGCCAAGCGAGATATCACCATCAAACATGCGAATGGTTTGATAAGCGATCAAGGCATGGACTCTCGCAAGCTTCTCCCGCGGAGTAAATGATATGCCGTTTGCTGTTTCTTTGAGGTCGTTGACATTCTCATGGAGGGCTTTTAGGAAGAAGACACGAGTTGCCGGCGTCTGATTCTTGTAGATAACGCACACAGAGAACGCCTGTAAGATCCAGCGTGGCGTATCGTTTATGTATAAATGAGGATGCATATATATAGTGGAATTATCTCGCGCAAACGTAGTAGAGAAATTCTTGAAGACATTCATAGCGTAGGAAATTCTAGTGGAAGGGTCTGCGAGTTGCCATGGGGCATAATCATCCTTAAATTGTGAGCTTAATATAGAGAGAGAGAACTGTATCTTCTACAACGACTTACGCATATAGCTGTAACCTTCGAATAGTCTTGCCGAGATAGTGATGTCCGCGTTAGCGTGGGAGGAATAGATGCGCCCTGCCTCAGAAAGTCGGCTTGCTGGCATGTATCATTAAATCCGTTGTTCTCAGCCATCGAACTAAGTAGAGACTCAAGAGCGCCATCGACTTCGAGTGTCGTACTAGGTGGGATGCCTATGTTTGCGTCAAGTGCTGTAGGAAACCCGCTGTCGTTTATCATGAAGCCGTCTCCGCAAGACATCGACGGAGGACTTGTGACTAAACCCACGCTTGTAGAAACATCTGCGGAGTTGCTATAGGATCGCGTATATACCTGGCCCCCGTAAATGCAAATAAAACCCTTTTTCGTACAATTTCCGCAAACTGGGAACTGTTTATCACAACGGCGCTTGCTCTTTACGCAGGCGTTACAGTTCTTCTGCCTAGACGAACCTCCGCTAAGAGTCATTGGTCTCGCTGTGAGAGGCTATCCGAATTAAGAGAATACTTGAAATGAATTATGACGGTAAGTTCGTCGGTGAATGGTGAATTAAGCTTAAAGTAAAGAAACTAGATGAGTATGTATTGGTATCGTGATAGAATCGAGGATAACTCCCGCCGAATACCAAAGGAACGGGCTGCGGAGAGGCCAGGGATTGAAATCCGCAAGTCCGCCGCCGAGTCCTCCAAACTCCGAAAATCCACTTGGCGGAGCCAGCACCAGTTACATTCCGGACTGGGGGACTCGGGAATAACATCACTCAAACTTAACACACGAAAAGACTGTAGATCGCCTTATTACGTGAAACAGGCCCATTGAGGAAAAGGTACAGAATTAATTTCGGATGGTCCTACGTCAATATCTGTTAATGGGTACGTAGACGGTATTGTACCTTTACCTGGCCCCAATGGGAAAATGCTCAACACCTGTGAGAACGAGTATCGTCGATGAAATATTAAGACAATCATTTATAGTCAGTACCATTGTGGTATAGGTACCTACCTACCTTCCAAGAATTTTATATCCACCATGATCATTTCAGGGCTCCTGAGATAGAAAGCTCTTGAAATCTAACATATGGATAAGTCGAGATCCCGCTATTTCTTCTCTATTTTGAGTGAACAGGATAAAAACACTTAATGCTGGTAGATCCAAACAGTCACTAGTGATTCCTTACCTGCCCCTCTTTGAGGTTTCTCGAGCTAAAGTCGGTTAAGGACGGCTTCAAGTCGCGTCGCCTAGAATCCCAATATTGAATGACCACAATGGCGGGCGGACACGAGGCTTGCTGCAGTCGCGCACTTGTCTTCCATCCTACAACAAGTAGTACTTGTGACAAGCTTGAGCGTACCTTCCAAAACGCCATTGCCCTTTGAAACTGTTACACTAGATTTGTCCCGAAGGCTACTGTGCAGAGATCGCGACTAAATGTAGCCACGAAACTAATAAGGCACCGTTGTTTCAGTAGCTGAAGAGTTAGCTAAGAGGCTTTCCCACGAGTGAAATATAGACGCTCATATAAGACACCAGTCATGTTACACGAGTGATGTGACTAGCAGACCGTGATACTTTACTGGCTCATGGACGCAGCGAACCAAGTAAAAGAAAAGCAATTCAGTCCCAGCTTGTCGGCACAAAAGCTTGGGGACTGCTGCTTGATCGCGAATTCCTGCCTATTCAAGATCTAGATTCGGCCGTCAAGCGGTACAGCGGGAGAGAGAGCCCTGCAAACGGGAGCCGGCATGGTTTGAGCAAACCTGCCATATTTCTCCTCGCGCAGCGCGACATCCGTGTCCGAGACACACGGGTCTCACTCTGTGGCAGGTCGGGCTGTCGCATCAGATTGCGTTACTACGTCGGGGTCCAGAAACGTGGTGTCAAGGGCACAAAGTCAGTCTGTCGTGCCATGTCTCACCTGCCATCCCGAAGAGCTGGCGAAAGAGATCCCGCCGGAGCGAGTTTCCCTAGGAAAACGTGTGACGGCGGAGGCGACGGACAGTCTCGCCAGCATCTTCCCTATAAGGAAACCATGTAGGGACGTGTACTACATTCACCGGCCTCAACTGCCACAAGAGAGATCGATCGACAGATGAAAGATATATGAAATTGATTGGGATCGTTGAGGAAAGCTTCACAATATCTAAATCCAATTTTTGGCTGACATTGTGTACCCGCATAAGGCAACCTGAGAGTGCTCTACAAGGCTCTGGGGGCTGGATTTTAGCGAGACGTGATGGTGGTACTATGCAAGCTGACGCAGACACTATTGGTCCAGTCGTGTGATGAAAAGATCCTAACCATCCGCCCCTGACATCAAGTATTGACGGATAGTATTTCCACGCGACTATGTCCAAGTCGTAGCGCCATGTACCCCGGCTAGCCACAGTCTTTCTGGGAGGCCTTTTCCACAGGTTTGGGTCTGATGCAAGTAGCGGTCTCGGCTTCTTGGTCTTTACGGTAGTCATAGGTCAAGAGACTAGACACTCATCCCTTGGTGATTTTAGTGATGCCTCCTTTTACCACTCTACCTTATTCACGAGTGTCAGAAAGAATTTCTGAGGCCCTCGGCTGTCTCCGAACCTACCTACGTATTTCTTCTTGCGGTGGTGCTGTCTAGTGGACAGATAGTAAGGTCGATGCTGACGCCAGAAACTTATTGATGGATTTGTGAAGTCAGGGGTGGGATTCTAATCATTCAGCTGGCGGAATGCTCGTCAGCTTGTATTTCTACAGTATCACATCACTGCTCTCGGTGAAGCCTTGCTTGAAGGATCATGAGTTATCTTGCAGATGCAATATTACGAATGATTATAGACCCGAGCGGACAAGTGAACTATTTGATGACCTATCTCCTAAGCTTCTCACCGTAGAGCCTCTACCGTAGATTGGCATCATAGACGGCATTGGCCCCCGGCGGGTGTGGCGCGTTGATCCTATTCCTTCGGCGATATCCACTAGACCGAGGGTGTTCAAAAGGCAACTACTGAGTATATGGTCCAGTTCTGGCTCCGCGATGCTCGATTTGCTTAGGAGGCCCCCGAGTTGGGTTTACACGAAACGTAGAAACCAAAAGCCGCGACTACCTAGAACGGAGTAAGCAAGGGTTCGTTAGTAACAACTTCAGCTGCGATGTAATGGTGATCCCGAAAGGAATCGGCACGGATTAAGCGAAAGTGGAAGTCCCGTCATGAGGATCTTCCCGTGCAGCATCCCGCTAAATGTCTACTAATGAGTAAATAGGTGTGACTATTTTTGAAGCCGGCTCGGAGAAGATGAATTGAGTATAGGTGCCAGTCTCTCAGTTTATGGGATACCGTAGACGTGGTAGGGCGCGCGCCGAACTCCAGGGGATGGTGAGTTATTGACGCCCAATTCCTTATACCGAGTAGGTATGTTCCTGTAGTACGGATTAATTCCGCTGAGGGATTCCGAACACTGTGCATCTTCCCTCTGTAAGACTAGATCTCTTGAACCCCCACAACTTGGCACGTGTAGGATGAAGACCTAGTTCCCAATAAGGAATTACGCAACGTTAGGGAGAAACGGGCATGGTTGCTCTTGTCACCGAGATACTATGAACATGGCAGACCTGTACGCCGTACACTGATGAAGCACGATTGTCAAAAGCAACGACCACGGTTCGAAAAAAGCACCCACAGTGGGGGATGAGACAGAGCGCGAACGCTGTATTTTCTTTTCTCGCATCCAATAGTTCGGCGGTTCATTTAACAAGACCCCAGCCCCGCGCGAATACGCAGTAGTTCGTGAATTACGTGAGAGGTCACCGAGAGGGGCATCGTCGACTTCATGTAGTAAGGTGTATGGGGTATTTATCCTCCCCTGGAAACAGATCATGTAGTGCCGCCGGATGTCATAACCTTCGTGCTATCATTTGGATCCCCTTGTATTTCTGTATGTTACACACTTGGAAATACGCGCGCTGCATATGCTCAGTTTAGAGTTACTATATCATTCGGTAGATACTTGCATATCACATTCGTTAAGGTGGCTGATCCTTGGGGAGCTGATCGTATCCCTTGAAATATTCTTGGCACGCTTATACCATAAAATACAGTAAGCAGAAAATAAAACTACCCATGTAGGAGTAGCGCTATGGAGCGGGCAGGCGGGTAAGGCATTGTACGAGAGGTACCTAGGTTTGCCGTTTTGTAATGAATAGACACTTCTCACAGCGCGCCTACAAGCCCCTTGAATATGTATTTGACCGAGAAACATACTCTTAGGATCCGTCACTCACGTTGAATGGCTGGCACGATACCTACCGTACATGTTAGTGACCCAGCCCTGTTAATTTAGAACCGGGGGGGATTAGCAGGGTCCCTGACCACGGACCAGCATGAGGCTTGACTTTTAATATCAGATCTTGGGTGCTATCGAATAATAGCTCGGCCAAAAAAAGGTAGGGAATGGCCGAACCAGAACGTGGATCTCACTCCCGAAATGACGAGAATCACCGATGAACCCTGCCTTCATGTTAGCCTTACTACTAGGAGATGATGCCTGGAGGGCTTGGCACACCGCAGGGAATCAGGGATATGGGGGAGACGCTAACTAAGGGAAAATTCCCTTAAAGTGTAGAGGAACGTGGCATGCCGCATGCCGCGCCCACACTCACACCAACTTTGGGGTGAAGGGATGGGGGAAACCTACGAGCCTAAACGGAGTCATCATGAGAAAAACAATTTATGTAGGAGGGGTGGGAACGATCAACGTTATCCGCCTTGCAGGCATAAAACCTTGACCTAAGTGTAATCGGTACCGAATTTCTTTTTATACAATACGAAGAGCCCTCACTGGCTTAATGTCGGTGGCATCTCTTCTTTGTACATATGTCTACCTAATGTAGGCCAAGTTACGTTTGCAGTGCCGTTGGCCCCCAAGTGCATACATACACACTTCTATCGATGAAGATTTATTTTAGTTGTTGCCCATGCAGCCTTATGTTGTGGCATAAATCTATCTTGGTCTTTTCACACGGGATGTCTTACTTCTAGTAGGTCATGAGGAACGGAGGAGTAATAAAATACGAGTAATAATATTAATGTATATACCTACTAATGTATATGTTGACTTAAGTAATGTGGAACATGGTCATCCACGTGGGAATTTTACCGTACATGTATATAGGTTCGAATCGACACGTACTCTGTACTTTAAGGGTAATTTATACAATGCATTAGGGGAAGCATTAGCATTGTATAAAGCGGAGAAATGTGGCTTCTAACGAACCTCCACTCCTACCCTACCCCCTTTTCGCGCATGTGTGCAAACCTGCGAAGTGCCTCAAGTCGTACAAGTCTCTATAGTTCCTATTCGCTAGCTATTAAATCCCTGGGTAAGGTCTCACCCAAGACTCGCATGAGGCGCGGCAATTCTGCAAGACAAGCAGATGTTTTCCTCCAGTGGAGACCCGATACTTACTGTGCCGCCTATTTCCCATATCTCCTCCTCCGAGCAGACACCACTGGGCAGTGTATAGAATCCGAGCGGTACACCGAAAGTGATTTATGACAGATTGATACCACACCGATCGATGACAAGCGGCAACCCGAGTTGCGTGGGTGCTTTCCCGTAAGTTTGTGTGCGACGCGTGTGCTCGTCCTTGGCGCAACCCGGCGATTCGCCTCTTCGTCCCAAGACTGTAAGAGGCTCGTGTCAAGAAGAATGGCGTGGGACAGAATAAATCTTCATCATAATCCTTTCGACTCCGGTAGGCATGAACAATATCGCAACTCTATCTCGCATGTTGGAAGACGGGATTTAGGGACACACATATATACGCCCCTTAGTGATTTGTCAAACCGGTTTGAACAACTACCGTTGATGATGCAGGCCTCGCAATGCACATCTGAGTAAGACTGACAACCACCACCTCCATCGTTATTTCTGTACGGAATCGACGATGTGGGCCAACTTAATCCACAGCCCTTCCTTGAAGGTCATGGGCTATACAGTAGAAAGTGGATTCCGTAACTAAGACGACTCCAACAACCGGGCACGCAGCAGATTACCGGTCCGGTGCTTTACCTCGCATGAGGGAGTGGATAAGCCCGAGACAACATATTCGGGATGAATAATTTCAAGCGAACTTAATAGTCACTATGACGCCTTGCGCCTCCGTGATTCCACGGAACAAAACACCACCGGCAAACAAGTTACACCTCGCCTGGGGCTATGTAAGGTGCCGCCACAAGCTATCAGGATTGTGCTGCATCAAGTTTTCCAATTGCTTGTATGTATTGGCAACTTCAGGTCTGTTTGTCACACTCTTGTCTCCACTGCGCGGTATGTAGGGGGCACATGTACTGCATCTACAAGTCGGTGGAGAAGCTTGTTTCTTTTCGTAGATCTGGGAGAGATGGTGTGCCTTGAGGGCGGCATTGAAGATCCCATCGTACAGTACCGTATATGTGTGTATGTATACCTAGGACTTGGAGCCCCGCGAGATACACGATCGGTTCTTGACAGGTCTGTCGGAAAGCTATCCGTTGGAAACGCACCCCGCATAGTTGATGGCATATGGTTGTGTCGACCAACATCATCAACCAACACAAGGTAGGATTGGGCTTAGCCTAGGGACCTAGCCGAGTTACTAAAAGGAATTGTACTATGAAGGGTCAGCATGTACACCTCACGTGGCGGCGGGAGGATCGCAAGTAGCCAAGGTATCGTAAGATGGCTCTAGTAACATTGAATGATAGGGTAGGCTTCCATTACAGCGGATCCTACTAACATACATACCTAGGCAGGTATACATGACTGCATACCTTACATACATACTAGTAGATACCGGCTGTCGTTCGGGCATTACTTCTCTTCAGGGACACCGACGGTAACGTACCCGTACATACCTACCTACATACACGATGCTTCGCATCATAGGCTAATTTAATGATTTCAAGAATTTTGAAAGTTGGTAAATGGCTATGCACATAGTAAAGGTTGAAATTTATACCTACTTGAGCTATCTACATAATTCGGGCTACGTATATCTTACATACAATAGTAATTACATGTCGGTATATAGTGATTAGCCATCGCTGAATTTCTTAGCAAACATTTTTTATGATTTTTATTATTTGTTACCTACATCCTATATATCTGGCATATGACCTTTACCCTATTTAGATACATTTAGCTGGGGTATGAACTTCCGGGAAATGTTCTCAATGAGCACAATTGTGCTTTTTTAGCTGTTGGTAAGCTGGCCTAGTAATTCTATGGCCTCTTCGTGCTGGCGGAAGTAGAAGCCAAAGTTTTTCATATACTCCAACATCGTAACGCTTTGGGATTTCAATAACCATGCCTTCGTCGTACCATATAATCATTTGTAAAACCTAGGAAGCGTTTCCCCGTACGACATTGCACACCTTGACCATGCTGCTACCAACCGCGCTGCCATCCGGTATTGGGTCCAAGCACGAGCCATCAGATAACTCGTGCTTTTACAGGGACAGGCTTGGATCTTTTTTCCCCGTTTTTCCTGCTCTAATAGCCTGAGCTCGCCTAGCCCAATGCCCTTGCGGAATTTCACAGGCTTCAAACAGACCACCAGTTCCCTGGACCCGGGCGTTGGACCCTACGGTACTCGCCTCGATCTCCAAACCTTCCAGCTGTTGCTTCGTATCTCATCATGGTGGCGGAGGGAAGATGTTCTTTTCGAAGGCCCTCGCATTCCTCATCCATAAAAAAAAGTCTTTCCCTTTTCCCTCCTTGCAATTCGGTAATTCCGAGTTATTTATTTCAAAAGAGTAGAGGGTCCTGGAAATAAAACAGTTTCCGGCGTACGGGCAATGGTCCTTTGCTGACGCTCGATCCTATCCAGAGTTGTCTGAGTTGCAGTACAATACCTAATCTGGTACTCACATCGTGGGCATAAAAACTTCGACGGATTTGGTTGGGACCGTCTATTGAAGCCAAGCCTCAGACACGCATACACATGTATCTTGGTACCTAGTAGGTTTTGATGCGTTCAAAGTTCAAAAGATGCGGGCGCTACCACTCATCTCATACTAGTACCCATAGTACATGAGATGGCGTACCTCAACTCGGCCAGGGTGCCGCTCATGGCTTGCTCCACTACTACTGTAATACACATGGGCAGAAGGGACCCCTGCTCAACTTTCCTCACGTGTGTTTAGTACATAGTACATAAAAGCGCCACGAGGAAAAAGGAAACAGTGGGCGGCGCATTAGTGACACCCTAGCAGTAAGCAATGTACCCTATACTCATCGTCCGAGTACATGTATCCTCGACCATACCTAAACCTTCCTGGAAATAGCCATGCGACAAATCCTTAGTCAGAGGGTCCGATGCAGCGTCTAAATGGGCCATGGCCACCCGCCACACATACACTACTATGGTACATGCATCCGTGCTTGTCGTGCTTGTCGATATACAATTTAATATATGTTGGTTTCCATGTCGGCATTGCTATTTTCAAAGTCTCTGTACATACAACATCCCATCTATACCGTAGATACATGCCTATAATTTTAACCTCACTCCATGTCCACATGCATGGATTGGCTTAAATGGCTTAAATGTAGGGACGTCCCCATGTACATATGTACCTTACCATTAGGAATTACCTCCAAAGAAGGAATGGCCGTCCTCTCGGCTCTTTTTTTTCACCTGCCATTCTCTTGCAGTTCCTCCACGCGCGCAGGACCCTCCCTCCTTCGATCCAACAAGGGGGTGTTTCTTTCATTCTCCAGTCTGCTCTCATAATTCTCAAGAGCTTTCCCCCCAGTCTTTTCCTAGTCCCTCCTAGTCCTTCCTAGTCTTTCCTAGTCGCTCTGTAGAAAAGAGAACACTACCATAGTACGGTACATAACCCCCCCTTACAACTTTGGAGTTACCTACCGACGGAGCCCTGTCAGTCGAGCTTGTGCTGTGCTGACTTGGGAACTTTTGAACTGGGGTGGCTATGATCTTTCCTCTCTGACATACAGTTATTAAAAATTCCCTTTTTACTCTTTTCAACATTTTACTCCCACGTCCGAGCAACTTGAGCCCCATAATCTTTTTTTTCAAGCGCATTGTCGTTATGTCGTATGTTGACTTAGGGTGCTTCTATCAAAATACGCTCTTGACGTCTCACAACCTGTCGTTCTAGCTCGCCCGTTAGCTTTCACTTGCCATTATTTTTTCCCCTCCGTCTCTACATATATCAGACTAGCTAGTCTGTGTTTTCTACTTACCATTTCCCACGACTTGGGGCGCTTTGACTATCCAACTGCGCTCGATTGCAATTGGACGTCTAGCGTCAATGCTATTCTGATCCGTTCGCCAATGTAATCGTTGTTGAACGAATCGCCACGTCCTAGGCATTCTAGAGCTCATTAATCTAAGAAGGGCGACTAGTAACCTATATCACGACTCTGCCACGCACGCCTCTAATCTGTGGTGGTCCCGGTGACATATCTTAACTCGACAACTTCCAATTTACTTCACTTGGTTACGTTATAGCGATAGCCTTCCTTAACTCTCGTTGAGTCCATATTAAATCGTCAAGATGGCGACGGAACAGCCTCGGCCTGCGTCGCAGAAACTCCCAGCCGGGCTGGCGACGGTCCTGAATGCTCCTGAGGAAAACCGCGATTCAGCTTATTACTCGAGCACTGATGCATCTAGCAAGCGTATGTAGCTAGTACCATGTCGCTTAAGTTGGGAGTTGAAAAGTCAGGTTTGCTAACTATACTCATAGACACCTCGGCCGCGTCAGGTATAGGCATTAATGTCTACCACTCCGCGCAGGACAAGACTCCTTCTCCGACCACCACAACCCTAGCCCCCCAACCATTAGTGTCGCCCGCGAGTCACATGAGCGTGGCATCGATGGTATCGCCCACGAGCCCAGGCAGCGCACGTTTCGAACGACCTCAATCATTTGATTCTATACAGGGTGCCACGTCGCTCGGAGGTGCACAGAGTGTCGGTCCGGACTCTCGACGGGAAAGTGTGGATAGCAGGATCAACCAGGGCTTTGGAGATTTGAGATTAGGTGGTTCGCCTTATGCGAGTCAGAATCAGTCGACGACGTCGATCCACCAGACATTGACACAGCAACGAAACCCTCGCCCGGGAATAGAGCACTTGTCTGTGCATAGAATATCTAATGGATACCAGCCGAACATCGAGCGCACCCCCGAAGGTCAACATCCCAAGGCGGCCCGAACTGCACCAGCTATTACCGGGCCTGCCACGAGCACGATTGCTAGGGCTGCAGAACCAACTAAAGGACAAGCCTGGGCTTTCCCAGAGGAGGAAATCCAGCGCATGCCTTCTTCAATTGGGAACCATACGTTTTTTGACTCTAGACGAAGTAGCATTACAGACTCAATTGCTAGTAGCCAATTCACTACCGAATCGCGGTTGCCTCCTGGACAGCGACGACTCGATGACGGCCTGGGCCCAGATTTCCAACAAACAATTCATCATCACACGCTTCAGCATAAGCAGCTCTCGGATCTTCATAGTGAAGAATCGAGTCCACATAGTGGTAATCAGCCGTATAGCAGGACTCCCGAGCTACGGCAAAGTCATAAGCTAGCGGAGCGGAAGAGAAGGACGGAAATGAAGGAACTCTTTGAGCAGCTTCGCGACCTTATGCCACAGGAACGCGGGCCGAAGGCTTCGAAATGGGAGATCTTGACGAAAGGTACGCCATTATTAGAATTGAGTTGTAGTACATATATTAACTTCTCCCTAGCCATCGCCGAACATCAAAAACAGGCAGAGACTATCAAGACTCTTTCGTCACACTGCCAAAACGCTCTACAAGAGGTAGAAATGTTACGTCGCGAAGTAGAAAGGATGCGCATGGAGAATGCGCAGCTTCGGGGGAACCTACCAAACTTACCGCCAAGCCAGGGCGCGCCGAGTGCACCAATACCGTCGCAGCCGCCCGCGGATCACTACGGTCAAGATCCGTACCGAGCCTCACGGGAGCTACCGCCTTTGCGGGCCCTAAACGCACCAGACTCCATGACTGGTGTCCAGTATGAAAGTCAGAGACCCAACGGGTTTCGATCAGATCGTTTCTAAAGAAAACGCATCTACAGTCATTCCTCAGTTCCTTTTGTTGTAAACGTATCATATTTGGGGGGGACGGCTGCCATCAAAACTAGAAACTTCCAGTGCATTTTTATCGATACCCCGTACAAGTTTACGGTTGCTGTCCAGCCCGACTACTTGGGGCTGTCGACGAAGCACCTCGAAACTTAGGCGCACTCGGGACTTGGGACAGGATATCATGTCAGATTAAGATTACGTCTAGTGTTTGCTACTTTTGGCGTTGGTGAAACCGCGAAGCGGATGGGTGGTTTTCTGTTGGCTTCTGGTTTGACAATGACTGCCAACGAGTTTTGGTTGGGAGTTACCTCATGATCCAACCATCTCGACCGTCACACCTGCAATCTCCAGAATATCCTCGATCCTGGCCTTACCAGATAGGGGAAAGAAGCGCGCAATATTTTTCTAATATGGGCGACGGGTGGCTAGCCGGTTGTGTGATTTCGACTTTCAGCAAGCTCTTGTACGAGTGCTAGCTCTGATGTACTAACACCGCTTCCCACCCCGGTTCCCAACGTTGGGCTTGTTGGACTGTGTATATACATATATACCCGCCGATATGTTACTCGGCTACATTTGTGTTACGGTTTAGGGATGCTTGAAATTCACGAGCGTTGGTACCAATAAGGATATGTACTCCGGAATGGGAAAGGAGAGGAATAACGAGAGGGACAAAAAAAGGCTGGGGACAGCTGGGCGGTAGCGGTGGCAGGAGTTAGGATACCGTGCAACGATCCTTTTTCGAGGCTCGATCACGTACCCAAGATGTACGGATCGGATAGACCATAGCTCGGACTGCGAAGATGTATGATATAACTTCGTGTCTAGGGCTTTGAATTGACTTGCAATTGAGCTACGAGAGTTGACCGATAACTAGCAACTTGTGATTCTAAATGCATGTGCATAATAAGCTCGCCGTTGCTGTACTGTAGATATACCAGGCTTTGAAGGATAGTCAGGTATCTGTATCTGAATGATTGGGAAAAATATGCATACACAAATGTAGGTATATACTTACCTATATATGCGCAGTTTCGAAATATAAAGATATACCTTATGCTTTTGCCGACTCTTCTATAGGTACTGAAAAAGGGGCCGGGCGTTGTCGGGTGGGTATCAACTGGCAATAGCTGACTAGGTACGTACCTATATGAGCTAACCAAATGCACGCTAGCGCAGTCCGGGAGAGCTAAGACTTTCTTTTCCTATCACTGGAGATGGGAAATTTTTTTCGTGCTGATAAACTTTGGCGATTCTCTTAGTCGCTCGCAAATTTCAGGTCAATTTTCTAATTCGCCTCCCGCGACTACAAATTTTAATTGTCCAACGAGGCCGAGGTTTTTCTTTCTTCATCGAGACTCCATATTCAAAATGTAAGATTGATGGTGTATCATCCGCCGAGTCCCGAACAATGCTAACATTTCGAATCAAATAGGCATTCTCTTCGTCGTGCGGCTGTTCGGGCAGCATGCTCTTCTTCGGCTGTCGTAGCTGTCCCCCGACAGCAAGTCGCTTCTTTCGCCTTGCAGATCAGCAAGGCTAACGCGCGCCCGGCTACGATACTTTCTCTAGGCCGCTACTTCTCACAGACGTCGCGAGTGGCACAGGAAGATAATGCCAATTCTGTAGAGGAGGCTATCGAAAATGGCCGATACTCTGATTCTTCGGACAACGCGCCGTTAGAGTCTGCCCCAACCGAGGCGGAACGCGCAAGGTCCGGTCACAGCATCTACGTCAGCAATATGGCCTTCGATGTTACCGATGCGCACCTCCGGGAGGCATTTGGCAGGTATGGAGAGATCAAGGGTATAAAGATTGGACGCGACCAGAACGGCTTAAGCAGAGGGTATGTCAATCAATTACTTTCGTTTACTATAACCCCTGGCCCGTGTTACGATTCTTTCATATTACTCAAGAAGATTGCATAGGAGCTAATTGTCTAACCGGTTTATAGTTTCGGCTTCATCACATTCACGGACAAGGAATCCGCCGACCGCGCCGTTGAGGAAGCGAACAGGTCGTTCTGGCATGGACGCCGCATCAACGTCGACTACAAGAAGGAGGTGACCTCGGAGATGAAAAAACCCAAACTGACGGAGCCGACGACGTCGATATTCCTCGGCAACATCCCGTACGAGACGTCTGACGCTGACCTCAATCGCCTCTTCAAAGACCTTGAGAACGTCACCGACGTCCGTGTGGCTGTCGATCGCAACACGGGCTGGCCTCGCGGTTTTGCCCATGCCGACTTCACCGACATTGAGAGCGCCATGAAGGCGTATGAGCACCTCAGCAAGGTCGAACTGGGAGGCCGCCGTATCCGTGTAGATTACGCGGTGAGCCGCCCCGGTAACAAGCGTCGAGAGACTCGGGAGACCTCGGATGAGAGTCTGTGAGGAGATGCGGATGGCGGTGATGGTTCTGTTCCGGCTGTATTCTCATATTCATAAGGGGCGGTGTTGGTTGGAACGATGAAATATGCGATATGACCAAAACATCATGCTGGATAGGTTAACCAGCATGATGCGGATCAAAACCTACCTAGGGCTGAGGTTACTTCGATTGAAGAGGTAATCGACCAGGCCATTGCATGTAACAACAAATATTCTTCGTGTAGAAGAGTCGCCTTTAGCCTGGGCGGTTTACACGAATCGTATATCCATGAAACTACTGAAAATGTACAGACTCTCTCCCTTCTGATAACATCTATGAAGGAATGCGGAATTTGTGATGTGTCCAATCTTGTTTATCCATACACAACCTTGACTTCTATAGTGAACAATCCGGGACTATAAAATAACATGTAGTAGTATATGGGACTCCTTACAGGACTTCTTACACTCATTTTTTTTTCTTTTATAAATACCGTATATAAAAACGTGGATTTCATACCTAAAATACTCGTGTAAGTGCATGCAGGCATGGCGTGTTCAGGCGCATTGACCACCTTCCTCAGCCAAATGGAAGGTAACCACGAAGCATTTGGTGGGGCAAGCCATCGACCTCGGTGGCTACCGAAGGGAGAAATTGCCATCGGATTTCCCTGCACGTGGGGTTCCTCGGCAACTTTGGGCACGCAGGGCACGTTTAGCATAGTGACCTCACTGTCAAACAGCGGCTTTGTAATAAAGAGAATAACGTTAAGCCTAATTCACCGCCGTGCCTTCCCATACTGTACACGTGAATATTACATTTCCCCTACACTTTCGACGCCTAATCGTCACGTCCGTTTCTCTCTTCTTCTCTCTTCTTAGTAAAGTCCTCCTCAAATCTGAGAAAGTCGAGAGATTCTCAGCAGCAAACCCTCATCGATATTCTATTATTACTACCCAAATACACCTCGATCGATCATAGTAGTTGAAGCTCAAGCTGGACACTGTTCCAGCTGATACATGAATCCTCCTTGTACCTCCCTCTTGCCATTAAATATACCCACGTACAAACTTACGAGCTCCCCCCGTGTCGGATTGTACATAGTCCCAGAATGTCCTTTCTTGGTGGTCCCGAGTGCTCGACTGCGGGCAACCCGCTCAGTCAGTTCACAAAGCATACCCAAGAAGACACAAGCCTGCAAAGAGACAGAATCAGAAATGGCACCCCCCAGGGAGGGATGGGCGGCTTTCGCAGTGCCGCCCAACATGGACCACAAGATGAAGTATGAATAATATTCATGCCCCAGTCCGCGAACAGAAAACGGGAGCTAACAATACTTTAATGTAGATGATGAACGGATTTCTCCAACAGAATGGCCGCTTACCCGACATGCCTCTCGAGGGCATGAACCAGATAAGACTAGACCATCCCTCCCACGGCGTCCACCTACGAGCGAATTCGACTTCGCCCTCATGGGCAAACGAATTCCAACATAACCCTCAGGCGGCCATGGAATCCGCGTTCAAGGTCCCTCAAGGCACGCAGTTCAGCCCCGAAGATTACGCGAAATTCCAGCGGATGACCGGTCAAGCGAACTCGTCGCGTGCGAGCCCCATGCCCTCAGCCATGCAATTCCAGAGTCCGATGATGGGGATGGGAATGATGAACAGAATGCCCATGAACTATGGTATGAGTGGTATGGCGATGCACAACGTTCCGCGGCAACAATTCCAAGAGAGTGTGGACCAAGGCAAAGGAAAGGGGAAGGAAAAGGTCGTGGAACTAGATGACCAGCAGTGGGAGGAACAGTTCAAGCAGTTGGAGTTACAGGAGAAGGAGGCGAAAGAAGGGGACGAGGCCGCCGCACTAGAACCAGAGTTGAATAAGTTGGACGAACAAATCCTAGAATCCGAAACTAACGAGTTTGGGGACTTCGAGTCGATCTGGAGAGGTATTCGCGCAGAGCAAGCAGCAGCCAAGGAAGCACTTGATGAGGAAGAATGGGTCGAGCAGATAGGAGACCCTGATTGGTCCGATCGCTTTGGGGACTGGAGCATGGCCGGTGCTAACAGCAGATTGATGGGCGATCCTCAAGTGGAAAATTATCTTTTTGAAGAGGACAATCTGTTTAAGGACACAGAAAACCCATTCGCAGAGGGTATGCGAATCGTGGATGAGGGTGGTAATCTCTCCCTAGCCGCTCTAGCTTTCGAGGCTGCGGTTCAGAAGGATCCTTCGCATGTAGAGGCATGGGTCCAACTCGGCATGGCTCAGGCACAGAACGAGAAAGAGACGGCAGCCATCCGCGCTCTCGAACAAGCCAAGAATCTTGACCCTAACAACGCCCCTGCCCTCATGACCCTAGCTGTCTCGTATACGAACGAAGGTTATGACAGCATAGCATACCGAACCCTTGAGCGATGGCTTTCCATAAGATACCCATCCGTCATCTCGCCGGGCGATCTCTCATCCCCGGCCGATTTGGGCTTCACCGAACGCCAACAGCTCCACGACCGTGTCACAGACCTCTTCATCAAAGCGGCACGGCTCAGCCCTGATGGCGAGCATATGGACCCCGATGTGCAGGTAGGATTGGGCGTTTTGTTCTACGGCGCCGAAGAGTACGACAAGGCAGTGGACTGTTTCTCTGCTGCTCTCGCATCGACAGAACTCGGCGCATCCAACCGTCAGGGCCAGGTGCACCTCCTATGGAACCGTCTCGGCGCCACACTAGCCAACAGTGGCAAGAGCGAGGATGCCATCGCTGCGTACGAGAAGGCACTAACGCTACGACCTAACTTCGTTCGCGCACGGTATAACCTGGGCGTGAGCTGCATCAACATGGGATGCCACGCCGAGGCAGCCGGACATCTGTTGGCGGCGCTAGCTATGCATAAGACAGTCGAGAAGGAAGGACGAGAGAAGGCGAGGGAGCTCCTAGGAGGCGATGTTAGCGATGAGCAGTTGGATGCCATGACGACGCAGAACCGCAGTACAAACCTGTATGACACATTGCGCCGTGTTTTCACGCAAATGGGCCGACGGGACCTCGCCGAGAAGGTTCTGCCTGGTGTTGATCCAGAGGTTTTCAGGGGTGAGATTGACTTCTAAAGTTGTAGGACTGGATGTGGTGGAGTTTGATGGTCGATCGCTTGCTCCATGTAGGAGAGGAATGGAAAAGTGAAAAAGCAGGGAAATGTTCAAGGGACGAGGAAAGGCAGAGGAAAGGGAATGTAGGGAAAGATGTCGTTCAAGGCGGGGGTGATCGGTTCTGGTATGACTCCGTTTCTGTGGGAACATTGAACGATGAACAATGGCTTTACGATGCTGGACGGCGTCTTTTTCACCATGATATGGCTAGACTGGAATAAGGGGGGTTTCGAATAGGAATAGGGGAAAAGACTTCGGAGGAGATGTGGTAGGGTTACCTTACCTAGCTTGAGGTCCGCTATACTGAACAGACAAACGTTCCTCGGGTTCATCTTCTCAGTTGACAATTAATTTCTCATCCTTGGAATTTGTGTGATTGAGTGACCGAGTGACCGGCCTGAGGCTCCGGTTGGTGGGCTTGTGCAATACTCACTTCTTTCGGTCTTATCTCAACCATCACGATCATGGGGTTCTTTAATGCGGGCCCCTAAATGTTAAGGCGAAGGGGTGATAGGGAAGCTTTCATTCACATATACTGTCGAGTCGGTAAACGCGGCACTTAAGCTGCTGGTTGAAGATATTCAACGGCCGACTAGACTTCCCCTGTTTTCTTCTCCTCGTCCGACTCCTTAGTAGGTAGTTGAGAATGTATCACAAGAGCAGAGCACAAGTTTCCGGACATGGAATTGTGGCCCCGGCCGGGTGACGTTGCGTTACGGCTTACAAAGGTGATAAGGACAATTTGGATATCAGGACCAGCCATGAGCTCTCGTTGACCTGATATTTTATATAGGTACATAGGGGGGGCACTTATTATGTGCAAGAACTGGCTTGACCAACGATCGATTATTCACTTCTTTCATCTCGAGAGTATAAATTATTCTTTGACTGCCATGAGGAAAGAAGAATCAGGCTGATGAGGGCATGATAGATTCAACTCAATATATGTGTAGCAACATATGAGCCTAGCTAGGACACTTACGTATGTACTTCGGGGTACCTTATGAATGGCATCAAACTCCCTTGCTTGCTTATTATGAACACGGGTCAACCTGGGTTAAACAGCGTGTTCTCAAGGATCGGGACATACGATCTTAGAATGGAAATTGAACCTACGTCGTAAGTCACACAGAGCTAGAGGACACAAGATGCCAGCGGACTCGATTGCTTGGCAAACATGTCTGAGTAACGAACCTGTCAACTTCGGCTGCTGGTATCCGCACGGCAGTCCTCCTTATCAAAACCAAGCTAAGGTGCCTATGCGGCCTAGATGTGCGACATGGCACTGCACTTATCCGACGTTTCATGACTGAACGTCGACTACGGTTGGTAAAATCGTTAATGCTGCCTGAATGATCTGTATTGCAAGGATGTGATCTGTGATGCACTGAGTACTAGAAGACGGAATCTGTCACGACTGCGCGATGCAGAATATCCGTCGATGACAAGATTAAGCATTGATCTGAGACACTATACGTATACAACAGATGCGCCCTCAATGTTTCAGGCATTAGTAATTCCCCCCAAAAAGCAACGCCCCTAAAGATGAGCTTTTCCTTTCCATTAAGCGTCAAGTGCCAAAGAATGTCATTGTACAAACAGCAAAAGAGTATTTGTACAACGAAAACCTCCTGAAACGGAGAAGATCATGCTGGTTCAGTTGAATGGTGTGCATCATGCCATCATGTAACATGCTTAGATGAGCACAGCACCAACGGCGAGCAGCATCGGGGCCACGAACGGAGCCATGGTCTGCGCAGCGTTCGTGTTGGGCGCGACAGTCGCGGCAGAGGTTGTGGACGACGTGTGGGATGCGGAAGAGGCTATCTCGTTAGCTACTCGTCAAATATACGTAGGCGCTCGACTTACTGCTGCTGGCGCTAGCGCTGCTGCTGCTGGTGACGCTGGCCGAAGTGCTTGAACCACTGGTGGTGGCAGAAGAAGACGACGACGACTGAGAAGCGCTGGAAGTGGTAGAGAAAACGCTGCTAGTGCTGGAGGCGCTGCTAGTGACCGTGGTGGATGAGACAGTGGACGTCGAGAAGGTCGATGAGACGGTGCTGCTAGCAGTAACAGAAGCAGAAGTGCTGCTGGCAGAGCCACCCTCGATCTCGAACTGCTGGCTGTAGTTCACATCGGTACCATCGTTGATCTCCAAGGCGTAAGTGCCGGTAGAGAGCGAGGAAGAGGGGACCCAGGTGTAACTCGTGCCAGTTTGGCCGGCTGCGCAGAGTTAGTGATGAAAAGAGTTCAATGTACATATGACTTACAGGTGAGCTGATCAACGGTCTGGAGGTTGTCGGAAGGGCCGTCCTTCAGAGTGAGAGTGACCGGGCCGGCAGCACCGGACCAGGTGATCTCGAAAGGCTTGCCAACCTCGATGCCCTCGAAGTTGCTGTTGGTGATGCTGACCGCCCAAGCCGGGATGGCGGCAAGGATGGCGGAGACGATGGTGAACTTCATCTTGCTCGTAGTGACTTGAGTCGAGTGTTCTGAAAGAGTGACGAGAGCTGTAAAATAACAAGAATAATGTTAGTGTGGTTCGCGACAGTAAATATGTGACTAGTAGCGATCGCAAGTCACGTTTTCAACATATATAAAGTGTTGAGGCTCGGTCCCGATAAGACATGACTCTCCACGCGTCGAAAGAGGCTTTGACAACCTTCGCGACGCCACCAGCGAGCAGACGGGTGTGGGATATCGTATTCGACATGCGCCGCCGCCAACAAGTTGTGTAACATTAAAGAAAGGAATGGACTTACTAGTATTGACTACTACTTGGATATTAGAAGAGTGTATGGAAGAAAGGGGACTGGAGAAAGGGATCGGTAACGAGCGTGATGGATGTAAAGGAGTGAAAGAGTGAAAGTGTTGAGGTGAGCAGCCGGTGGAAGAAGAAGAATAAAATGCTCCTCGTGCACTGCGACTTTGGCCGCCGGGTAGGTGCAATGGCCTGGTCGCTTCCTGGGAAATTGACAATTGACAATTGGAAAATGCCATGGAAGGTACCACGGGCTAAAATCGACCCACCTTAGCCCAATTAAGGTTAGTACGGAGTGCTGCTGCTTTAAAAGTGCAATTAAACCGTATTTCAGCACATCATCGGGATGCTCCTTTCCTCTTACAGAGGTAGCTAATCTAGATAGGGCCTAAGTACTAGATCACCATCCACCAATCAAAGTCGTCTTCTATTCGCTGGGTTCTAGGCTGGTCTAGCTTGCCCCGCTGCCCCGTCCAATAGTTGGATGTGCTACCTGGTGTACCTCGCGCCTTCCACGTTTCTGGAGGTCTTACCTTGACCTGTGGTAAATCATGTTTCTCCCTACGCTCAACGCTGACGAATTTAATCACCCAAACCGGTTAATTATTTCGAAGGAAATAAGTGTTGCGTATGCACTTAAATTGAAATGTTGAAAAAATGACGTATGGTTTCTACCGCGCCTTCAGGATCTCCCGGCATAATATTCGTGCAGACTACGGAAAACTTCATTGCATCAAAGAAGGTTTCATTCAGCAGCTCCCACCAACCTTCTCATCTTTTAGGTTCAGGACACATTATGAGCCTCATTAGGGTAATTATAAACGGCATAATGCGCCCTTAAAACACGGCATCCTCCATCTGAGTTTAGATTTCCGGTCAAGTACCCCTTAATGAGGTTTGCTGGTTTGCGAGGAAGCAAACTCGCAGTCATTTGGAATACCTAGGTAAGGAGGAGGATCTCGTCCGGTTCGCCGCAGGATCTCGAGTCACGCAGCTATGCGAAGCTGGCAAGCGGGGCCGTCGCAATCTCGCCAAAAACCATACTACCCTGCGTTAAGGTTGCCTGCCCACCTGAGCGGTCTTTCGTGATTGGTTTCTGCACCAACGCATCAATGACCCAAAATGATCTCGGAATGCAAGGGCGGTCCCTGACTAACTGAAGCCCACATGCAGCTTCCCCAGATATCTCGGTATGCAATTTACGGGGTTTCCCACAGTCGATACACCACTATTGACATCTATTGTTGTGTTCCTTGTGATTTCCTCAAAATATGTGATCGACGAGACAAAACACAACTACCAATAGAAAACTAATGAAATAATCTGCGGATTTTATTTGATGAAGAGATTAATTTATTGTCTGTTTAATCCTTCCACCAAAGCCGCTTTCACGGTTTCGTGGCTTGGAAAATTCTCTCCGGCTAGCCCGCCTATTCACCTCAACATAGAATAGAGGCCATATGATATCTTAGCACAATTGGCCATCCAGCTTAGCTAAAATAGCCAGAACCTCCTCAGTTGTCAATGGAATGTATTGTCTCAACATCATCTTTCATTACCTCATACTCCTTCAACTAGAACCTATGCCAAAGTTCAACTGATATGTCTGATTCCTCAGTTACCTAACGCGACTAGACTGAGAAATGCTGTAAGACGACATTTATGTCACAACTCAAAGATACCTATAAACAAACCAAGTGGGTAACCACATATATCCAGACCGGAATGCTGTTCGATCTACTATGTACCTAGCTTTGTACACATGTATTTTCATCATGGGGCGCCACCTGAATACTATTAAATACTAAAAGGTCGGAGTCACTCAACTTAAGGGCAAACCAAGAGTCAAATGCTATGCTGGCACCTATGGGAGTTTTGGACCACTGAGTTCACAGTTACGTGAGTGACCTTGAGCATTAGCCCTTATTATTGGTTTTTGTCACTACGTACTACCATTGTACTACCATTTATGGTTATTAAGCAATACCCCTTGGAGGCAAAGGACCCAAGGATATGAGGCCTGTTATTACCACATAAGCTTATCGGCTCATATATACATACTGGAGATCCGACCTCACCTTGCGGCTATGTGAGTTCTCTAGGGAAGACTGCAACGAACAACGCCACGACGTACGCCCTCAGTCTCTTCTCGGATTTCTTCGACGTTGGCACCCAACTCTCTGGCCTTGGTGACAAAGTCATCTAATGAGCCACCGACACCAAAGTAAAGCTTCTTGGCGCCGACCAGTGCTTCAGCAGCATGGCCGTGAGCTTTCTCCTGTTCCATAAGGGAGAATATGGTCTGTGTGAAAGAAGCAAGCGCAAAGGGCGAATAAATGGTTTCCGCGCCAAGTATGATGGTCCGCTGCTTGGATCCGTTCCCTATTCTCGAATTCTTGTCAGAACTAACAAGGTCGATGAACTCCGGTGACCAGGCGCCGGAGAAGAAAGAAAGGGTAATTTTGTGAGCTAGAAGGAATTCTTCGAAAGCTCCAAGCACTTCTGGTGTTAGATCTAGTTCTCCCTCGGTGGAAGAAAAAGCATCCTCCAGTAACGGCGACTCCGCTGGTTGGTTAAGAGCCCAGCAAAGGATGAAGTTGGGCAACGTCACAAGCTGCAAGACCGTCGGGTTATAGTCGGCTAGGACTATAGAGAGGGCAGAATCCTTGTCGTTGGTCCGGAGAGCAAGGCTCCACTGGAAAAGGGCCAGTGAGGGTAGAGCTGTACCACAGCCGAGCTACGGATGTCTGCTTAGCATATTCCGGCGAGCTCCCCTACAAGACAGAAACTTACCTCTATGATTCTCGGGGTTACATCCGTGTTGGCCAAGAAGTCTTTCGAAAGCGATAGGACCTTGACAAGATCCACACTGCACTCCCAAGACTTGAATCCGCCTTCATACACACCGGTTTTCACATCATGATTGCCTAGTCCAGGCTCGGTGTCAGCCCCTTCGTCCTCGGCCATAAGCTGAACTCGGACGTCCCATAACTCCCGCCGAGGAAGCTGAATTTTCCCACTGCCATCGAGATCGATATCCAAGATGCCGTAAGCGATTTTGGATGGCAACTGGGAAAGCATCTGATGTAAATCATGACTGGTGGCGGGGAGTAAGGGTTTTCCCGCAACAGGGAATGCACTGGCTGAGGGCTGCGGCGGCACAGATGCGCTGACGATGGGGGCTGCAGAATTTGGCCCCCCTTCGTCCTCTATGTCATCACCGGAGAAAGAAAAAGAGAAGTTCCCAGACATGTAGATCGGACGAGCGAGCTAAGCTCCGGCCTGCCTTGTGAGATATCCGACGTTCAAAGTTCTATAGGACCGTAGGCAGACCCTTGAAAATAATTGATAAGGTAGGCTGCATAAAATGCACATTACATGTATGTATGGTGCCTTCAGCTAGGCAGGTACGTACCCAGGTCTTCTACGACTGGAGGTGCATATAAATTCATAAATTTGGTGTGATCAGTGCGGGGGTTCTTCGGATCGTGACTAAGCAGCTGCACTAAGAAGCTGCATTGTGCCAAGCAGCCAAGTTAAGGGTCTGCAGCAAGCCGCAAAAAGCTTCAAGGTTTACTTTCTTACAAAGAAGTCTACTAAATGAGCTTATCTCATGATGATTGACCAACCCACTTCACCAACAAGCATATTAGGCCCGCCTCTCCCCGGCTCAGGTTAAGGTCAGATCCTTCCAAAGACCTTCAACTTCAACTTCCCAATCTGCTCTGTTACCTCGGACAAGATGCACGCCTCGGTGGGACGAGTGTCTATCATCGATGTACAGTGCAGTGAACTTATGGAATAGGTGATAGATTTTGTGGGGGCCCGCTGTGGTTGGACGAAATACGACTGAGCTGGAAGCCCCATTCACGATAGCAAGCAAGACAACCTATCAGAAAAGACTTATTAGCTCCCTAGTTATCCAAGTTGCCAATTCCATCCTAGGTTTCCTAGGTTTCCTAGGTTTCGTTCTCAACTCTTCGTGGCAAAAGACGTTTAAGTTGCATACAATGGACAGGCTTTATCATCCATCTGTCGGCCGGGGGCATGACTGTAGATAAAACATTGCCCATCCTCGTTTGGACGCAAACATGAGCCAACGACCCGAATCAGAGGTGCAGAGGGGCAAAAATAGATTGCAAGCCTTGGATTCATGCTAGAAAGTAATTGTTTCGTCAACTTAAAACTTTAGGTACTAACTTAAGAAACTCATCCTCTCTGCTGGTAGGTCGAGATACGCAGCTTCCCGTTACTCAACTACTGCCTTTTCAAACTGCACATCTTGCAACATTTTAGTTGGTCCTACTATCGAAACAGCTTTCAGCTGGGCTTCTCTCGCCGCCAGGGATACGGTCTAGTACGTCTTCCACCTAGTTACTAAGATTTTTTTTCCCTTTGAGTTGGAGCTGAGACTCGAGTATAAGAGTCTGGACCTCCAACAGACAATATGGGACAGCTTGCGATTCCACAACGTTGAGTCTCCCTATTCTTCATCGTATCAAACATGACACGCTGTAGAAACTTCCCGGGGCCAAATCATGCCGCCAGAAATATCAATGGTGCTAACATTTACGAGACTGTAGCGAAGGCACCATATACCGTCCGAGAGGAACCTCTTGGTACTACCAAACATGTCAGAATCGTGGGTATTGGAGCAGGGGCGAGTGGTATCAATATGATACGGACCCTTCGAAGAAATATGGTCGACTACGAACATGTCATCTACGAGAAGAATGAGAAGGTTGGAGGGACTTGGTTCGAGAACCGCTACCCAGGATGTCGATGTGACGTACCTAGTCACAATTACCAATTCTCGTGGCGACCGAATCCGGAGTGGTCCAATTTCTTCTCGCCTGCGCCAGAGATCGAAGAGTATTTGAGCCGCATTTGCGAAGAAGAACACATGATGGACACGATCAAGACACAGCACAAGGTCGTGGGTGCGTGGTGGGACGAGAATCGTGGCCTATGGGATCTAAGCGTCTTGAACCTGAAAACCGGAGAAGAATTCAGAGACCAGGCAAATTTCCTCGTCGACGCCTCGGGTATCCTAAAGTAAGATTTCCAGAACATCGACTGTGGTTCATCTCCTGCATGTTATGCACCACTAACGAAGAAATTCCAGTAATTGGAAGTGGCCAGATATTCCAAACATCAAGAGCTTTCAGGGGGAGTTGGTCCATACCGCCAGCTGGCCCAAAGACTTCGACTACACCAACAAGACTGTTGCTATCATTGGAAACGGCTCGTCCGGAATCCAACTACTACCTACAATCCAACCTGGTCTGCCAACCCCTATTCTGCCAATATCGTTATTACCTGTTAACATTCAGCAGATGTCAAGAAGCTCTACCATTTCGTCCGCACACCTACATGGATTATCCCCCCACGGATAGCGTCAATGATGATGATGGGAGGTCCGGCCAAAGACATCCTTACCCAAATAGAGCTCGACGAGAAGGAGAACTTCACACCGCGGCAGATCGAGAGGTTCAAGACGGACCCTGCGTTCTATCGTAAGTTTATCAAGACGATCGAGCGGGACAGCAACGGCGCCTTCGCCCTTGTAAGTGAAAACCCATAGCCATTACTTAGCAATACTGTCTCTGACATTTTCATACCAGGTGTTGAATGGCGGTGCAGCACAAGCATTTGCAATGAGCAAAGTAGTCCAATGGATGACAGCATCTCTCGGTGGGGACGAACGGCTTTGCAAAGCACTAATCCCTAAATTTCCTCTCGGGTGTCGCAGAATAACGCCAGCGCCTGGCTATTTGGAGGCTCTCAGAGCTCCCAATACGGAAGTCATAACGGAAGGCATCGCCGAGGTCATGCCTGAGGGTATCCGACTCGAGTCGGGCGAAATAATCAAACTAGATGCCATTATCTGCGCCACCGGATTCGACAATTCCTTTGCTCCGCGGTTCCCCATCGTTGGGAGATACGGAAATGTGCAAGACATTATGAAGACTGAAACTCCGAAGAGCTATATGTCGTGTGCGCTTGCTGGCGTGCCTAACTACTTCAGTACGTTTTCCAATACCATAGTCCTATGCTAAATGCAACGCCGAGTGCTAACATTCCCGCCAGCTTTTCTAGGCCCCAACGGACCCATAGGCCACGGTAGCGTCTTCACTCTGAGCGAACACATCGCGAGATATATCACGCGCATAATCATCAAGTGCCAAACAGAAGGCATCAAAGCCATCGTCCCCTCCGACGCCGCAGTCGCGGACTACAGCGAGCACATAGCGGTCTTCATGCCACGCACGGCATGGGCATCACCCTGCAAATCGTGGTTCAAGAACGGCGAAGAAGACGGGCCCGTCACAGCGCTACACCCCGGTAGCCGTGTGCATTTCTTCCACATGCTGGAGCGATTCCGGGGCGAGGACTGGGAGTATGTGTATGATAATCCCGCGCAGAATAGGTTTTGGTACCTAGGGAACGGGTTCTCGAATAGAGAGCTGGATCCTAAGGTTGATGGGACGTGGTACCTCGAGGAGGAAGCTGATCGCCTGTAAATAGGAGGTACCTAATGGTTGATATTCACGGGTTCCGGCGTTGGGGGGGGGGTCCGCTGCATAGGACGCTATTTCATGCTGCGATGATTTCTTATTAGAAGCTTGATATAAGGCAATGCAATATGTGTATAAACTGAAAAGGGAAAAAATTGCAATGCCCCTTGTATAAGGTATCCAGTTCTTGTGAAATGATTCCGCAGATGTAGGAGAGACATCGCTAAGTACCTCGATCGAGCATATGTGTCGATCATTACCTAGAATAGAAGGCTCGCGGTCCGTCCCGGATTCGTAGTACTTCGTGCTACCTCCTTACCTACTAATTTCACCGACGCTCCTCGGATGCCTCTTGACCTAGTTATAATGTTTGAAATAGTGTTGAAAAGCAAAATGATAATCAGTTTGAATACTGGAAATGGCAGATTCTTTCCATTAGAAATGTACGACTGGATGTTTTCTCAGGTTGAAACCTAGTACTACTACCTACTCGCTCATATCGGGGCGCAATTCAGAACCCGGTGTTGTAGCTCTTTTCTGACGAATCAATTCCTTCAAATTGCCTACATGTGGTATGTAGGCCTGCATGTATACAGAACGGTGGCTGAGCGAGCAAGACATACGATCCATTCTGTAGAAAGCCAAAGACGCTTAATGCGGGCCGAGGACCCAAGTCCATCGTATCGGCATCCTGCTTTATGCGCAAGGCGCTTTTTGGGAGGCCCTGGAGCCGGGCGTTCAGTGTAATGTTTCAATGCGCCACTCCAGAAGCCAATCGATGTATCATATTCAAGACCAACAGTCCCCTGATCCCTGCCGGCGCTTAACTCCTCATTGGACCGGTTCGGGCGCCGCAGCAGCTTGTCGAACCCGTTGTCTCTTGTCTCTGGTTGTACGGCGCAATATGTCTGGCACCGCCTTTCGAATCCCATGACGTTCATGTAGATATATAGGTAGGTATGTGATGCCTCGATCGCAGTGCATGTGTTGAATCGAAGTTGGGTTGCCTCGCCTGTGACCATTTGTGCGCCGCTCCCATATCCTCCTCTGGTTTTGCCTTCTTCGACGGCTGCAATAACGATTGTGATGAATTAGATTTGCTTGTTTTTATTTTATTTTATTTTTTTTGGTCTTTTTCTTGGAGAAGTAGGAAGCGAGGCGTTGGTATAGAATATCATGGCTAGAAACGATGGCACACCGGTAAATTTGCTTGCTTTAGGTATACCCTCATCTCTGTATAGATGTGTCCTATAATTTATCATCCGGGTGTATAAGCTTGTATAAGCTTTGCTAACATCCGTTTAAATGGCAGACGGAGGTGGGATCCGCGGTATATGTGAACTTAGGGTCCTGGACGAGGTTATGAAGAGAATACAAAAAGCGCAGAAATTAAGCTCACTACCAAGACCATGCGACTACTTCCATCTTATGGCGGGGACGAGCACTGGAGGGTAAGAAGTCGAAGTGCTATCATTCGAGTGATTCGGCATTCAACTAACACATGTTGTCTGATTATCTAGGCTCGTCGCTATTCTCCTCTCGCGGTTCAAGATGACGACGAAGGACGCGATCGAGGCCTACTACGAGTTCTCGAGCCGGATATTCTCCAAGAAGAATAAGAAGTATCGGAAAAGTTTCTTCGTTGGGCATGAATTTGGCGAAGCTGTTCTCGAACAAATCATCAAGGACATGGTAGCATCCCACAAGATAGGAGATCTCATGCTCGACCCGCAGCCTTCGGCTCAGTGTAAAGCTTTTGTCTGCTCACAACAGGCACATCGACAGGGGATTCCCGTCCGATTTCGAACATACGAACCGCCGCAGGTCGTGAGGAATTCCTTTCTGGACATCCCTTCAACAAATTCTTCCTCTCTCTCGTCCTCTTCTTCGTCTACGTCGCCTTCGGCCGACGTGCCTCCAGCAAGTAACGCATCCGAGGGCGATACGAAGCTGAAGACGGCTGTAACGAGTGATCCGTGGAACGAGTACAGAGACATCCAGATCTGGGAGGCCGCCCGTGCAACAACCGCCGCTCCTTCGTTCTTCCCGCCGATGGTACTATCACGTGGTGGTAACACAAGGACCTTCATCGATGGGGCAATGGGTTGCAATAACCCGGTGTACGAGCTTATCGACGAAGCGACAGCGTTATTTGGTACCGACTGCACCTTGGGGTGCCTCGTCAGCCTCGGGACCGGGTTTTCTGGCCCGTTGACAATAGGGGTGCGAACAGGGATAAGGCAGAAACTTGATCTGTTGTTAAATGTCAAGAAATTGGCGACGGATACGGAGACTCCCCATGAAAACTTGCGGCGTCAGATCCGCGCTGAACTGGACACGTACTTCCGCTTTCAACTACCCAGTGGAGCGGAGAAGATCGGCCTGCACAAGTACGAGAAGCTCGATAAACTATCGCAACTCATGCAAGCATATATCGAGCAAGAGTCGTCGGAGATTGATAAAGTCGTACAGATACTGGTTGGAAATGTGAAGCCGCGGGGTATTACGCTGGGTCAGATTGGTGAGTACTCGGCCTCCTTTCGCTTATACCCAGAGTTGAGCTGATGTTGTGTGATGAAAAGCTCGCTCCGATCATGGCCAGATTTGCCCACCTAAGAAAGATGTCCGCGGCAAGCCACCGGTCAGTGAATTCTTCACTGGAAGAGAAGACGTCCTCAGTAGGCTTGCCGACGCTTTTCGTCCAGACCCTGACAAACCGAACCTTAAAAGGCACCACCTTCTCTACGGTCAACCGGGTGCTGGCAAGTCTCAGACAGCCTCGAAATTTCTAGATGACTATAGTCATTGGTGAGAGCCCGACGCATCTTCCGTAATATTTACGTTTTCTAATGGTATCATTGCAGGTTTGAAATGATACTCTGGGTCGATGCCATGAGCCAAGAGACACTCGAGGCTGGGTTTAAGCAGTTGAAAGAGTGCTGCTCCGAGCATGAGTATGTCGGAGATGGTTCGGCCAAGTCCTTAATAAGATGGCTCGAGGTAACAGAAATATCTTGGATCCTGGTGCTCGACGACGTACGAGATGATGTATCCCGATACGTGCCCCAGGGCAACAAGGGCGCGGTGCTCTTTACCAGCCAGAACAAGCACATGAAGCCCGTTCAGAAATGGACAACTATGCTTGACGTGATGAACGAGGAAGACGCTGTAGATCTCCTCCTTTTCGGCGCCCAAGTAGAGGAAGAAGACGCGAGCATGCGCGAGGAGGCGGTTAAGCTAGCAGCGAAACTAGCGCACTTGCCCCTGGCTCTCGAACAAGCTGCTAAGACGCTGAGGATACAGAATTACAAGATTTCAGAGTACGCAAAGCTGCTCGAGGAACGCCGCCACAACTTACTGAAGAACAACCCAGATTCTGAAAACGTATCACTCGTCCTTCAAGCTGTGCAAGCCTCTTTCGATGTCACCTACAAGGTCCTTAACACACAAGCCCACGACAGTTCGAAGGGGACTGAGGCCGAGGCCGCTAGATACGCCGTTCAGTTGCTGAATCTATTCTCTTTCTACCATAACGAGGGCTTGATGGGTGGTATTCTCAAGAGAGCGGTCGAGAATCACCCGGAAGATAGACGACAAGACGACTTTGGTGCCGGCGCGGAATCTTTTGCCGACCTATTGGCTACGGACGAGTCCGGAAAATGGATCGAGTACCGGTGGCAGCTAGGTGTTGACTTGTTGATTGCATACTCGTTGGTCAAAGCCATCAAAGACAACGAAGGTAGAAGGTTGTATTCTATGCACGGTCTCATACACGATTGGGCGAGAGAAAGGATGCCCAATTATCTCCGCTGCGCACGAGCGAAGGCTGCTAGAATAATCCTCTTCGACTCGATTGACGAGTCCCAATCCATCACCAGCGAGATCCTATATAGTTACAGGATTCTCCCGCATGCCGTGGCTGTTATGGAGTTTACAGAAACTATCGACATAGAGGACCAGCTACTGGTAGCAGAGCAGTATTACAGATTTGGCTTGGCACTGTACGCAGCGGAGGTCAACTTTTATTCCTACAAATATCTCATGGACGCCTTCGCAATCATGCACTCCCACTTTGGTATATTCCACGAGAGAACAATCACAATGGGCGAGAGCGCAGCTGAGTCGGCAAGGCGCCAAGGACTACTCAAGGGAACCTTTGAGTTCACCTTAAACCTCTTAAAAGCAAGACAAATGATGTACGGCGTTGGGGATCCATCCTCGCTGCGTACTCTGACGAAGTGTTGTATAATGGGGATCGAACTAGGCGAGTTCGATCACATTGAAACTATGCTACGCCTTTCTACCAAGGAATTATACTCGCTGTATACTATCGAAGAGCAACTGACAACGAAGACTGCCCTGTCCATTCTTCTCTACCACAGCGGGCGGTTTGATGAGGCTAGGGACACACTCACCGGTGTACTGCAAGAGGCCAACGACCAGCTTGGCCGTTCCCATCCCGATACCCTTAAAGCCATCAACAATTTAGCAATCGTCCGAACCCGGCTAGGTGATTATAAGGAAGCGGAAGATATGCTCCAGCGCCTTGCGGAGGAAGAAGAGGTCATTTTCGGGTCTTCCCATATAGGGCGAGCCACCATTCTTCACAATCTCGCGGCGGTGTACTTCTACCAAGGGAGATTCAAGGAGGCATTGAAGCTCTTTAAAGAGGCGAGACGTCTTTGCTCCTATATATGTGGGGGTTACCAGTGCACGATAAGGTATCACACTCAGGGCGATGCGTTGGCAAGATACTGCCTAGGAAACCGACGTGATGCTCTCGTACAAATAGAGAGGTGTTGTTCGGCATTCGGGAAATTTCTTACTGCCGGGCATATTTTCACAAGGGAGGTTGAATTGCAGAGGGATGCTTGGAGAGATGAAGAGGAAAGAGATATGCCCATCCAACCAGCGACTATCTCTCGGGTAATACCGATGTTTCGATTATAGCTCTAACGGATTATACTGGCCTAAATGGTTGATTTCTTCGGGCTTTCATAGATGCTGTCGGATGAAAACCTGAACCTTGAGCGTGCTGAGACGAGACGTGGAACCTTCGACTTGACTTGGTATATATTATCTGAAATTCATATATGTTGTACTTAATCATGAGAACAGGCTGGGTAGATCTAAGGAACAGGCACTGAGGAGCAAGTCGATAGCAAAACTTCGAGACCATAGTGCTAAGGGTATATATAATACGTTGCATTATCGTGGGCCGTGATCAGACGTTGTATATTTATATAGTGCAGCGGCACGGCAAGACTTTCAATGACCATGAAGAGCTTCGACAATCCAGTCTGCCTGGATAGCGCTAACCTTCTTCACATAACTTCTCTGCGTGAAGACGTGCTCCAGGAACATTATTGCCTCTCTTTTCTGCCCATGTAGCGTGCTAGACGGGTGAATAGCCACAACGTGTTTCCCTTGTATTGTGACATAACTAGAGTCCGGTGCTAGGAGAGCACATTTAGTACCGAAGCCCTTCATGAAGCATTTTAACAATGACGTCGCCCTTTCTGGAGACATGGGTATAAAAGGCTGAGGATCTGGCGGTGGTGCCTCAGCTAGCATCTTCTCCTTCAAGCAGATGCCCCGGAGCTGTTTTCGGATGTTGAGGGCCTGTTTCATGTTCCGGATGTTGATTTTCCGTTTCTTACACCACTCAATCCGGTCAGCATTTTCCGCCGCGTATCGCTGCATAGTGGTCAAATATGTAAGAATATCTCCTTCCCGGCGATATAGTTCTTTCCTATACTCTTCGACCTCCTCCTTGACTTCCTCTGATTGTAGCTGGTGAAAGATGTTCTCGCCTGATGTAATACATGAAATTATATCGATGACTTCGAGAAGACAGTCGTACTGGGGTTCGCTCGCCGCAAGTAGCACTCTTCCGTACGGTGCAGAAACCGGGAAAACAGCTAACTTCTTTCCGATTTCCGTGATGCTACCATCATCTGCTAAAGCGCCTAGGAAATGGAGGTTTATTAGAGCCTTTTCTACCGACTCAATATCCGGAAAGTCCATTAAGGGAAATGAGAGGATGTCGTTGATGCCTCGCGCTTTCATCGTGAGGACGGCGCTTAGAACATCATTACGCAGAATTTCAGGCAAATCCGCGTCTTTCAGGGAGTCGTATGTTTCTGATGTATAAAGTCTGTAACATTTGCCCGGCCCTTCACGTCCGGCTCGTCCCGTCCGTTGTATCGCCGATGACTTTGAGATTGCCTTCGCTAATAACGACTCCATACCTAACTGTGACCGGAATTGCTTGACTTTGGCTTTTCCGCAATCAATCACGTAGCGAACTCCTGGCACAGTGACGGATGTCTCGGCAATATTTGTCGCCAAGACTACCTTTCGTGTGAAGCCTTTCTTAGCAGGTTGGAATGCCTCTTGTTGAGCTTGGATTGAGAGTTGGCCATATAGAGGACAGGCCAATAATTTCGGTACATCCGAAGCCAATGTCGCGCTATACTCTTCGATAAGACGTTGGGCAGCCTCGATTTCTTCTTGTCCAGTAAGAAAAGCTAATATATCTCCAGGCAGTGGCTCATGCAAGTGAACATCAAAAATCTGCTTCAGAAGGGCCTCTTGAATGTCCGGTACAGGCTTGGTTGTGTGCTTGACCTCTACAGGGTATTGCCTTCCTTTGATTCGCAGTAACTGAACAGAAGAGCTCGGGTTTGGGGGTTTGAAGAAATCTTGAATTTTCTCCACGTCAGCCGTCGCACTCATGATCACGACCTTCAAAGGAATACCTCCCCGCCCAGCTTTGTCACTTGACAAGATCTGCTTCAGAAATCCAGCGATCAGGTCAACATCAACGCTTCTCTCGTGAATCTCGTCAACGATAATAGCACTATATTGGCGCAAATCGGGGTCCCGTAAGAGTTCCTGAAGAAGCATCCCTTCCGTGAGGAACTTGATTTTAGTGCCCTTCGGCACTTTGTGGTCGAATCGAACCGAATACCCAACAGAACCTTCACGTGATGCTCCCAGAGGTGTTCCCATTTCACGAGAGACTCTGCTGGCTAGAGTCGTTGCTGCAACCCGTCGTGGTTGTGTAATGGCGATCATTCCACCGACGTTCACTGTATCAGAGTTCACACGAACTTTCTTCCTCCGACACCAGGGTTCATCGCACAAAAACTGGGGAACCTGGGTACTTTTTCCCGAGCCCGTCTCACCAACGATGAGCAGGACATCTTTGTCACCTCGTAAACCTGCCCTGATCTCATTTTGGTAGCTCCAGATCGGTAACGCCTTACGGGACTTCAACAATAACGGGTCCCCACTGGTTGCGAGACGCTTAGATATGCTCTCCTTGTGGGAGTCTGGCTTAACCTCATTCCTAAGCTCCTGGGGTTTTACTGCTTCGGTGCACGGCTGATCTGCTGCCGGTTGCTCTGTTGATTTTTTCTGAGGGTTAAGATAAGCACTTAAGGAGATTGTCTTGTTCCCAATTCTTACAACGGATGCATCATTTGTCGGTTTAGTTTTGCGTCTCTTGGACTTGTGCTCATCTTCGGCCATTTTGGGCGGTTGTTGAGATGGAAATAGCGGACCTTTTTTTTTCTGGCTGAGTAAAAGGTACATTTGTACTTCATAAAGTCAATTTAGTCACGTGTTGTGGTGGAGTTGTGAGTTGGAAGTGCAGGTGGTACATGTCCCTATCGATTAGCGGGGCTCCGGCTACAATATGTACCTACGATATGTATATGTAGGTGCTTGGTGAATGTTAGGATTAATGAGTAAAGATGCAATTCTATCCACCCCTTGTAATTATTATAATTATCGAGACCAAAAATGAATTTGATATGACCTAACTCGGCACGTGGCTAGCCAACCTAGTATGAGGTTTTCAAATACGAGGATGGCGAAAAAGTGTGGCAATGCCCAAATCTGTTTCACTCTTTGTTGCCGTCATCGTGCCTCTTCTGGATAGCTTGCATGAGCTCGTACAACTGCCCTATTTGTTGGTCTGATAAACTCTTGTCAATATATTGCTCGTTCGACAAGTTTGAAGGCAGACGGACCACTCATCTTCTCGAGTTTCTCTGGATCTAGCTTATCGCCAACCCATGAATCTCCTTCAATCTTCTGTGCGTAGAGCTGCCATTCAGTAAGGAATCCAATCTGTGGTAGGTCAGCCTTCGAATTCGGTCTATGAGTAGAGAACCATACTATATGTACTGGATTGTCGACATTTCTATGGGCACGAAACTCGGCTTTGATATATTCATCACCAAGCAGGCGCATTTCATGTGGTAGATGTTTTCGGTGTGCTCTGAACAGACGTCGGTAAAGAGGAATCGGTGGCAATAATGCCATAGGCGGTGGCTTCAGCCCATTCCCAGCTGTTGCTGTAGCCAATACTCTCCATGAAGGTCTCATGGCGGGTGTGATTTGGTATTGAACCTGGGTGACAATATAGTCTCTGTCGCAATTGACAAGGCTTTGTATTAATCGCTAAGAATTCTAGCACAGTGTCTTGTTAACACGACGGAATGCACACTGTGTATTTGCATGTATCCTTATAAACGCTACAGAGCTACATATATGTGTTCTTCATGACATATACCTACATACCTCTGAGCTTCTACAAGATAAGACACTTATCAGTAGGACCTCTCTAATATGAATAGTCCTGAACATGGCATACAGACCCATAGGAAATATTTGCAGGGAGTATTGAAAGGTTGTGTATTACTCTATGCTAGGATCGAGACATCATAGAAATAGGCATTGTAACCCCCAGAAACGACATGTTTAAGGGAGCCGTTTCAAGTAGAAACTTTCAGGCATGCTCAAGGCCTCATTCGCTGTGAAGCACTACGCCCTTCAACCATGGAAATGTACCTGGAGTTCTAAGTGGCGAGCGACTTGTAATGAAGCTCGCCATCGGTAGCGTGTAATTCCGATGTGGTGAATGCCACATATCAAACCTATCCAACGAGGGTAGATACACCGCTACTTTATCTAATGGTTTTGAGCCGGCGAGTTTGTACCGCCGTGGCGTCGCTCAACTTGTCGCTCTACATGGTTGTTAGTCCTGTGTCTTAGTTATAGCATAATACGGAATAGCTTACCTTGCTACCAATTCTGTCGATGACCTTATTCTGGTGATCGACTTCATTGCCTAACACGACTGCCTTGGTGTGGAGGGCGCCAAGGCCTCGACTTATGGCACCGACAGTTTCGTCAATCTCGTCCTCGACATCATCATCTGATTGAGTGTCCTCAAACGCATATTTGGACCTCTCAGCAGCGCTTTGTTTCTGCCAGACATTATTCTTTGCACTGGCGTCAATTTGCTTGAAGGCAGCCTCCATGCGCTGATTGCCTAAGTAGCCATCTTTACGTGTGGATTCGCGCAACTCTCGATCCGCGCGGTTCTGTTCCAGGACTTTCTGCTCCATCTCCGCCGTCCTCTTACTCGCCGTGAAGGGGTTGCTAACGTGGACGGCGAACATACTGCGATTAAGACTCTTGAGCTTCTTAGTTCCCTCCTCAGCCTCTCTACTAGACATGCTGCCTCTATCAATGAGACTTTCAGTGTAGTTGAGGCGTTCGCCCTGGGCACCAACGCGAACAAGTGACCCGGTTGCGGTATCATTTGTATCCTCCACCATGCGTAGGATGTTCTTTGCTGTGTCTCTCGTAGCAAGCCTTTCTGCTTTAATCTGCCGTTTTATATCATCTACTTCGGCTTCTTCCTTTTCTTCCTCGGTAAGTTCGCGCTGCTCCCCATAGCCACCGTATTTGCTACTGCCCGAGTCGGCGCCAGACGCACCGTAAGCTCCACTCTGCTCAGCGGGGTCTCGTTGGTCATACCGTTCCCGGGCACCTGAGAACAGAGCATCCCGATTGGCATCTGTATCATTGCTGTTGGTTCGACCTAGTCCACCATATCCGCCAGGACGCGCAGATGGACCACTACCGTAGCCATTGGAGTTGCTATATTTACTGGCACCGTAGCCCGAAGGTGCACCGTATCTGTCGTTGGCATAGCCGCCAGATGCCTGTCCACTAGAGTAAGGAGGTGGTGCGGACGCAGAAGAGTTGTTGCTGTTATTGCGAGACAGAGGGGCGCCGCGGCCGTTCTGAGGAGACGGTCCGCTCGGAAGACCACCAGCTGGTCGATCGGAAATATTCGCACGAGCTTGTTGATATGGGGTCATATGGGCATATTTGTTATTATCGTTCATGTAGGGATCGTTCGCGGGTTTTGGTTGAGCGTAGGGATTGTCAGATGGTGGCGCTGGAGAGCCCTTTCTCCCGAAGAGGGCTGAACGGTTCGCATCATCATCCCCATTGGCTTGCTTCTTGCCGAAGGGGAATTTCTTCATTCTGTCTTACTGTTCGGTGTATTGGCTGAACATAAAATTAATCGAAGAAGTGGATTGATCAGGAAGGGAGGAGATGGAAGGAGTCGGACAATTATAACTGTGGTGAAATATGGGACTGAAGACGTAGGATGTCTTAGGTTACGTTTCGAAAAGGAGGGGACCGAAAGGGACTTTGAATACGCCGATCAGCTTCTGTTCAAAACAATCCATTCGTCAGTTCCAGGCCGCAGCACTTTATCCAGGTATTTTAGTGGGGAACGGATACCTTGTGTAGGCGGTCAGGGGCGGTAAAGCCATCAGCCACTGTATGTACTGGCTCTATACGGTAGGTGGGGTGGCAAATGTCCTAGCTGACACTGAGTTTACATGGGTACAGGTGTACATGTACATTTACAATACTTGCCTTTTCGTTCTCAACATTTGAAGGGTCAGTTTGCTGGCAGTACATCCAATGTGTGTAAAACCATTGCGTCTTAAAAACATGTTCATCCAGTCGCCTTAAGATGTAGTAGCGTTGATGCAAGTCAGACGTCTCACCATCTAAGATGAGTCGGGAGGTATTGTTTATATGGACCTACATTAGATACATACCATAAATTCGTATTGACAATGCTGACAGTTGTCCTATGCTGAACTGGCAGACTGGCTCGCGAACATATCGGTTGTAGCTATTTCGGTACATGTACTCGCAAATCTTATCAAACTTTATTCAGCCTAGAGGGACATGCATCCACATGCAGTTAAAAACCATCGTACCTTCGCTCCTGCCTGAGGCATCATGTCAAGGTTACTTGTACTTTATTTCTGCTGTTCTCAGGCACCGACTAAACGGTCCATCACTCAGTCTATCACTGCCTATTTCACTTGTGACATTTTATATTCGCCAAACATCAGCACCGCCTCGTCATTCATAATGGCCAGCTTAAGATCACATTAAGGATCATTTCCCTCAAAAGACAAACCGAAACTTATCAATCACCTTTTGCGAGCTGTTTAGCTCCTAGCTATTGAAGATGATACCGCCAATACACACATTCCATATACAGCGAATAGCGCAAGATCATGCAATAAACCAATACCAGTACCAGAAATCATCTTAATAGAGCTCAGCGGATTATAAGTCAGATTCAAGCGGTCATAGCTCCGGAAGCTTTAATCTGTTAAGACATTACTAGTCGACTAGATTGCTCATCTGGCTCATCACTTTGACAACACAGGCAAGCCATCGTATGATCAGGGTTGAAAATGGCGTCCATATTCACTTTCGATCATGATCCTCCACGGGTGGATTCCCCCTGGCGATCTAGCCAGGACTCTGGAAAGAGACCCCATACTGAGCGTTCTGCGACGAGTGGAGCTATCGTCGAGTCAGATCCTCTCTCTGGTTCCCTGAAGAGACTCGAGGCAGAGCCGCAGGACGGCCCAATTGAATATAAACTACATCTCTTACTGCGCCCCCGGAGGACATATAACAAGATGAGTACCACGTTGAAGGTCTCAGGATCTCAGCAGTCTGGGTCAACTCGGGAAGCAAAGCAACCAAGACAATCTAGTAACCCGCTTGCGTCTTCAAGCCAGACCAGACAAAATCGCCTTCACCATCTCACCACACAACTACTCTGGAGGTTACAGCAGTCATCGCCCTATCATTCTACTGCCAGGGGTGATCTCGTACTCCCTAAATTACCCGAAGAAATCGCAGATCTCACTGCCCTAGAGAAGCCGGGAAAACTGCTTCCGGGTCTCGAGGAATCAAACGGAGCGCTATATGA
Organism: Hypoxylon sp. PDH2405; assembly: GCA_023628415.1. Lineage (NCBI taxonomy): Eukaryota > Fungi > Ascomycota > Sordariomycetes > Xylariales > Hypoxylaceae > Hypoxylon > Hypoxylon sp. PDH2405. The sequence continues at coordinate 60,008 of JAMAKT010000038.1, forward strand.
AATAGGTGTGGCCGACGATGGAACATTCGTGGGTCTCACCAAAGATGAGATGGACGAGAGTATGACAACTCTTAAAATTATGGCTGCTAGTTTAGGTTGCAGGGTTGAGGTGCAGCGCATGAAAGCTGTTGGGACCTGTGAATGGCTGGATATGACGGAGGAATCAACTGGTGAAGTTCGAGTCGCAGATCTTTGGGTAGCAGAGGCCCTTGTAATGCCCGTACTGAATGCTCAAGGCAACACAGATGGCCAGCAGACAAGTCAACTAAACTGTATCCCGAAGAGGGGTGCTTCAATCACCGAGCAACTCCGTGTATCACTTATTGGGCCGACAACATCGGGTAAAACAACACTACTGGGGACACTCTCTAACGGCATGTTAGATAACGGTCGAGGAAGCAGTAGAATCAACTTGTTAAGACATCGTCACGAAGTTGCATCTGGGAGAACTAGCTCTATTGCCCAGGAACTCATTGGTTACGAAGGCCGGAGGATATACAACTACAACGTTGATAACATCAATGAATGGCCCGACATACATGATCGCGCAGAGAATGGGCGACTGGCTTTCTTGCTGGACTCCGCTGGACACCCACGATACCAGCGGACTACTCTCCGAGCTCTAATTGGATGGGCGCCTCATTGGGCCCTTTTGTGTATCCCTGCTAATGAAGATGGGATCATTGCTCATAGTGTTCATTCGTTATCCGGTATAGAGGGATCTGCGGGGGCTGGAATGGCATCGATGGATCTAGCCATGGCACACCTTGATCTATGCCTGAAATTGGCCATACCTCTTGCTATCCTCATCACCAAGTCTGATTTAGGACAGCGGACGTTGTTAAAGGACAAGTTGAATATAGTGTTCACAAAAATCAAAGCTATGGGAAGGACGCCAAAACTGCTGACTTCCACTGCACGCGATGAGGATAATTTGACAGAAGTACCTGACAACGACCTACAAAAGATTAGGGACGAAGTTATCAATCCTATTGTCGAGACTGGCGACCCGCTCTCTGTCGTTCCAATTATCCTTACGAGTGCTGTCAAGGGTATAGGTATAGGGTTGACTCATGCTTTGTTAAGAAGTTTACCAGTTCCACCTACGCCAACGGCCCGAGACTTTGTTCCCCTGGCCTTGAACCCGGAACAGCCAGCAGCCCTCTTTCATATTGATGAGGTTTTCGAGATGTCATTGAGCCGAGCTCAAACCGCAACGACTTCCGGATCGTCCGAAAGTGCACCCGTAGTAACGGGCTATCTACGATTTGGAAGGCTGTCCATTGGTGACCGAGTTCTTTTAGGCCCCTTTCTGGTGGATGATGAAGATGCCGATGCTCTGGTGCCGAATGACCATCCTTCACCTGGATATGGCTTATCAATTCCTCACCCTTCGTCTGCGGAATTTGCTCGCCTTAGTTCCCGGCACACGTTGTCGGCCTCTAAAATCGAGGGTGAATGGCGTCATGCGACGATTGTGAATATCCGCGACCTAAGACTCCCAGTCCAGACCATCGAGGCAGGACAAGCAGGCTCCATTCAAGTCGTTTTTGAAGAGTCCAATGGGGATGCATCTGATGTCGACACCATTTTTGAAAAATCAAGAATATCTAATGTTAGACTGCGCAAGGGCCAGGTTCTTGCTGTGCCTAGCCAACACATGATCGACACTGGACTCTCGCTCCAAGCTGCCTCTAGTTTAACAGCGTCCTTCAGAACATCAGATGTCAAGTCACTCACCGTAAATAGTCTGGTGAATGCTTATGTGGGAATGGCTCGCGCCGCTGTTCGAGTACTACAGGTGACATGCCAAAGACCCGACTTGAGCTTACGGAAGGTCTTGACGGAAGGTGATGTTTTCGGCATAAACGGCCATATCGAGCTCGAGCGCACTAAGTCAGAAGCTGACCTGGATGAGTACCATTCAGAGTATCATGTCTCGCTAGAGCTCCTGAACAGCAGAGAGTGGATTGAGCTTGGGTCTCAAATTGTTCTTGTTGAAGGGGGTTCCAAAGAAAAGTCAGGGCTTGAAGGTTACGTTGGCAAGGTGATCGAAATCGGGGAGTAAATAGAGGGTTCGTCTTTATGACGTCTCTTTATTCTAAGGTTGAAGTATCAAAATCAGAAGCGTTTGACAAAACCTGTGGGTTTAGTCGATGTTATTCGAGGAAGTTGTTTCGCCCAGATAATCAAGGCCAATAGGCCATAAATATACAAGTATATAAACACTTCCTACTAACTACTAAACGCCAACCAATGCCCTTGAAAACGTAACCAAATGATTGTTTACATTAGGCCCTCACTAGACCGTAGAATAACGTCCACGTCAATATGTATCCCGCAAGTCCGCTAAAGAGACCACCAGCCCAAAACTCATATTGAGTTCTGAAGTATCTGCTCGTGTCGAACAGGCCGTGGCCTGCCTTTAGTGACGTAGGTGCGACGCGGATCGTGTAGAATAGAATGGTGGTGAGGATGGTGAAGATGAAGTAGAAGAGGAACCCGCCGTAAGACTCGAGGCCTAGGATGCCGGCGGCAGCGCCGAAAATGGAAGCAGTGAGCGTCTGTAGATTCGATAGAGCCTGATTGTCGCAAAAGCATGTCAGTACCCACAATACAATGGCATTGATGGAATGGACAGTTAGTTGAATAGCTTGAATAAATGCGACTGACCTTTGTGTTGTGCACTACCGACTCCGGCACAATAGGTGATATCTGGAGATCCCTTTCGCTAGGCATGGCTGCTCTCGTCTTTATGTCTCTCCGCGTCGGTCTTTGTAGTTGAGTCTTAGGTAGGCTTAGGTGTGTCTCACGATAACATCAGGCGGAGGCGGGAATTTAGAAGTTTTGACGTTTGTGGTTTAGATGGCGGGCCACCTTAGTGAGGTCGACGTGTAGGTAGGTACATGTATGCATGTACGTAATGCTAAAGTCAAAAATGTTTATGGGGCGATTGAGGCAGCTAACCCCAGGATAGCGGTTCCGTTCCAAAGTTCAATCTGACAGCGGGAACCGCAAGCCGCAAACGTTCGACAAATACGGCAAGCGGTGTGCGCAGCCCTGTAAATCGGGTATGACGAAACCGAGCTGACTGGCCACGGGGCTTTGCTATGGGGAAAAGCTCCCCTGGACGGAGTCTCGGACATTACACAGGCCTATACCGAACTAGGTACTTGCCTAATTAGAAGAGCATTATGCTATTTCGGTAGCTAATCTCGCAGTTTCTCGTACAATGTCAAATGGACTGATGGACAAAGCACTTTACAAGTGCAACTTCCCAAGTAATCCTTCCTTTCCATCTTTCCATTACAACAACCCCGTTCCTTACAAACGTTTTCTTTTACAAGTCACCCCCCCTTCTTCTTCAAAGTTCTTCTTTAATTTCTCTATGTTACTTGTACAATCGTTCCTTTACTAAGCCGAGCCAAGTTATTCCCAGTACGACTATTCGCAATCACTGAGCCAATCACAGTAATTTCGCGCCAGATGGACGCGATCCGTCGTGCAACACCACAATTACATGGAGACTCACGTAGATGAGGGCACGCCTTTGAGCAACTATCTCGAGGGTATGTATGCTTGTTCCATACAGTATACCAGTGTCTAGTCGCTTTTGCTAGACCACCCTGAACGATATGCCCATGCCCGAAGCTCCTGAAGTCCTAACCGTCGTTATCACAGGCACGGGGGAAAGAGAGGAACCGCAGTGGCAGGAATCGGAGGATCATACAGACCACGAGGTTTCGCCGCCATCTAGCCCGCCGCGAGATTTCGCTCCGAGAGGTTTCGCCAAGGTCCGCAGGAGGTTTCGGGAAAACGTGCCGACCCCCTTACATCTCGATGTCAACAATCTCCCTTCCCGTATCAGCTTGGACGAACTCCATAATCATGCCTCTCCGATCATTGATGTGTTGCGACTCGTAGTGGAAGCAGTCACTTCATCCATCGATCATGCCAAGTCGATCGGGTTCCTCGAACGGCTGCGCCTTGCCATTGTGCAGTCTCAGCTTCTAGATAACCCTCTAGTACTAGGTTATCAGCCGTCGACGGAATCCTCGGTATCACAGCCGGCCGACGAGCCGAACTTCCATGGAATTACAGTTTCCGGTGCCGTTGCCGCTGCCGTATTTGGCTTTGGTGCGGCATCGCTCGTCCGATGGATTACACTAGGGGGGTTCATGCCCACCTGGAAGCGGTTGCTAGTTTCTATTGGAGTAATATCTCTGGTACTTCTAGTCGCTAGAGCATATGTGCGAAGACAGATCCTGAGGAATATCCAAAAGCAAGGGCTAGTAGAAGCCTCAACATTCTTCTCGCTCTCCCGGGAGTACGATTGTGCCAATAGCGCGGCGCTTAACTTCATAATGGAAGTGGAGTTGGTCGCCCGAGGATATCGACTGTATACTTTCCTTATCCCTTAGGGCTACTAATGCAATCGGCTAATTTATCAACAGGAGTACCCCGATCCCTCCTATCAGTCGGTTGGAGAACAACGGACAAAATGTCAAGTGTCTTCAACTAAGGAACGCCCTTCGGAACAGCCTGACAGAAGTTATATCCAAGTATTATCAGACGGCTTTTACGGTTTGGGCATTTGCCGAACAGACCGAATTACTTCAATTACAGTCCCAGTATCAGTTCACGGTCGCCGATGTGGTGGACCGATTCCAAGTATTTTCAAAGACCGACCCTCAAACTGCCGAGAAGCTGCAACCCTTGAAAGATGCTGCATTCCTCTTCCATGATATTCGGAAGATGTTCCTGAGTGGTTTGCTTGCTCTTCACACTGTTGGCAATGACTCTGACCGACTTCGTTTCACGACCATATTGGAAGCTTTCAAGGAATTAAATAGCGTCACCAGGCAAGCTTATGCGCGGGTGAGAGATATCTTGGCTGATAATGATTGTAAGTGATCAATGCCAATTCCGCCATGTGCAATTTTCTAATAGATTTTCTAGTCCAAATTCCGAAGACCCCACGAAGTCCTGAGACGCCCAGTCATGACCGATGGCGACATCAAGTCCGTAGACTAAACTCAATGACTATGAATATTCGTAGCGTGCAGGCCAAATTGCATCTGCTACGCGAAGAGTCGTCCAAGGCGTTAAACGAGGCCGACGACATCAGCGACCTCGGGCCGTTATTTATGGCTCAGTACGATTCGATAGGACAGGATCTAAGAGATTTGATGGAAGCATGGCAAAGCGGAAAGGCCTCGCTGGCGTCCGGTATTGATAGAAACGAAAAGCGCTTGTCATCTATTGGCTCCACGCTCATGTCCCCCTTGAGCACGATGAGCGGACGGACGATCGCGGAAGAGGACGAGAGCAGTCTGGATGAGCATGAACCAGGTGTTGCGGACGCACTCAAGAAGCTAAACGGAGATTCCTCGCCGCCGACAGAGATGGAGCCGGAAGTATTCGAAGCCATCTCGATTCCCCGACCAAAGAGCTTGCTCACGCGAGAAGAGAGAATCATCAAGATGAGAGAGGACCGCAAATCCAAGGAGATTGCCAGAGCGAAAGCCGAAGCCCAGAGAGGCATGATGCGAGAGTTGCAAGGGGTACTGGAAAGAAAACCCGGACGCGGTCGAATCTCTCTTTAAAAAGTTTTCATTGGTACTTTCATTATTTCTACTAACATCAGGTAACTGGGCCCGTGGCGTTGTAACGAGTAGATTATGAACTGGGTCACATCGGTTGCGATACGGCGCATTAGGATAGAGAGCGATTCGGTTTAAGGTTCTCTTCGCCATTGGTGCGGTTCGGTTTGCTTTTACATATAGGGGCAAGGGGCAACTGCATAGAGAGCTGGTCATCCATACGATCTTTGCGCATAATGTTTTATTTCCTATGTCGCCGTACATATGCACATCACCCGCCTTGACTAGGCTTATACATACATAATAAACTCATAAGAGAAGATGGGGATGTCCTAAGTTAATTACCTACTTCGACGGACTTGTAAATCATGAATATAACTAAATCTTGCTAAGTTCTCAGTGTTCTTTCTATACGGTTTTTATATATGTTCAATGTTAGTAAAGCATATAAACATATAGATTTTCGCAGCTCAAGTACCTCCATGTATCCATGTAAGCCTATCACAATTAGGCAGTTAGGCATCTTGGAAGGGGCGTGCAAGACCGCCCATGCCTAACTTATATAAGGCAAGTGGGGCATTCGCGTGCGCCCTCGATTAAAGACGCGTTGAGTGGTTGGACGCGTCTTTTCTCCAATTCATCCCACTAATTTCTCGAGCTGCACCACACAACCAACTTTCTCCCTATACCCACGAAATCTACAGCTCTTGAACACGTCCTCAAGTGCGAACCAGACATACGTAAATAATTTTCAATCGAGATTCGTCGGATACTTTTTTGCGCTCTCGAGACGTGCAATTTTCTACCTATATTTTTCTAGTTCCATCAACAAGTAGTCACGATGCTGGAGGCACGACTTGAACAAGCCCAGATCCTAAAGAAGGTATTTCAGCCATAACCTCCAATTCCACACGTCGACTGTACTAACAGATTAGGTGGTTGATGCCATCAAGGATCTGGTGCAGGACTGCAATTTCGATTGCAATGACTCCGGCATTGCCCTACAAGCCATGGACAACTCCCACGTCGCCCTCGTATCCATGATGCTGAAGGCCGAAGGCTTCTCCCCATACCGCTGCGACCGAAACATCGCGCTCGGTGTCAACCTCGTGTCCCTGACCAAAGTCCTCCGTGCGGCACAGAACGAAGACATCCTGACTCTGAAGGCCGAGGACGCGCCCGACTCTCTCAATCTCGTTTTCGAGAGCAGCGAGAATGACCGTATCAGCGAGTATGATTTGAAGCTCATGGATATTGACCAGGAGCACTTGGGTATTCCTGAGACGGAGTATGCTGCGACCATCTCTATGCCTTCGGCCGAGTTCAGACGTATCTGCACCGACTTGATGGCCATGTCTGAATCAGGTAAGTACTACGTGTACCCTTTCTCCCTTGATTTAAACTTCATATCGTGGAGAATATGTCTAACGCAGCGAAGTCACAATTGATGCTTCAAAGGACGGAGTCAAGTTCTCATGCAACGGTGACATCGGCAACGGTGCTGTTACCCTCCGAAGCCACCAGAACGTCGACAAGCCGGAGCAAAACATCGATATCGAGCTGACTGAGCCTGTCGGCCTCACATTCTCCCTCAAATACCTGGTTAACTTCTGCAAAGCCCAGGCCCTCTCCAGCACCGTGAAGATCTGCTTGTCTAATGAAGTGCCTCTTTTGGTGGAGTACGGTCTGTCTGGCAGCAGTTACTTGAGGTTCTACCTCGCACCCAAGGTTTGTCGTATCCTAACCTTAATATTTGTAGATCGGATTATTGACTTTGAGTTTCAGATTGGTGATGAGGAGTAAGGAGAGCGGCAGTAATAATGGATCATAATGAACCTGATGAATATACCACGCCAGCAGGGAGGAAATGATGGATTAGTGCGAGACTTTCTTGCGGATTTCTCGAGGTCGCAAAACGGATATGGATGCATACCGCACGGGAAGTCTTCGATCTGCATTTACAGGTAATCTGGCTTTTTCACGTGCTAGTTCTAGATGCAGTACTAATTCCTCGAATTTCGAGGTGATCCGCGCAGGATTATGACAAGTCCTGCGGTCTTAATATAAAAATGGTTCTTCTTCCCTACCTTACCTCCAATTCCAATCAACCTTCTGATTCCATGCTTGTTCCATGATATTTCCTATCAGTGCCTAGTCTCGGTGGGGTTGAGTATAGCTTGAGGTGAGCTACGGTGAGAAAGTTCAAGTACCTAATCAGCTACCTAATTTAGTGCGGGGCTATTCACGATAGCGGGGCAGTTTCGATAACCTAAAAGTTTCAATGGACCCTTCGAGAAAAGAGTCATGCGCCCTCTTACATACATACATCGGCTCTCGGCGGGAACTTACATATATTACTGCCTTTGTGTTTCCTTGTAATTTTTCTTTAAGCTGACACATAAATTTTCTGGATGGCCGTGTGGAGTGTTGTTGTCCCTTGCCTTCTTTTTAGACCGGTGACGTAGCGTCATAGTTTTCTACTTCCCGTAGTATACGATCCTCCATATAATCGTCGGCATGAGTAACGAACCTCAAGTTCCAGAGACGAACGTCTTGGCCGTCGCCAGTCATGTAGGGAAACATTGCTTTTCATAGTCAGTTGCCTCTCTTCTAGCAGCTAATATAATATTCCTCTTTTAAAGGTTGTCTCGGGGTGAGATTTTCAAGTTCCTACTGCTGCCTCGTCGTCCGCTCTATTAACACCGAGCCTCCCTACATAGGAATGTAGGAAATAAGATCGCTGTCTTTGTGCTCCAGTCCATGGGCTGCGAGGTGTCTGCGTTGAATACGGTGCAGTTTAGTATGTACATGTCCGCTAATTGCGATACCTACGCTTCTCAATTTCTAACAGAAGCATTACTCGTAAAGGCAACCATACCGGATACAAGCAATGGAAGGGCACCCGAGTATCAGCACAGGAGATCACGGACCTATGGGATGGCCTAAAGCAGTCGTACCTCGACAACTTCGAGATGATGCTCTCCGGCTACATCCCAGGCGCCGAAGCTGTCACGGCCGTGGGCAACATCGGCAAAGAGCTTAGGCATAAGTCAGAAGAGGCTCAGAAACCGGGGAGCTTCTTCTGGATTTTGGACCCCGTCATGGGCGATAATGGCAAACTGTATGTCGCAGAGGCTGTTGTGCCCGCATATAAGAGCCTAGTTCACCATGCGGATCTCATACTGCCGAATCAGTTCGAAGCCGAGTAAGCCTCCTCCCACGTCCACCTGCCTGTGTTACCAGACATATGGACAGACAATAGCCTCAACAGTATGTAATGACAGCTAACAAATCACTCTCTTCTCATCACAGACTCCTCTCAGGTGTTAAAATCACCGATTCCGCCTCCCTCGAACATGCTGTCCGAGTTTTGCACCAAGACTACGGCGTCCCTCATGTTATCATTACATCCGTGTCCATACCCTTATTCAACCATTCTTCCGCTGCTACCCCAGAGACACCTCACACCATGTCGGTCGTGGGCTCGACTAGGACGTCGGACCGGCAGCCGCGGCTCTTCAAGATATCATTTCCCGTATTCGAGTGCCACTTTAACGGCACCGGGGATATGTTCGCAGCCCTCATGGTAGTGCGCATGCGCGAGGCGGTCTCCAGATACGACAGACAAAATGGCGGATCGCTAGGCGAGAAACGCTCGTGGCTTAGCAGCGACGACGTCGACGCGCTGGATCTGCCGCTCGCGAGGGCTGCCGAGAAGGTGCTGGCGAGCATGCATGGGGTCCTGGCGTACACGAGTGAAAGCATGACGGCTGAGGTGAAGGCCGTGAAGGAGCAGAAAGGAGACGGGTTGGACGAGAAGACGCTGCACCTGATAAAGACCAGAGCTGCGGAGTTGAAACTCGCGAGAAATCTAGGGTCTCTGCGTGACCCGACGATCGAGTATAGAGCGGAGAAGATGTAAGTGAAATGAACTTTGGTTAGAGACTCGTATAAGGGACAATAAACTAGACAGGCGGGACGTGCGCACTCGATCAATTGGGTAAATAGACAATAGAAAGAGAAGTAAAGCCATTGTCCCTAGAAATGAGAGGCGAGAGTGGGTCATCTCTTCGTTGTTCATCACAGAAGCACCCAAGGTTTAAAGCGACCCGACTAGTGAAGTTTGCCTTGTCTTTATTATCTTAATCCTCTATACGTGAATAGGCCGAAGTCTTCTATCCCTCTATAGTGACGTGTACCCCGCTTGCTGGTATTCCGACCACTCCTGACCTAACAGCCTAATCAACGGCTAGGTGACGATTTCAGGGCATTGCATCAACGTGGGCAGCGAGACGAAATGTCCATGGCATCAAGAACATGATTCGCCTCGAATTCCTTGAACCGCCTTAGCCCGTCGTCCCCCGCGGCCAACATCCACTCCCTCCAACGCAACGACCTTCAACCTCTCATCCGAGTTCAATTAATTAATTAGTCCCCGTACTCCCAAACCCCCCGGCCCCACGCACACTCTCCTCCAACTCCTGCACCTCCACCACTTCCGGCGTATAGATCCGCTCCACAATCAACTGCGCGATGCGATCTCCCACCGCGACCGCGAACTCCGTCTCCGAGTGGTTGAACAGCAGCACCTTGACGGGGCCCCGGTAGTCCGCGTCGATGACGCCGGCCCCCGTGTCGATGAAGTGCTTGGACGCGAGACCCGAGCGCGGCGCCACGCGCCCGTACGTACCCGCGGGCACCGCGATGCTGATGTCGGTCTCGACGAGGGCCTTGCCGCGGGCTGGGATGGTGGTGGGTTGGGAGGCGTAGAGGTCGTACCCCGCGGCGAAGGCGCTGCCGCGGGTGGGCAGCTTGGCGGTGCTGGAGAGCTTTTTGATTAGGAGGGGGGGTGATTGTTCGAGAGTTGTTGGGACTGTGGCGGTTGCGGTGGAGGTAGAGGAGGAGGGGTTGTTGCTGGATGCCATGGTTTCGGTTTCGGTTTTGGTAGCGGGAGTAGAAGAAGAAGAAGAAGTGGTCTTGACTCTTTTTGCTAGTGGGGAGGTTGGAGGCGATGTTATGTGGGATTCAGCGGCAGTCATAGTCTGAGGACTTTTTAAAAGTGTATGTGAGAATTGGAAAATGAGGGATTGAAATGGTGAAGATTTTGGAATTCGGTCTTGTTTGTATGGTGGAAGTAGTGGAAGTGGGCTGCAGTTGCGGTGAAGGGCCCGATTGCGTTTGCAGCGGAAAGTGGAATTTTAGCGGTGGGACGCGTGCAGATGCCGCGACGCGTTGAGAGTTTAGTAGAGCCTATAAGAATTGACCAATGACCATAAAGCGCTGTGGATTGGGTGCCAAGCATTTTCGCTTATCACCTTCGCGTCCGCCCTCCTGGGATCATGACTGTATACATAGTCCGTCACAGATAGAAAATATATGCAAGCGTGCAATTCTCTGAAAGTTTGTCTCTAGAGACTCAAATTTTGAAGGGCGGTGGATTGGATATGTCAGCGATAGTTGTCTCTGTAGTACACATTTTGTAGCACGGGGTTCGTTTCCATCTCTTCATCAAGGCCAAGCCGATAGAATGGACAGAATGTGAGATAAACAATGATCGCCTAATGACTATGCTTTGGCGAAAATCAGAATAATGGAATGTCCATTGCATTCAAAAACCCGAGTCGCGAGATGCGAGATCAGATGTTCTAGCGAACAGACCCTAGGGTGGTGATGGAGACGAAACAAAACCTCCTGGTTTGATTGACGGCTTCAGCCCCTGCGGTGTTTTGCATAAGATAAGGCATGTATGTGATTAGGTAATCCAAGATTACTACACAGTAAACTTCGATGTAAGTATCATTCGTCAAGGTCCTTGCCAAAATCAATCAGCCGCAACTTAGTCGAGTCTCTGGGATGGAACTGCGCAACCCTCGATCTGACTAAGAACCTTGCGGCCGCTGACTCTCTGGGAAGCTGGACATAAGCGGCCGAACTATCACCTTCCGATTGCGCGAGGCTGTTGAGTAATTGCTCTGTAAGATTCTGCATCTCTGCACCAGCAGCTGCAGCCTCATCCCAGCTGTCCTTATCCGCCCTCCCTGCCGGCTGGTCTTCCTCTCTCGCACCCCATATCTCGTCAATACGCCGTTGTCGTTTGTCCTGATCGGGGTTTTCTTTGGCCTTCTTTAATTTGCCCTGAGCACTAAATCCTGCTGCAAGATCGTTCCCGTCGATGTCCATAATGTCGCCAACGACAGGACCCCCGAGTTCTTCGGCAGCGAGCATACCCGCAAGATGCTCATTGATGAATTTTCTGAGCGCCTTGAGGAGTGTAGACGTCTCTTTGTCGTAGTGCTTCTTCTTTTGCTTCAAGGCGTTTATCTGCTCTGCGGCAATGTCTTCCGGTCCCATCTCCATCCGGCTTTCTAGGCCATCCTGTAGTGATTGTATGCGATTGCGAAGACTTTGTGAGAGAGCCTTCTGATTTTCGAGATTGGACTTCTCGGCCTCTAGTCTTTGCTTAGCCTTTTCGACTGAATCCTTATGAGAGGCTAGGTAAGCTTTCGTTTCTTCCATAGTCTGGTGATTTTTGCGAAGAGCCAGAAGCGCCGGTAGTACAGATTCTGGAAACGGCAGGAATGGCGTTTGCGATGCCAACTCATCATAAGCCGTCTTCATAATCTCATATGGCGCTGTAGGAGGAAGAGTTTTACCTGCGCGATGCGCAGTTGGGGTAGAACGCAGCCGATTCAGCGCGGCTTCATGTTCCCTGACCTTGTCTTGGAGTTCTTGTAAGGTCTCTTTGAGATGGGATGCATGAGCCAAATCGGTGTCGTCAGTAAGGCGTGGCAGGTTATCCATTTCTTCGTTCGCTGTATGTTTCACGTTGCCAAGAAAGAGCCGTTCAGGTGCAAACGAGACCTTGCAATAGGGTAAATTGTGATGATGACTTGCAGCGTGCAGTGGAGGTTTTATGTTTCCATATTGCAAATAATATGCGGCAGGCAATGTCCGGCCAGGGGCGTCGTCGAATAGACGCCAAGCAACGGAATTTGGGTGAACTGCCGATGGGATCTGCGGGCACAAAGATATGCTGAAGTCTCCTTCTTATTGATTAACTTTCAATTCAAGCCAATATTTTTTTTAAAAAAAAAACATACGAGAAATGATTGGTTCAGGCTATTAGATTCAATAATACATGTAGTAGAGAAAGATTATACTTCGAGATCGTTGATGCCTTCGAATATGTGCACCGTGCGCTATACTGTTTTGGTGTTTGCTGCGGGTTACAACAGGAATGAGTAGAAGTGTCCCGTGAGATACAAGGGATTATTAAGAAAACTTGAAGAGTATAAAGTACCTCACACGAGGCTGACGAAGCATTTCAAAGTATTGGCTTACCGTATTAACCGAGTGGACCCTACAAACAGCGCACGGCCAAATTTGAGCCAATGAAAAGTCGATGACGCTAAGACGGTAGATTTTTTGTGTGGAGGGATCCACTTCTTTGCAACGGGAAGGCCTGTGCCAGGTGCCCACAGTAGATCTTTCTTGCATCACCCTAAACCACAACCTCCTTTCAACAACGTCTACCTTTTTCAATCCATCGGACCAGTCGTCTTTTATTATCGCCTGTGTTTGATTCCGATACCCTGCATCTCTTTTACCGCCTCAGCCGTTGTCTATCATTGATTTTTTATCTTCAATAACTCTGTTCCCCCGATCTTCCTGCCTTCTGTTACTTATCGAGGCAGCTTCGTCAACAAGCTTCTTTCGGAGGCTACGAAGTTTAGTCACCTAAAGAAGCTTCTTTCTTCCACTGCATCTAACCGCAGCAAGGACAGAGGCTACTTCTAGGAAGAGTTGCCCGGCGAAGGAAAAAAAAGAAAAAAAGGGAAACCGTTATCAATTTCTGTCATAACTGGTTCCCCCCTGTTCAGCGGAGCAAAAGGTTTGAGAGCTACATACGTCTCTAATCCTACCTCTTTCCACCCAAGAACTTCTACTTCGTTCGTCCTTCCATCTTACTCCTCCGCCAACTCGATCACTTCATACCCGTTCTGGCCAGGCCAGTTATCCTTTACCTCTACCAAATCTCGTCCTCAGCTACCGTCAGATCATTGCCATTTTCGCCTTTCAGCACGAGCGTCTAGGTCCGGTACGGATCTCTCATATCACTCTACTCGTTCCCGTCGTCAGCTATCCTGACGACCTCGACCTCATCGTCCCATCATCGGCCCTGTCTTGAACTCCGACCTGATCCCAGATCCCGCATACAAGATCCATCAACTTGAGGGTATTACAACTACATTCTGCCCCGAATCACTACACCTGCACGTTTTCCTTCGAAAACCCTCAAGGTGTAGATAAAAAAAGACAATACGATAATTCAATATCAATTCGACCGTCTACAAGGCATACGTAGTCCCTCTAGCGCGTGACCATACATATAGAACACAATGTCTGCATCGCCGTCTCACCCGACCAATCCGGCAAAGCGCCCCTTGGAGGATGCTTCATCACCTTCCCGTGGCACGGACCAACCAGAGGCCAAACGGCCAGCTCTCGACAAGGTTATCAATAACGGAAACGGTGATAAGAACATCGACCTTCCGGAGCACACCAGTGATGATACATCGGTTCCGACAGCTCCCAACGGCACAACAAAAGCCGAGGACACCAGTAGCGTCAAGGCCGAAGTCAAGGATGACCAAGGAGATACCGTGGTTCCCGATGTCGACGAGTCCAAACCTGCCGTAGATACTGCCATCACGGGACCTACAACTGCATCTGGAGCCCCTGCGACTAACACCCACGATGAGACCACGTGGATTCATATTCGTGCTGTCATCTCCAGCCCCGAAGCTGCCACTATTATTGGCAAGGCTGGTGAGAACGTTTCCAACATTCGGAAACTGTCGAACGCCAAATGTACCGTCAGCGATTATCAAAAGGGCGCCGTAGAGCGCATTCTTACCGTCAGCGGGTCGGTTGAAGCCGTAGCCAAGGTACTTCCTACTCAAAAAGACGGAAAAGTCGATACTAACATCTGAATAGGCTTTTGGATTGATTATCCGTACCTTGAACAACGAACCGTTGACAGAGAAGTCCAATACCCAGTCTAAGACTTACCCCCTCCGACTTCTTATCCCGCACGTCCTGATAGGATCCATCATTGGGAAGGGCGGAGCCCGCATCCGTGAAATTCAAGATGCTTCTGGAGCTCGGCTTAACGCCTCTGATTCGTGCTTGCCGCTATCCAGTGAACGTTCCCTTGTAGTCATGGGCGTTGCTGATGCTGTTCATATTGCTACTTATTATGTAGGTAGTACACTCCTCCAGCAGCTTAACGAACGCTTCGGCGGCCCGGCGGCATCTGCCTACGCCACCCGAAGTGGTGGTCCTGCTGGTGTTGTACCTGGAGGCATGCAAGTTGTCCCGTATTGTCCTCAACCGGCAGGTGGCAACTTTGGCCATCGCGAAAACTACGGACGACGACCCGACCCTCGAGCGCACCACATGCCACCAGCTCCGTATGCTCAGCCTTATCCGCATGCAGCCACGCCGCAACCCAATCCCAGCGTGCCGATGCACTATGCGCCCCAGGCAGCTGGCTACGGTGCCGCACCGCATATCCCGCCTCACCATACTCCTCATGTCGGAGGTCCTCACCCTCACGGCGGCCCCCCGGCTCAGCCAATGCACGGTGGCGTTATTGCTGGAGCGCCAACGACGCAGCAGATCTACATTCCCAACGATATGGTCGGCGCGATCATTGGTAAGGGTGGGCAGAAGATTAATGAAATACGCCAGATCAGTGGTAGCGTGATCAAGATCAACGAGCCTCAAGACAACAGCAACGAACGATTGGTCACGATCACAGGAACTGAAGATTGCAACAGAATGGCACTCTACATGCTCTATTCTCGACTGGGTGAGCCTCCCAAGAAACCTCGAGGCTACGCCTAAAAGTAGCAAGCCGAACTAATCATAACCGTGACGAACAGAGAGCGAGAAGCACCGGATCTAATGACTTACGATGGAAACATTATCTAACTCTCGGCATTTCGTTGTTGGACTTTTCAACTCATAGGACCCCCCTTCGGTTTCAAAACATCGCATTCGTTCTCATACTCGGTCTAGAGACTCTCTGATGCATCGGCCTAAAGGGGAGGACGGTCACGGTGGATGGTGGCGCATACTGGTTGGGTCGTTCGGCAGTCTTTCTTCGTTTTGATTTCAGTCGTAAAACATGAAATTGATGGCGGTTGACCATTTTGGTAGCAGCGGAGATACGATATGGAAAAAGTGGAAAAAAGGAGGACGTCATGTCTATTATACATTTAGCTCTCTCGCGGTTAATTGATCCAGGCAATTTTCATCTACGGTTGTCTTTTCCTACGTTATGTCATTGTTGCCATGAGCTCCCAGGTGGTCGTGAATTACATCTGTGGACGGAGAGCTTCTTACTACAATAACTGTCACTTTTTTTCAAAGGACCTGCTTCCTCCGTCACAACACTATAGATGCCTTTTGTCTTAGACCTCAACCTCCTGATTACCGAGGCCCAATACTTGCCGGAGCAATGAGTGGGATTTTCATAACCACATCATGCCACCTTTTGTTTGCTGAGTTCCCGATTGAACACACTTGTATATGTGTTGGTTGAAAGGCGTATACAGTTTGTGAATCCCCTGGTTCCTACTAGAGGTTCAACCTAATAAAATTTAAATACGTTTGTTCGTGTTAACTCAAGTTAAAACAGTCTTTGATAGCGAGTAAATATAGTAGCGTCTAGGAAGGGGAAGCAGGCTGAGCAATGGAGAGGTTTCCTTGAATTAGTATCTAGTACAAGGTATACTGCCAATTCTTTTGCCAGCACATGCCCCTGTTCACTTCCAGGCTTTCCGGTAGCCATGCTCCATCAATCTAGGCTATGAGCAGAAGTGTTCGCTTCACCAGTAACCAAGAACCATAGCAACGGGATAATGTAGGTAAATATAGTTAAAGTAATTTTCCGGCGGGCGCAATGAGATATGTATAGCTTTCATTAGGGAATTTTAACCCGGCTGGAAGGCCAGGGAGTTATCACAGTCACACACGTCCTTCACCTTGCATCACCGTCACCCCTAAACGCAATAATCACGTATTTTTAATGTCCCATAAATATCCATCTCCAGACAAGCAACCTCCCTTAGCACTATTTCACAGCAAACGTGTTCCTCCCCTAGATATACTAGTTGGAAGGACAGCGATCGCTACGTCTGCCCTTTCAACGTTGGGTGTGATTATCTCAGCCTCCTTCAGCCCTACGCACGGGAGGTTCTAGACCTACTCTAAAAATTGACCGCCGGGCTCGCTAACCGCTGGCGGCTTTTTAAATGGCCGCTAGGGGGTGAGCACTAGGTCGAGACTATCCAACTTGTTGGTTTTTCAGCCTGCAGGGGGTCGCATTCAAAGGATTCTTTTCTTGGCTTGGCAAGTATACGAGTTGGACTATGCTGCAATCTTCGCTTACGAGGTAGTAGTTACACACGCAAAATCGAGCAAACGTTTCATCTCGCCCAGCTTTCTTGGCTTGCTCTCCCATCGTATCGGAATATACCTAGGTAGTGGGACGCAAGGGACGTGTTACTCGCGGAGACCGTAAATTCCCCGATAGGTATCTGGATATATTCCGAGCATTTACCACCTGGGCAGCGTGAGATTTTGAAAATGTGTATTACCTACTTTAAGGGGAGCGTGCCGAATCTGACAGCGTGACACAGGCACAGCAATGCTACATGGATATTACTTGCTTGATAAAATTTGCGGTACATGTAAGTCAGGGTCTAATGCTGAGTACGACTTGAAGAATTTGGTAATTCTCACGCATCCCTACTATGCTCCCTACTATGCGTGTGTTGTTTGTCAATATGTGCTTGGGAAATATAGCCGAAAAGAGATAGATGAGTGACGTGACATTGTAGCATGGGTGTGCAATTGTAACAATACGATAGTTCTATGGGGTCATTTAATTCCCGATTCCCATTTAATGGCCATTACGAGTTTTCCATCGAATGCACCATATATTGAATCATGGCATTCGTGTGGGCTATACTAATACTAAAGGCCCCAGACAGGGGCTAACGTACGTATAGCGGATATTACCTGATGAGTCTAGGCACTATAGCCGCCTGACGCCCTAAACCAGCTTTTTAAGCCATTTCTAAGCCAGCTCTCATCGGCCAGTCATACCCATATCCGGCTTTATTACAAGGACCAGTTGGACTGCAGGAAGCTGACTTCCAGCCTAGAACAAGCCAGGCATAAGCAGGGCAGCCCGCACCAGGAACGATTGCCGGCTTTTCAGCGTAGGTCCTTTTGTTAAATAAGCTTGTTTCAAGCGAAGCCATCATTAAAGGGAAATTGAGTTGTAAAGCGTGGTTGATTCCACAATTCGACTTCTCATTCTTCTCATTCAGCTACTACATGTTCTAAATAGAGGTACATATTATAGATACTTAGGTACATTGAGTATAACAAACACAGCCGTCAGCCTGCTTAAGACAAAAAAGAAAAAACAAGTCATTTACACGTTGGCGATTAAAACGCGATGTCACAATGTTCACGATGTTACCATCGCCCGGGGCGAAGCAAAGTCAGGTTCGCATGCCCCCTTTCGCTCTTTTGGTAGGCTTTCTTGTGGGTTCTGTAATTTACTGCTTTAGGGACCCATGCGCCCAATCATCCACTGGAATGACGGAGGGCATGCATTCTGGAGGCAGGTGGTCTGCCTTAAAGTGGGGACTGTGTATTTGTGAAGAATCCTTGGCGGGTATCTGGGCCAACCGGAATGTACTTTCTGCATTAAAAGTGGCTGCAAGGTACAATTGCGTCGCCAGTGAGACAAATGAGGATCTGGGCTTCGAACTTTGGCACGAGCCAGCCCACAGTAACCTTGGACTGGACCCCGCTAGACCCTGCTTAGGACTACAGTACCTATGGGGATGACAACCTTGGGCTGTTTTTAGTGGTCCCATGCACCCAGTTAGCGAAGTGAAGAGTAGGTACCCATGCTACTTGGCCGTGCCTCAGGCTGTTCAGGGTTTTCCTCTCTCAAATCAGTCACCATATCGTCGGCCATTTCCTCACATTCCCTTCCCTTTTTCTTCCCTCTTTTCTTCCCAACCGTCTAACAGCAACAACCAAGTCGCTTTCAGACTACCACGCTCTTTTTTCTTTTTTACGCAAGCTCAGCCCAGCTCGCGTCAGCCTAACCGGCACCCTTCCACTCTTTTACATATCAAGTCGCTCTTTTCTCGACTCTTCGTCTTTACCCCCCTTTCACCACTTCTAATAGCCAACATGCGTTCTACCACCATCTTCGCTTCTGCCTTGGCCTTCGCCGCCTCGGCTCTCGCCCAGACCCCAGGCTTCGCCGTCCTGACTTCTCCCACTCAAGGCGAGAAGGTCCCCTCCGGCAATACCTTCACCATCAAGTGGGAGGCCGGTAAATACACCGGCCCAGTCACCATCACCCTCCTTGGAGGTGAAACCCCTACCACTCTCATTCCCGGCCCTGTTCTCGCAAGTAAGTAAACACTATATAATTTGGTAATTGGTCGATGTTTGTGTGCTAACATGAATTTGTAGCTGTTGATGTGACTCAACAGTCGTTCGCCTGGAACGTAGACTGCTCTCTCGGCAAGGAGAAGACCTACGGCCTCAAGGTCACCTCAGTCAGCGACGCGAACACATTCCAGTACTCTTTCCCGTTCGCCATTGACGGCCCCTCTTGCTCCTCTGGCGCTGGACAGTCCCCTACTGTCGCCAGCGTTAGCAGCAGCAGCAGCGTCGCCAGCAGCGCCGCCGGCTACCCCACCAACTTCAATGCCGCGTCGTACCCGACTAGCAGCGAGGAGGCATCGTACCCTACCTCCGCATTCTCTGCTCCTTACCGCGTTAGCTCCGGTAGCCCGAGCAGCACCCTAGCTTACAACACCACTGCTGTCGTCCCCAGCAGCAGCTCGAGCGTCGCCAGCGTTTCCAGCGTCTCCGGCCACTTCAGCTCCACGCCCGCTGGCAACCTGTCTTACACCGCTCCCACTCACGTCCCGACGACCATTATCACCAGCGCGAGCACCGCCGTCGTTACGCCCAGCGCCTCCACCTCGGCTCCTACCAGCATCGTCACCGGTGCCGCCAACAACGTCGCCGCTGGCTCTCTCGCCCTCGTCGGTGGTCTTGCCTTCGCTTTCTTGGGCATGTAAATTTTCTACCTACCGTGACGTTTTGGCGGGCGTGGTGGACCCTCCTGGGTATGAACGGGGATTGGAATTAATGAACTAATTGACTATCAAACCGACATTTCTGAACGGTTTGGTTGTTGATGAGGATGGGACTTTTGCTGGATGCGATTTTTTGATCGTAATGCCGCACTTTCGATGTCAATATAGACGGCCCTGTCGCACCGTGAATATACCCCTTTAAAAAAACTAAATCATTCGTGTCTTGTGTGTCTTGTGTTTGATGTTTGATGAGGATGATGTATGATGCAAGGTGAATCCCGACTATTTGTAGTTGAAGCGCTTGGCTTGTATCGAAGGCAGGTATTGCTTCAGTGTAATATGGTACAGTACAGCGCAAGACTGCTGTGTATCATTCGGACTGAGGACAACATTATCATTTTCTATCCAAGTAGTGTGATGTTGATGTATTGGGACCATCGAGTCGAAGATGGACGTCGGACGTCAAAGGTAAACTTAATAATTACCCGAGTTTTACGAGGGCTACCTATTGAAAAAGCTTATCAAGAATTTCTTATCGCGGAGATTTTGCGTGTCGATCATTCTGTGGTAGGAGGTATAGTGTGGCAGGAGCGCTGTAGCTGTGGCAAAGGAGCTGTGTAAAACTCGGGCTTTTGTGTTGCGTGGGCGGGCGAGAGCGGTGGCGGAAACGGGCGGGAGCAACCTCATGTGTAAGGTATGTAGCAAAACGCTGACATACATACTTGCGAAGGTATGACTCCACCATCCAGCTACCGAATACCATAGTATGCGACCTGCCGATGCTGTTGTTGGGTTTATTAATACAACCCTCCACCACACCTTAGGTATGGCCTGGGCCTTTACACGGCTGGCATAAGGTGCAATTCTACTATACACTGTGTAGGATGCAAATCCGATAATAATTGTCTGGCCGTGTGTGCGTCTACGGCGTGGATTCCGATAATGGGAAGGAATATTTGTCTTTGTCTATTTCTCTTCGTGAGGATTGCATCCCTTACCTTAATCTTGGCCCTCACATGACAAGATATAAGTAGGTATTTCATCTCATAATCTAGTATACCTAGCACATCTTGGCTGGTCGCCTTGATAGCACAATGGACGTCTCTAAAGCCATCGAGGCCCTGAAACAAGCCTTACCAGGCACCAAGTTCGCTCTGAGGGGTACCAACGAGCACGAAGTTCTAAATCTCACCTCTTACCAGTCGGCATTACAATCCGATATCATCCCCGCCTACATTATCCATAGACAGGCTACCAGCTTGGGTTTACGCCATCGAACGAGAGGCCGCTTACGGACATGGAGATTCATATACTTGAGATTATATTGCGGTAGTCCCTGTATATCCAAAACCTGTACCTATGTCCTTTGTCCAATCGAAACAGTTTTATCCCTCCGACTGCTATCATCCCGTATAAACGAACATACAAATCCGGAACGCCAGCTCACCTCTCGCTTTACGCTTATCGGCTATAAATCACAAAAAACGAACCTTCACAATGGCATAAAATAGAGAAGCTCACTCTAGTGTCCACCAATTTGCCCCCTCGGCACAGGCGCAACCCAGCAGAGACACAGATTAAGCCCAATAGTCATGATCCCAATGACCCAGAACGCCTTCGCATAATCAGTCCCAGCATTCATAAACCGGAAGATAATCGCAAAAACCACACCACCAAGATTACCCCCAGCGCCCGTGGTCCCCGACACAACGCCATTGGCATGCGGGTGCACATGCGGCACCAGAGCAAAATTCGCGCCGTTACCGGCCTCCAGGAACACCGCCATGAGCGCCACGAGGCCGACCATAGTCGGTAGATGGTGGGGGTCAAGCTTTCCGATAAGAATCAGCAGCGCGCCGGTCAAGCAGCCGCACGCCACGACCCAGATCTTCTTAGCCCAGACGCTGTGTCCGGAGGCCTTGTACAGGATGTCGGATACCACACCGCCGAGGGGTCGGGTTACCAGATTGAGGAAGCCGAACATGGCGGCCCAGTTCGCCGCGTTGGTCTGCCCCAGCGACGGGAAGTTCTTGGCATAGTACGACCCGAGGATCGAGTTTATGGCGAGCTCGCCGCCGAAGGAGCACATGTACGTCAGGATGTGGAACAGGGTCTGCGGTGAGACTAGCACCCGTGCGACCATGCCCCATGTCGGCTTCTGGACCACTTCGCCCTTGGCTGTTTCGAACATTTCCTCTCTGGAGAGAGCTGCTTCGTGGTCCCAGTTGGTGTGGTGGTCGTTGAGCTGGTGTTGTTTCTTCTCCTTTTCGACCTCGTGGATGCTATTTGCGCCTGTGGAGCTGGCTTTGTCGGTGATTTTGCCTGGGACGTCTACGATGCGGTCGGTTGGGGTTGTGGGAGCGTTGCCGCTGTGAGATGCTAGGTTCTGGTCCGCGTGGAGGTGTCGCTCCGACCACTTGCCGGTGGGTGTGTCGGGACACAGGAGTAGCATCGCTACACCGGTAGTGATGGTTATGATTAGTGGAACGATGAAGGTGACGCGCCACGCAACACCGTCCGAGTAGCCCCTGGCCACAAGGGAGTCAAAGACAGCAGGCATGACGAAGTAAGTGAGACCACCACCAGCGTTGCCCCAACCGCCCGTCAGGGCATTGGCAGTACCTACGACATTCTTGTCGAAAAACCCGGTCGACCACACCTGGCAGGGTACAAATGACCCGCCGAGAATGCCGATGAAGAAACGACTAATGTAGAGACCTTGGGCATCGTGAACGAGAGGGGCGAGACCGAGTGGGACCGATCCGATTAGAAGGACGCCAGCAAACACATGGCGAGGACCGAACCGATCGCAAGCAGGACCCGCCACAAATCGCACAAACAAACTCCAGGCACGTTAGTTTTGTGGAAAACAGAACAAAACAGGAAAACTTCGCATGGAAATACAAAACACATACGTAGCACATAACGAAACGATGTTGGAATTAGCAACTTCGGCTGAGCTGAGGTGAAGATTGCTCTTGATGGTGTGCGTGAGCTATAAGCAGTGTCATGTTAGTTGCCATTTCTGAATATAATATTGTTCGATATGTATGTTTATGAGGCATGGGATGTTACACTCACCAGAGGCGGGAAAGCATACCAGGCCCAGAAGGCAACCATAAAGCCCCACCATGAAAAGAAGAATACGCGCCCGTAGACATTGAAGACGTTTAGGAAGGGGACGGAGCGGGCCTTGCGGTTGATTGGGTTAACATCCGGGGCTTCCCAGAGGCACGACAGCTTCATCTTGAGCGTTTCTCTAAAATGAGCCCTGAAAGATACTCTCTCACTTTTTTTTAAAAAACCGTGCTAGATCTCGCAAAGGGCAGGTCGCCCAAATCTTGATGAGAAGTCTAGGGGTTGTAGCTCTTCGATCTGCGGTCTAACAGCTCCAAAGGGGCAATGTTTATACTCTTCCAACCGAGTAGTATATACTCCTGAAATAACGAGATGTTTGCTGTGCAACTGCGTATCTCCGGACGGGTCGTCTCTTGCAAGGGTGGGCCTAGAATAACACCCACACTAAGGACTGAGTTTTGTGTTTTCCGCGGGAGGTTCTGGCAAGATAAAGCATGGAAGTACCGGGGCAGTGGGAACGTTCGCTAACGAGATGGCGTGTTAATGCTGCCCAATGACTGTTAAGGTAATTCAATGTGAATTTAATATGTGTAAGATCCCCCCTTGCTTTCGAGGGTCTTGAATTAGGTAAAGGAAGATGAGGCTTAAAGCTGAGCTGAACCTGTGTTGATAAAACCAGTCTCTTCGAAGACTACGATGACGTCTTTAGTACATTCGCCGCTACTCCCTAACCTCCAGAAATTCCTATGCTCTTCGTCTAGCATCGATTCACGAAGCGGATGGTCTAAGCTGTTGGCTGACGGAAACACGAAAGCGACCCGGAAGGTGAATACATGTGGTTACGTTGTACTCGGTAGTTGCTAGGAGTAGCACTGCATTATTGGGTCGAGGCGACGAAACCAAATCGCAGAGTGATTCCCATTTATAGAGAGTAACTTGATGACATAAAAATTAATGACATTTGAGAACCAACAGCGATCTCGTATCTCCGGGATTATAAATTAGTCCGGGTCTGTAGCACATAGAAGAACGCCTCCGGCAGCACAGCCTGAATGATACGGCCGGAATGATATACCTAAACAATAGATAGGTTGCCATGAAGGAAGTGATCGTGCAGATAACGGAACTTCTAGAGGTATACAGCCAACCAGTTCAAAGTACAGGGCAGCTTTTCGTCACTGCGTTATACCCAAACCGATACATCCTTCACCTTATCTCTAGGCGCCCGGGATCGAAGTTGATAATAATAAGGCTTATTAGCTTTATTAGACAACGATTCAACTCGACCCACTGACCAAAAGATAAGGATAGGAGCTATCAGTGGTCCCAGAGCCCTGGACTGGCCAACCTGTCCTGCCTGTAAGATTTCCGCGGGAACGAGGCTTGCCTTAGCTCCGCGTTTGCTTCTTCTGAATGGAGGCTGGACCATCGACCCGGTGTTAACCCCGTATCCTCAAGACATGCAGATTCTGAGGTATTGGCCCGTTCCTCTTTGGTAACTCGGATTCCGAGCGTTTGGGGCGAAGCCGGGGGATGTCTGACGCCTCCGCATCCTTCAAGACGTCAGCTTGTCAGCATGGAATCGTTCGACAGAAAAGGGGGAGTGTAGTACAAACCCTACCTACTACCTTCTGATTAGATCTATAAGAATACATGTGTGAAGTATCATGCAGGTCGAATCTGAATGATTCGGTGCATGAATTTGATCGAAAGCGGCTAGCAATCAAGCGTGGATTGTTGACTAGCGGCAATTTGTCACTGGATAGATACCGACAAGCTCCACCAGATTGGGCATCGTCAACCCCTGTCCCCCACGCAGTCGATCGTTTGGGATGCTTATCAATATGGGTTCAACGTATCCAGCCCTTCTAGCCCTACCAATAGAATACCGAGTATAACAAATATAATCTCAGCCTCATTGTATTTTCTCAGTCGATATGCCTCAACGTCTGTGTAATTCCGGTGCGGTTGTCTGATTCATAAGAACAATTGTTCCCTCCATTGTCTTGGGCGTGCGTATGAATTGTCAGACTAGAGACGCTTATTGTGTGCGCTGTGCGACATGCGCTCTCTCCTTTTTGATATTTCCAGATTCGAATGTATCCTCGCCTTAGTAAGTCGACATTATATATCCCAGGCGAAATATGAGCCTGCAAAATTGAACATCGCGATGTCGACACAATTGATTGAACACTACAGATCCACATATATGTCAGTAGCGGTATTGGCATCTCAACCATGCCAGAGCCTACAAAGAATGATATGCTAAAGCATGCCTGCCGCCTTTATCAGTCCGACCACGCTCGCTTTTGTCAAACGTTCCACGTGCGCATACGACTACTGACACATGTCAACTAGCCCTTCGTCAGAGCGAGATGAGCTCACAAGGGGGCTTAAGTTAAGGCATACGATGCTGTGCTGCCATTGCTGCTAATAGAAAATCGCCGTTGATGGCTCCTCTGTTATATACCAAATGTTTACGTCCCTTTTTCGGCCTCACCGCTTGACCAAGGCTTCATTGGTGGTGGGCATCGCTTTCTTCTTGGTACGAACTGTCGGTCGGATATTTCCCAGGGTTTCCCGGTGCCGAGTTACACCGTACTCGTCGTAGCCGCTGCTACGGTCCTGTAGCCTGCACAAAACACCGCCGGCAGCGGCACGGGATCGTAGTGGCAACTCAACGTTGACAGCCGATGGTTGCGGACTACGGATCTCGGCTCCCCACTCGGTAGTCGGTCTCCTTGGTCTAGAGATGAAATTAGGTAAGTAGTTGCAGAGCCTCCTTAGTCTCGGTTAAGAATAGGCTGAGACTAGCAGGGGTTACCATCCTATTGGTTGCTGTCCATTGAAATGCGTCTTGAACAGCCGGATACTGGCGATGCGACGCTGCAAGAATTTACCGCCGCTGCATACGGAGTACTATGAGGCTCTTAGTCTGATAGGCGGTCCAGACCTGACCGGTCGGTCGCTAAGGGTGCTTCTTATCTTACCGACACATTCTACAGGTGGCACGGTTAAGCTGCTCTTCCTCTTTGCTGACACTGCCGCAGAGAAAGAAGTCCACACAGGCTCTCGGTACGGCTCGTTGGGTCCATGGCCCCCGGCAGTGTAAAAGTTGGGCATAAATCCACCGATCGAGGAGATAGTGACGATACAGTCGCCAAGACTTTATTGAAAATTTAGACGCGGTTTTGTTCTGTTTCTCTTCGCGGCGGTTGTCGGGTAACGTCCCTAGAGCGAAACCGGTTTCCAGCAATATTCAAACAATTTATTGCGAGGAAAGCAGAATTGTTCGGCGAAGACTCTGTACGGCTCCGGCATCTATTATTTAAGTTGTACATCTGCTGTAGATTAATAAACCCAGTGACTCGCCTTACTTGCTATTCTTACCCATCCGTGACTTAGGATTTGTCCCCTAGCTCGTGATATCTTCACCTGGATACCTTCAATATTTAACATTTTTTGTTGCTAGTAGTTCCAAAGGCATCTGGTGCCTTATCGGTAGGAGATATGACGGAACCCAAAGTCGACGCTCCTCAAGAACCTGAACAAAAGAGATCAAACAGCATCCAAACGACTGGGTCTGGAACAACTCTATCACATAACTCGAGTTCAATCCTTCTTCGAGCATGGAGTCATATGATGGAATCTGTTCGTCCATCGGCATTTGCTGAGTTTGAACTACTCATTCTGACCTTGTAAGCAATCCCTCGGGGCAAAAAGGGTCCAGGGCTAAGATATTGGAAGAGATGCTGGAAGCAGAGTGGATACCTTGCTAATATGTAGTTATATATAGTTGCACGGGTATTCAAGATGCCATTTCGTTCCCTGATTATCACTGTTTCGCATCGAACCAGACAGGAAATACGGTGTTCCTCATGCTAGCGGCCTTACTACCTCATCTCGACGGCGAGATGTTCATCACGGCAAATATTGGAGCGGCCCTTGGCTTCTTCCTCTTAGGCGGCTGGATAACTGGCCAAATAGGCAACATGGTTGGCCCACGACTGAGACTATGGCTTGTAGGCTGCAACTTCATCCAGTCGTGCTTAGTATTTGCAGCTGCTGCTATGCAATACATACACGGGGCGGGACCGAAAGGTACGGACGCGATAGTGGTTGTGGGATTACTGGCATTCGCGTCCGGGAGTCAGGTTGTCCAGTCACGCTCGCTCCAGATGACAGAGATAAGCACAGCAATGGCGACGGCGGCTTGGGTCGATCTGCTAATCGATCCGGGACTCTTCAAACTAAATAATCATCCGCGTACAAGGCGCGCCCTATTCCTCGCAACGCTAATCTTGGGGTCACTTGCAGGCGCTGGCATCTACCGGTCCACTGGGTCCTGGGTAGCTATTTTGGTATCGGCTGCTGGGAAGATGCTCGTCACCGGCATGTATTTATTCAACAGCGCAGAGAAGCCGAAGATAATTACCGGTCCGAGCGCTTGTTAGTTGGCAGGACAGGACATATTATAGAGAACAGAATAGAATATAAAATAGAAAGCGAAGTTTTTACCTGATTCTTTTGTGTTGAAACGTTAAAAATTCAATTTCGCTATGAAATCATTACTTAGCACTCAAGGTTGAGACCAGGTGCGATCGAATACCCCACACTATGCACACTTTGGTACGGGCGCGGCATATGCACATCTGCATAAATATCAATAGGCATCCACTCCTCCTAATGTAGTGACCTGTGTAACTTAATTGAAGTCACCTGCACGCGCGACTCGGTGTGACAATGGCTCGAGCTTCTTTTGGTGGGTCCCCACCTTGAAGGTTGAATTTCTACATTGTGTATACTCTCAATGTTACGCAAAGCCTTTCGAACGACAACAAGATACACATTATGCTCTTGGTGGAAACCTCTTTCTTAACCGGTACCACATCTCATGATAATTAATTCTAGGTTTCCCATGGAGCTTCTGTGTTCCAAGGCGTCTTCATGACTCGAAACAATCTTGGCCATCATTTAACTTGGCTTCTCGCGAATATTGCTTTAAACGCGCCAAACGCGCCTGCTTTACCACCAGTTAGCAACCAACCTCCGTCCAACCCGACTTCTTCTCTTGATCACTCGACAAGATCACGTCCCGAAACGCGTCCCAAAGATATTCCCGAGCCACTGTACCCAATTCTTCCGGTGTCGCCATCTTTGCACCCGGAATCAACTAATGGGTCGACGAAACCGGTCGCGAAACCAGTCCAACCGCTGGGGGGGGATACGGTAGTAGAACGAGAAAGGATGGGTCGTCTAGCCTCGAAATCTGGTTCAAAACGACCAACTCTCCTTCTACGCCAGGAGCAATTGCTCACTCCAACTTCTACGAGAGGTAGTGGTGCGGGGTCCCTTGCGAAAGAATACACTGCGTTGCTAAAGAACTCAGGGAACTCAGGTCGGACCCCTCCCCTGTTTGCGTGTAGGAGTGTAGCTAAAACAAGATGATAGGCGTTGCGAATTCAGCTAAGAAAAGAGTCTCACCTCGACGCCAGTTTCCAACTCCAGGCCCGACTTTAGGAAGTGATCATCCCTTCGACACGGTTGACCTGACCAAGGTTGAAGGACTTGCCTCATCTAATTCGGTTGCATTCGGAAGTAATATTGAGTTATGGCGGGAAGATTTTGCTGCGAGGCCCGGTCCACTTTCTACTCCCACAGAAAATTCGGTCGCGTTTGGCACCGATATTGCCCTGTGGGACGAGGAGCATGCTATGCGACCGGAACCTATATCCACCACAGCTGAAAACTCGGTAGCATTTGGAGAAGATGTCATGGTGTGGGAGGAGGAGCATGCTAAGCGGCCAGCACCGCTGACTCCTAAGAGAGGTAAAAAACGAAAAAGCGATCAAATCAGTCAACCGCCTACTACCACTGCTACTCACACAGATGACTTCCCCGATATATACGAAGTTTTGTCCGAGGAGGAAGTTCTGCAATCTCATCTAAAACGATCTCCCACCAAGTCGCCAGCGAAGACAAAGCTGAAGACTGGGTCGAGCCAATCGCCATCGAAAGTTGTGGCTCCGCCTAAGCGAGAAACTTCTCATAAAGATATAATAGAGATAGAGATTTCTGATGACTCGTTTCTTGGTACCGAGCCCGCGGTTAAACGGTCTCCCCTTAAGATATCACGGAAGGACGATGCTTATCGTAGTGAGACGACTGGCGCCGAGGGCAGAAGTACAGGCCTTTGTGGACCAAATGCGTCGCCGGATGACACCCCGCAGACCCCCAAGGCCCAGACTACTCAGCGATCTCGGATTTCAAAGCGTGATGACCGAACTATCGAGGATTCAGATGATGAGCTCATGACACCCCCTCCTTTTAATGTGCCAGGGAGTACTGCCCATTCGAGCGGGCGCCCTAAGGCATCTATTCGGATATCCCAAGAAGACGACTACGTTGTTGCTTACGATACACCATCGAAGCCGAGACAGGCGGCTCCGACTGAGAGGCGTACACCATTTCGTTCGCCTCGGAAACCCGAACAAAAGACCTCATCTAAGCTCGAAACCATAACAGGTTATAATCACAACTTAGGAGCAGGTATATCGCAGGGATCTCAACCTATGAATGACATAAATGTTGTAATCGACGACGAAGAGAAATGCGCTATTCTGGAATTATTCTTGGCCCGACCATCAATAATCGAGAGCAAAAGAAAATCCTTGGAAGCAAAGTTGCAAGAAAATAAGTATGCCTACATGCAGTCGCTTAAAAATGGAGACCTTGCGCCTCGAGGCCAACTTAAACGAGAGAAAGAGCAGCTGGCACAGCAGCAAGCGGCCTTGGATGATCTTTGTAGCGAATATCGTTCATATGAGGAAGTTCAAGTCAAGAAGGAGGCTCTGATTTTGCGAATAGCGGATGCCTACGACCAAGATCTGGATACACAGGACGACGAGGCTCGACTTGAGGAATTGGAGAGCTTACTCAAGGACCGCCGATTATCTCTGCAGGATAGTCTTGTGAAAGCGGGCATTGACAATCGAAATCTTTTCGAGAATGACGATAGTTTCGTCGCCGAGACAGACCATGCTAGTCCTGTCGTACAAGCGACTCAGCCAGGTAGAACTGCGCCTCCCACGAACTTCTCACGGGAGACTACCCTTATCCCTCGAGGTGGCACGCAAGTTATCCTCCAGACTCAGCTCCCCTCACAATTCGATCCTCCTCAAACAGCTAGCAGACATGCCTACGATCAGGCGGCGTTACCACTGCAGAACTCGGTTGGAAGATATCGCCGCCGCGGGGCCTCTCCTCCACCTAGCCTCGACGAAATGACTAACCAGCCACCGCCTTTTACTATAACTAGCAATAAACTAACAAATACCCCAACTCGCCAAAAATCAACTATGAATGTAGAGCCGGACCTTTACACCTTTGACGATGATGATGATCTGTTCGAAGACCCCTTTCCCCCGCCTACCCGTCGAGGAGCAAAGAAAACCACAGTTAATGCTCAACCGGCCAGTACTAAGACGCATAAGAGTCCTGCAAAAGGAAAATCTAGCTACCAGCAAGGTTATCAAAGCGATTATAGTGACGATGTTGACATGGTCCAATTCGCACAAGAATTCGATCTTAGACAATCGTCATCGGAAAGCAGGCAATCGAATGCCCATCGTGCTGTACTATTAGAGACGTCTGGGAACGGAGGTGTGCGTCCCCAGAAAACAGCCGTTCAGAAGACAGTGGATCCCTTGATGTCGACCCAGATTCCGCGCGAACTCAAGAATCGACCATGGTTCAAGGATGTGAGAAGGGCATTGAAAGATAGATTCAGGATGAATGGGTTTAGACATAACCAGCTGGAGGCAATCGACGCTACTTTAGCAGGCAAGGATGCGTTTATCTTGATGCCTACAGGAGGCGGAAAATCCCTCTGTTACCAACTCCCGGCTGTCGTCACTAGCGGAAAGACGCAAGGTGTTACGGTTGTTGTATCCCCCCTTCTTAGCTTGATGCAAGACCAAGTAGATCATCTCGGGAAACTAAACATCCAGGCCGCGTCCTACAGTGGTGAGACGGAAAAAGAGAGGCGTAATGAGATCACGAGGATCTTGAAGGGACAACACCCCGAGCTTTACGTACAGCTTCTTTATGTTACACCTGAGATGATTAACAAGAGCCAAGCCTTCCTGGATTGCTTACACGCCCTTTATCGAAACAAGAAGCTCGCTCGTCTCGTTATAGACGAAGCTCATTGTGTGAGCCAATGGGGCCACGACTTTCGACCGGACTATAAAGAACTTGGCAGTTTTCGGGACAGCTTTCCAGGGGTGCCTCTAATGGCATTAACAGCCACTGCGACGCAAAACGTTATCCTAGACGTTAAACATAACCTAGGGATTGAGGAGTGTGCAGAGTTCTCGCAGAGCTTCAACCGCCCTAACCTTTACTACGAGGTCCTGAAGAAGGAGAAGGACAACATTGAGAGTATTGCCGAGCTGATCAACACCAAATACAGTGGGGAATCAGGCATAGTCTACACGCTTTCTCGCAAGTCGGCAGAGAAGATCGCTGAGAAGCTGCGAGATCACGGTATAGCAGCCCAGCACTACCATGCCAGCATAAAAGTCGAAGATAAGACGAAAGTCCAGAAGAGTTGGCAAGCCGGTCGAATAAAGGTTGTTGTCGCGACAATAGCTTTTGGCATGGGAATAGATAAGCCTGATGTTCGCTTCGTCATCCACCACTCTATCCCGAAGAGCCTCGAAGGATATTACCAGGAAACTGGTCGTGCTGGCCGGGATGGCCTGCCCTCTGAATGTTACCTGTATTTCAACTATGGCGACGTTGCCTCGCTGAGGAGACTGATCACGGACGGCGATGGTAGCGAAGAGCAGAAGGAAAGACAAAGAAACATGCTCAATACCGTGGCCGCCTTTTGCGACAACCAGAGCGATTGTCGTCGAGTCGAGATACTTCGCTACTTTGGAGAGTCATTCGACAAGGAGCAATGCGGTAAAACGTGTGACAATTGTCTGAATAATGAAGTATTCGAACAAAAAGACTTTAGCGAGTACGCGATAGCCGTATTGACAATCGTGCGATCTCAAGGAAAACTCACCCTCAACCAATGCACGGATTACCTGATGGGAAAGAAGAAGCTGTCAGAGTACAAGCCCGGAACCGAGCAGTACCGCGGAATGGCCAAACAGATGCCTAAAAATGAAGTACATCGCATTATCGATCGACTTGTTGCCGAGGATGCGTTAAGCGAAGAAAATGTCTTCAACAAAAAGGCTAGAATGGCCATTCAATATTTTAGAGTGAGAAACCCCCAAGAACCGCCATCTAAGTAGCCCCTTTCACTAATCGCTTTCTCAATAGGTTGGACCTGGAGCACGTGCCTTTTTGAACAATCAACGGCAGCTTTTGCTGACTACCCGAGTTAAAGGCAAGGATAGTCAGAGCGCCGCGTCTAATAAAAGGCAGACACGGATCAGCAAGCCAGCTACTGCTGCAACGAAGCGAGTCACCTCTAATACCGTCCCATCTACAAACGTTTCATCACCCGTTCTCAGCAGAGAGCGAAAAAAGAAAGGGAAAGCCGTGGCGTTGTCAGATGACGAAGAAAGCGATGCAGATTATTCCAAATTCAGCAACGGGTACGCCAAGGATGGCTTTGTGGTACCCGACGATGTTTCTGATGACGATTTTGAGACAATGCTCCCACCTCGCTCTAGAGCTCGATCCCAACAAAAAACACTTGGCCCACCTATATCACTCGACGTACGCATGAACGATGCCGAGCTGACTGGTCTCCATGACGACGTCGTCCGTAGCTTTGTCGAAGAAGCTAAAGATTTAGAAGAGAACCTACGCAACTCGAAGAACCTACGTACACCTATTTTCACAGAACAGCAACTTCGGGAGATGGCCATAAGGTGGACCGTGTCACTGGATGAGATGCACTCGATCCCGGGCATCAATAATGATAAAGTGAATAGGTATGGTAGTGCGCTCCTGCCCCTGATCCGACAGTATCGTCTGCAGTATCAGGAAATCACGAGCCAGATGAGTCCCCAAGCCTCCAGAGCCGCCCCGGCGTCTGGTTCCCATAATGTCGTGGATCTTGTATCAAGTGATGACGAGGACATGGAAGACGTTGAATATGGAGACGGGGAAGCTGATACCCAAGGCGCGATATCATCGTACTTCGCGTCTGGCCGAGGATCCACAGCATCTCGTGGGCGCTCGACCTCATCGGCACCTCGCGCGTCTAAGGGAAGCACCGCGTGGCGGGGAAGTAAGAAACCGTTCCAGCGTAGGTCCTCGGGGGGTTCTAGTAGGGGCGGTAGATCGTATAGTGGCGTTAAAAAGAAGACTACTACCAGCAGTCGTAAGGCCGCCAGTGGTACTTCCGCGTCTTCGTTTGGAGGGACACGATCATCAGGAAGAACTGGCGGCAGCAGCAAGACCAAACCTCATAGTGGTATCGGTCTTATGGAACATTGAGTATTGATGAGGCGGATCTTATTTGAATGGAATATGCTTTTTACGCTTCTTACACGGCATGGACGACTGCGTGGTACTACGGGGCAAAGGCACGGCGTACTTGGAGTTGTTTGGAGCCATTTATCCTATTGCACGTATTACCCTGTCTAGCTAAGTGGCGATGACTGCAACTGGTCGCTTATCCTTAGAAAATACTCTTATGATTGTACTTCAGCAGGGACTATGAACCAAATACCACGCCTGTTTAAGGTGTAAATGTTATTAGATGTCTTCGGACCATCCAATATAACCAACCTATTTCGTGTTGGCTGAGATATGAATTATGATTTGACTAGAACCCCTTTGTCCCGCCCGACCTGACACCTCCTTACTTACCTCCAAGCGAGTAGTCACCAACCACCGTTACATAACGTAATAGATGATATGCAGATTATTCAAATCCCTACACAGCCCTACCATTCTCACGGTCTCCCTACCTTCGTGCACCAACATAGACACATCTATCGGTTCCAACCTCAGTCTAGGTAGAAATGGACGGGAAAGGCTGCTTTCCTCGAAGAAGCAACTTTAGAAAACATCAATTTTCTACCAGACCTGGTCTAGAAACAACAGCTAAATACCAACATGTCTCAACCCATCCGAATTGCCATATCAGGAGGTGGACTAGCGGGTGCATCCTTAATACAAGCTCTACTTAAATACCCGCACCTAGATGTGCACATCTTCGAATCAGCCCCGGTATTCAAAGAGTCCGGCATGGCAATCGGAATAGCCCGTAATGCCCTCGACGCTCTCGAGCTTATCGGCCCCGAAGCAGCTCAATGCCTAGAGCGTGCTGGTGCCGTGCCTATGCGGGGAGTCCGCTTCATGCTTGCTCAGGGCGAAAACCAAGGCAGCTTGATCGACGAAGCGGACGGCGAGGCCCAGGGTAAACGCATCACGAGTATCGTCCACCGCGCCGCTTTTCTACAGGAGCTACTGGCTGGTGTGCCGGAAGAGCGGATGCATGCTTCTAAGAAACTCGACAGAGTAGAGCGAAAGGACGATGGCTCTATCGTACTGAACTTCGCCGACGGGACGACCCACGAATGTGATATTCTCGTCGGTGCTGACGGCATCCACAGCACCGTTCGCAAAATCATTCTTGGCGAGGGCGATCCGGCTGCGTCGCCTAGGAATACGGGGACTTGGCTGGTTATGACACTTCAGCCGTACGTCAAAGCCCAGACTAGTCTTGGGAAAGGCAAGGTGGACCTCGAAGACGCGCGCGAATACTCGTGGATTGGAGATGGCTCGTTCATACTACATAACCTGCTGAGCGACGGCCAGCTAGTGCAGTTTGTCATTGCATCGTACGATGAGTATGCCGAGTCGACAGATCGCTGGAATCGAACCGTGGGTGTCGAGGAGATTAAAAGACTCTATGAGGACTGGCCGCCACATCTTAATAAGGCCGTAAACGAGGTAGAGTTGCATGGTGAAACATGTTGCTGCGGATCTTTGTTACTGACGTGGGTGTATAGCTGTTGTGCGACCAACCCGAACAGCGTGGAATGTACTTGTGGGAACATCCGCCGGCTTCTACTTACGTATCCGGTCCTATCTGTGTCGTGGGTGACGCTGCTCACGCTACTACACCTTGTAAGTGCCAGATCATATTATACGAAGAAGAAAATGACTGAATGAAGGCATCGTAGGGCAAGGTGCAGGGGGTGGCATGTCCATTGAAGATAGTCTGTGAGTAACGTCTCAGAATCCATCGAATATCGGTTCTTTGTGCCTCATTCCGTCTAAACCAGCGCAGACTCCCATTTAACTATTGGGTTACAAGAGAGATAGACTCTGACTTTGCATATCATAGTATCCTATCTAGCCTGCTCGGTCGTGCCAAAACACCCGCCGAAGCGCTGATAGCTTTGAAAGTATACGACCAGATACGGCGTCCACGAACCCAGCGTATCGTAGAGTCAAGCCGTGAGACGGGCATGATTATGAACGGCAGGGGTAAGGAGACAGGGCTAGAATTGGAGAAACTACGAGAGAAATTGTTGCCGAGATGGGACTTTATCATCGATTACGACAATGAGAAGCATCTAAAGGAAGCAATAGAGATGATGGAATTTAAGTTGAAGGGTGAGGGTGTCTAATTTATCTGTCACAACTGTTTCGGGTCACGAAGGCAAAACCGAGGAACATCCATGGAAATGTTTATTTAGTATAATAGGTATAGAATAGGTAGGGACTCCATAACGCCAAACCATGCCTATGGCCTAAAACTCTTCGCTATACACTATCTTACAAGCATCAAACCTCTAGAGTTCTAGTCCCATAGATCTAGCATAGTGATAAGACGAGGCCTCCCCATTACCCCTCTAGAAAATATAATGGATATGGCAAGTTCAGCTGCCAGCATTGACACTGTTCAATACCAATTCTCAAAATTATGGACTACATTTCTGTCTTCCTTTTTTCCTAGATGTGTCTTCCCTACGTCGACCTCACCCTTTCCTACACTAGGGCATATTATTGGCGTTGACCACGACAGACGAGTAGCCTATAAAGGTAGGTAGGTAGGTAGTGGATATATCATACAGTACAACAACTTGACTTCTGGCTTCGGGTTCCCAATCACCCGTCTTCTCCCAAAGACACAAGAAGTTTGCCCCCTCACCTTCTCTCGGCTTCTCGCTTCCTCGGCATGCTCAATCTGTCCACTCTAGAATCGAGACCTTTGCTTGCCTTTTGGTCTCGATAAATTGCTCGCAGCCCCCTCCTTTCCAGAAGACACTGGCAATAAGTATAGGCTTCCGATAATAACAAAAGACATAAATAAAAGGTATCACTGTGACGGGACCATTCCCATGATGACGACCCCCTTGCTGAAGCCTTGGAAAAAAAAAAAGTAAAAGTCCCCTAGAAACGCCTTGGCCCGCCTCCGCATTCGCCATGCTGTTGCGTTTGCCCTCGTTCTGCGTCAAGAATGGCGGGATGAATATCGAAATGTGATAAATAATCCAACCGCAAGGAAAACATGCCTGATATGCTTGACTGCTTCGTTGTCTGAAGAGATTCTTGCGGGCAGCTAACCCGCCACCGATGATGCAACCTAGATGCCGGCCCTTCCAAAAGGCAGTCCTTCGTGGTATCGTTTGAGAGTAGAATCGAACGCAAGGAGGAGAGACCCGTCTAGCGGGCCCCCTCAAGAAATGGGAATAAGAACAAGGGGAGTGTTGAGAGGTGGCTCCACTGTGGTGGTCGTGGTGAGCTATAAAAAGCGAGCTAGGAATGAAAATGGAAGTCCGTAACTTAATAGTGCCAACGAGGTTTGTTGTCTTTCGGTTTCGAGTCTGATGTACTACTGCCCCTGCGCATAGCGGCACGGGCCGCCGCCGTAGCATGAGGGCTATGACGACCTGTTGTATCATCTGCCTTCGACGTAGGCTGAGGGAGTAAACTAGCGCGTCGATTCGATGTAGCCAAGGAACTAGCTGGCCGCTGCTTAACGACGCTGACACTGCTACCTGGTCTTGGCGGTTGGAGTGATGCTCTCCGACTGTCAAAGGTAACACTGGATGTCTGTGTTGCCAACCGAGGCTTGACTGCTGATTGCTGGGCAGACTGCCCCGAGGCGGCAGCATGAATCCGATCGCGGAAAGAGAGCCGAGAAGAGCTTTTCCTTGGAGGCATATCCTCGGGAATTGGCGACGATGAGGACGCCCTAGCCAATGGACTGCGGAGAGGAAGCTTCGAAACCGCGGAAGCAGGTGCGAGCGAAGACGTGGAACGATTGGAAGTAGGACTATTCTTGGCGTATGGACTAGGGGTAGTAAGAGTAAGTGGTTTGAAGTTGTGTCCCACATCAGAATCGTTGGTATTTGTGGATGCATTCCATCGTGGGCGATTGTCAGCACCATTGGAAGTAGATCTCGGGAGACGAGTCGCGAGAGGAGTAGCACTACCACTCCTAGGCGGTGTCGTTAAGCTGGAAGTACTTGATTGGAATGTAGATAATCGAGATCTAGTGCTGCGTTGTGAAGGGGGAGCTAGACTCGAACTGCTCCTGCGAGCCGTTGTGGGCTGAGGGAGATGACTTCCACCGACCGAAGAAGTCCGTCTCTTGCTCTGTGCTAATGGGGTAGTTGGGTCTAGGCCTAGGCTAGACATGACAACTGATGACGGCGGCGAACTTCCTGGGGTCTCATTCCCGCTGGCAATGGTAGACCTGTCATTTGAGAGCATACTTGAGATAGAATCCCGCAGCTGCTGACTCTGTTTGTCCGACTGTATCTCTTCCAAGATGACACCCATTTTCATCATCGATTCCTTTACTTCTGCCCACTTCGACTGTAACTCGTTGTGTAGCCTAAGAATTTCTCCGTTCACAGTAAGCCTATCTTTAACGCCCTTGTCAATGATGGATAGCACGCGTTCGATTGCCGGTCCATAGTGAATCTTCTTTGCCTCGTAGCTCTCGATTTTCTTGCTCATCGCTGCGGGGCTTGACAGCTGTAATCCCTGGTCTACAGCCTCGCGCAGTTTTCCCATGCTTCGGTCTACAGACTCTATCATTTTCTGAGCTTGCCTACCGGCGCCGCGGAAAACTAGAACCCATTTATCCTCTCCGAGTTCCTTTCGGAGAGACTCGGCATCCTTCTCGAGCTTCTTGTAGCTAGCTTCCAAGCCCGTTCTTCTCATCTCAAGCTCTTCGCAAGCTGTTGGGAAGGCCCCAGAAGCTCTGGCTTCAAACACGGATAGTCGCATAGGCAGGAAGTCTAATGATGCCCTCAGCGGTTGCATCCTAGCAAACAGAGCAAGTAGGCTTGAGTCATCCTGAGTGAGAGCGGGAGTTCCGGGAGAGCTCGGACTCATTGGAAACGCAGGTACGCTGTAACGATTATTACGCGCAACAGCCGGTGGTGTCTCCTCAACGATTGTTTCTAGATCGCCGATGTCCACTCCGTCCCCATTTGAAACTGCCATTATGGATTTGTGGCGCCGCTCCTCCATCTCGAATATTAATCGGCTCAGCTCGTCCATTTCGTTTTGGATATCGCCGAGGACCATGTTCCAAAGCTCTTCCCATTCCATGGCTGTCTCAACCTGGCCTTTGACGTTATTCAAAGTGGTGCGGATCTTGGACCATTCGGCCATGATGGCTTCCATCTGCGTCACTGCCCTCTGAAGATCCTCGCTGGACACGCTGCCGATATCTCGCCGATTTTGCAGCTCTTCAATCGCACCCACATAGACATTGATAAGCCCTTCGAATCTCGTGATGGCATTTTCCACCTCTTCATAGCCTTCTCTACCACCTGCTGCCGCCCACTCAACGTCATCGTCGCTGTCTAAACCTCCAATGACCTCGGACGCTTTCGAGATCCAACTGCGTATCTGTTCAGCAGCACCTAATAAGGCCTTCGTTGCTGCCTGGGCAGTGGGGATGGCAGCGACCTTACTCGACAACAATTCCGCATCAGGTAGCTGGAGCGCAGTAAGCTGAGCGAGTTGATTGGCGAATGACGCACGGGATATGGTGTATATTGACCCAGGCCGTTGAAGGCCGAGGGGGTTGAAGTAGGAGGGGAGATCAGAGGTAAAGTCGGCGGGGGTTGTGGCCGCAGGCGGCGTGTCTTTAGGTGGTAGGGGAGGTGGTGTTTCGGATTCTTCGAGTTCTAATGCCGGGACGCGGGTATCTCGCTCGAGATGCTCCCTACGCGTATCCAACTGGGCTTTGGTGCCATTTCCGTTTGTATGGTCGGGCAATCGATACTTATTAGTGTCCATATCCAAGGGCGGAACTTCTGTTATCTCGGGAAGGAGTTCAGGCTTGGATGTGGATTCAGCCTGAACGAGTGGTGATGGTTTCTCCTCCTCACTTGCCGCGCTCTTCCTTCGAAATGAATCGCGACTGGATTTGGACCTTAGTAGCTGGAGAGGTGCACCGGCACCCTTCCAAGGACGACCGCGTCGTTCGATGACTAATTCGCTTGAATTGGCTTGATGGATTTGATCAAGCAGTCGTAGCTGGTCTTCTGGCAGACGGCCAATGTGGTCGCGATTCGATGCTTGAGGCGAAGGCGACGATTGGCGTTGAGTTCCAAAGCCTAAAGCCTTGAGACGAGCTGCTAGGCCAGGAGAAGGTTTACGCGGTTGATGATTTTTAGGCTTGATCGTGGAGGAATTATTGTTGTCGTCGATATTGGTTGTGGTGGTGTTGTGATCGACTGGAAGAGGCCCGAGCTGTACCAGATTGGTCGGCACGTCAGAAAATGTCAAAAGTTGAAGTTGCGGTTCGGCGGCATTTTGTTGTTGACAGTCAGGCAATCCTGGCTCCGAAAAAGCGGAGGCTGTCAGTGTGGGAGATTGGCGAGAAGTGGAAGTAGTAGGACGGATGATGTCGTGTTGGTCTTGGTAGTTCGGCGACGAAGAAGCTGGCGCTGGCGCTGTTGCTGCAGCATCTGGTACTGGTGCTGGTGCAGCTGGACCGGCTCCAGATGGGCCAGTCATTTACCAGAATAAGTGCTAAGATGCTGTGGTATATATCACTTAATTATTATTTTTTTCTTTTGCCTGTTCTTCGTTTCTTGTTTCCTTGAATCCTCGGATGATGCAGCAGTCTGTGTTGTTGCCCACTTACTACTGCACTGCACAGACACCAGCGATGGACTCCTTGTTTTTCTCCTCTGCAATCACTGGATGAGCTCCTTTTTTTCTGGGAATAGAATTACACGTATGTGGTCGGGGACGGGGAGGAATTGGCGTGTCGGGTGAGTCGTGTAGCCTTGATTGGCGGCGGGGCGCGCATTCGATGTACTGGTCACGTATCAAGTACGGATGTGTACGGATGTACCAATGCGCTGATAGTCACTGATAGTGGCTTCCAATGCGTGTCGCCAGGCTTTAAATTTTGTACATGTAAGGAATACGGTACCTGTACCTCGACATGCATAGAACCTTGTGCAAATGGTCCCAAATGGCCAATGGCTTTCCGTTCTAATGAAATTTCAGGTAGGTACCCAAGGTAGCACCTCCCCTTTTAGCATGCAGTAGCACGGCAAGGGACCTGCAAAAAGCTTCCACCATCTGACTTCGCAAGGGTCCGTGTGGGTCGAACCAATTTTGGCTTGTATTAGAGACCGATTAGACCTCTTCTCTTTGAACAACCCCGTCAGCCCGTCTCGATTTTAAGTAGTGAATCGAAAACCCGAGGTGATTCTATGCTTGCTTCTTTCTCCCGTTTGCTTTGTTAATAACAGCAGAGCAAGAGAACAAAGTCATTCATCTTCGCATTCGAAATTCACGGCTTGGATATTAACGGTTTCGAGTTTCGTCTCGTAACTGCAGATCAGAAGATAGTACAAAGCGTATGATCGTAATAAGGGAATATATGAAAGGAAACAAGCACGATTCTAATTAGCCGAAGGAATCTCCCAAGTAATCTGTAGTGTAAGAAACGATGGTAACGAAGAAAATTATAGCTGAAATCTGTTTAGAGTACGTCGGTGCCCAACCGGCTCGCTCCCAGATCACTTTCAGAGTCTCAGACCGTTACAGTCGGCCGGAATGAATAAAAAGCAACCATTCGTGCTCCTGTCACAAATCGGTCAGTTGGGAGTTGACGTACTTCCGACACAGTACAATGTAATACATCAGAAAGACTTGGACGAGAGACGAGAACTGAGAAACAGAAGACAGGCGGCATTGTCTCGTGCAGTCGCGTATATCTACCTATTAAATATTAGAGGACCTTTCTCTGTCTCCGGGGTAATGGACATCAGACCCTGTCTAATAATACATATGTAAGAAAGCTAGTGTGGGGTGACGGGCACGTCAAGTTGACATCCATATCTTTGCGGACTGTTACTTGTTGTCATTAAGAGGGATATGTAGTAATAGGTAAGTCTAGCTTAGACTGACTGAGTAGAAAGTTGACAACTCTCCCGTTCAACTACATCAATTTTCTAGTCGACGAACCCATTCGTTTTACACATATCGCAATGCTTTCCTAAGCGAGCGCGCGATTTAACAGGTTAAAGATCTCACTTCCTATTCCCTTAAAACCAACATGGCAATAAATATTAAGGATAATGGCATGGAGTATCTCGCGCGTGGAAACTACCCTGCTATGCCACATGGGTTAGGTTTAAGGCTGGCCGAACCGTTGGCCAAGACCATTATAGCAGACTGCTAGCATTATCTTATCCGAGTTGGTTCAAACAAGGGTTGGGGAAGACACAAAATGAAGACTGTAACGCTACAGAATTTCTATTCAAAATGATACATACATACGGTATAGCTCTTCTGACGCTACCTATGTGTATATAGCTATCTGGTGCTTTACGTCATTCATTAGGGGAGCACTAGGAATCCTTCATTGAAATACATATTCAAGTTCATAATTCAACGCATGTAACAGGAAGTAATAGATTTAAAAATGATGGAAGTCGAACCGAAGCTTCCGAACATTCCATCACAAGCATTAGCTATGCAGATGCGGTTAAGTCGGAGCCAACTAAGCTGCTAGGTAGTAATAAGAGCTGCCATCACTTGCAGTATTGACAGCTGTCTGTGCCATTTGCGGGGTGACTGAGCCGTTGAATGGGCTACTACCTGGCAGCCTGGGTATTATCCGTAACATTAAACGTGGAGACAGCCGGGTAGCTAGGGAAATACCCTGCTTGTCTCTTACGCCGGAATCGAGCATCTCGATGACGAAAAAGACGAATTATCGTGATTAGCAAAGAAAGGAGAAGTCCACAACATCACTCACGTTTCTATAAAGTGGAATGTAATTAAAAGCCATGTTGCCCAGCCAGCCGATGCAG
Organism: Hypoxylon sp. PDH2405; assembly: GCA_023628415.1. Taxonomy (NCBI): domain Eukaryota; kingdom Fungi; phylum Ascomycota; class Sordariomycetes; order Xylariales; family Hypoxylaceae; genus Hypoxylon; species Hypoxylon sp. PDH2405. The sequence goes on from JAMAKT010000038.1 coordinate 102,191, forward strand.
GCCAACATGTGCATTGTTATTAGTTGAATCTGAATGCCATCAACACCGTACAACTATCATTTACAAAGCAATCGCTAGCTCCTCTACCAGTATCAAAGCCGTAGCCATCTTTTCAACCCGTTGACTTTGCAAATTATTTCAAAATATCAGATGCATGTATAAAATTCTAAACCCTTGTACAAACATTTATTAAATACATGTAGCTTCTGCCCATGCTGTAAGTTGAAAGGGAAAAGGGGCAAACGGGGAAAACGCTCATTGGTTCAAAGCTGGTCCCGTTTCGTTTCGTTTTACGCGTCTCCACTCAGCCGAGGACCAATTTGACGCGAATAAAAGTGCCTTCTTCATCACCACACCATATACCATACATGTATGTACAGTAGTAGCATAATACATAATAATTTCTATAACCCCTTGTTCCTTCTCCAAAGTCCCACTTCCTCATAAACCTATCGCACTAGGAAACGGCCACCTGTATGATTGTTTATTAGCCCACACATAACTCGATACCCAACTGTTTCACATTATTTACATACAAACTTCATAGCGCTTGCCGGGTCAACCAAGCTCAGTCGGCTTTGAGGAGACGCTCTTTTTTACAACTACCTCTATCTAATCCGAAGCTGTTGAACAGCATTAACGCAGGCTCTTTTTGTCCTGTTCTCTCCGCTCTCTACGCTCTCCGTCGTTCGCCCTCTCATACTCAGAGTCGCCTCTGCGATCTAATCACCAGCGAAACTACTACATATAAACCGTAGCCTCCTCTCCTAATTATTCCGGAAAATTTTCGAATCTGAGCATGTCCGCCATGGCAGCCAATCAAGACGATCAGCCAACCTTTCGCCGTGATTCTCCTTCGCCTGAGACAACTCCAAGTGCGGCCCTACGATCTAATAGGCCCGACCCAACTCGTTGTTTCTCGACTGGCTCATCCATTTCGCGCGGTTCGAGTACAGATGGCTCATATCGAGACTCACTGGGCGGCGATGCATATTCCAGACTATCCTCTTCAAGCTATCAGTCTAGAGGATCAGATGTCAGCCTTGCTTCCCAGCGCCACTCCATGGGAAGCTTTGACAGGCCCTTGAAAAGGCGCGGCTATACCAAGCCGCAAGGCACAGATTTCGCTTCTAGTGCGAGACACCGGGAGAGTGTTCTGAGTCTGGGAAGCATATCGCACCTCCAGTATTACTTTGCGAGGACGGGACTGCTAGACGGAAAGGGGGGCCAGCTAGCGAGGAAGAGACACCCAAAAGCCACTCTGGACCTATCGCAGTTGGACACTCCCTCGTTGCTTAGCCCGAAGGCCCCCGGTTCAGATGTAGATTCCTCATATGCCTCGATGGGCAGTAGCCCAGATCTTGGTGCTCAGAACTTTGGCGGCGGTCCAATGGTTGAGTCCCCTACTGAAGATCACTATGAATTCTATTCGGATGACTTCGAAGAACCAGATCACGATATACTACCGCCGACGACTAGTACTTATAATCATCGGGAGAAGCACATCCCCAAACCGCCCACCATTGAGGAGTTAAAAGCAGACTTGACGAAAGCGTTGGACGCTGCCTCACAATCACTGATAGAATCGACACCATTACGGGGAAAATCGTCCGCAATGCAGCCTCCAAGAACACAAACAGATTACGAAGTTCAGGGGGTGCAGTTACTCGACGTAATGACGCTAGCCATCCGCGCTGCGAAGATCTATTACACGGCACACGAACATCCAGACCGCTTGGATACCATCAAGTCGGAAAAGGAGATCCGCTCGGAGCTGCTGTCCGTCATGGAGGTGCTGAAGCATATGGCAACTAGGAGTTTTACCGGTGGCCCCCGTGAAGACGAGCACAAGACAATGACTTCTTGGATTGACAGTATACGCGATATGCTCAGGAAAGAGGAAGAGATCGAGAAAGCCGAGCGTGCCGAGAGAGCCAGTTGGACATGGGTGAAGGGCGACTGGTCTGGAAGGGAAGTAGAGCGGGAGATAGCTTTTCTGAGCTCGATTGATACAGAGGCCGAGCCATTGCCTCCATGGACGCCGATCGACCAGGCAACGCAGTTACCAACACCATTTTTAGAGAGCATGCAAAATGGACTAAGGCTTGTGAAGCTTCATAACGCAGCAGTCAAGAAATCTCGACGACGCTTCGGAGCCATAGGATCTTTCCATACGGACACGCAGAAGCCGTACAGGTGCGCAGAGAATCTACGATATTGGATCAAAGCAGCCGAGCTACGGTTTGAGGTGATGCTAAAGGTGGATGTCATGGGAGTGGTGTATAACAGCGATCCCCAAGTTTGGGTAGGCTTTGAGGAGGCGATCTGGAAATGGTGCCGCAAAGTGCGAGAGGAAATCACGGCCGAGTGGGAGAATCAAGAATGAAAAAATGACTGAGGTATTTTACGACTTCACGCTTACGATGTTCCCTGCAAGAAGTTTTGGAAATGGAGCTTCCCATGATGGTGCCGGTGAGCGGGTAGGGACGTATCAACGGTTAGCGGCCATATCAGGGCGACACTACGGTATCACGATCTACAACATATACCCCCAAAGCATAGCATTGATGTTGAGGTATTCTTTGAAGCCTTTTCGAGAATACCTACCAAAGTTAATGAAGAAACGAAGCTCGAATTTCTAATCAACTTCGACCATAGCGGATGGCTTATTTAACCTGGTATTGGCATACATACCTAATTCTTTGAAGCAATTGCTGTTCATAGTATTCCTTATATTAGATGTATTCCTAGGTTATTTACATAGTGAGTTGTAGTCTCTAGGCTAATCGCATTCAATTACATGTGATTACCTGCCTTAGGTGCACATATAGGAGTATGTTTGTGTGTTACTCAAGATGGCATAGGTGTGCATTGAAAGTACCTATGTACCTTTTGCTGCGGCAGAAATTCGGCAGCGACCTAGGAGTGGGTCCAAACCTTGGCAAGACCCGGCTTAGGCAAACGGAAGCTTCATCAGCTCCATAGTCAACGGTAGCAACTTGCCTCATTGTTGAAGCTCCATAATAACCTTAACCTCATTAACTTTCGCAAAAGCACCTGGGATCATATTCCCGACGTACTTCATCCGCCAATACATCCGAGCCCTTATCTTCTAGAAACAACATCTGACTTTCATTTACCTTTCCGTCACTTGATACTTAGCCAGACTTGCACCATCATCATCACTCCCACATACCATGGCCTCCGACCAAGAACGGGAGCACGCGCTCCAAGCCCTCCGAGCGAAAATCATCGAGTCGCGAGAGTGGGAGTCCAAGCTCAAGGCGTTGCGCTTGGACATCAAAGGGCTAGAGAAAGAATTCAACCAGACAGAAGAGAACATCAAGGCTTTACAAAGTGTCGGACAGATCATCGGTGAAGTCTTGAAACAGCTCGATGAAGAAAGATGTACGACGCCATCGCAACCACCAACCAGTTGAAACTATTTAATGGACGGGAAAAGCTAACTTGGTTGGTCTTTCGCAGTTATCGTCAAGGCCTCTTCAGGTCCCCGCTACGTCGTCGGATGCAGATCTAAAGTGGACAAGTCCAAGTTGAAGCAAGGAACCCGTGTGGCGCTCGATATGACCACTCTAACCATCATGCGAATGTTACCCCGAGAAGTCGATCCCCTTGTCTACAACATGTCGTTGGAGGACCCAGGCCAAGTCAGCTTCGCGGGTATCGGCGGCCTGAACGATCAGATCCGCGAGCTGCGCGAGGTCATCGAACTGCCGCTAAAGAACCCCGAGCTTTTCATGAGAGTGGGCATCAAGCCGCCCAAGGGAGTGCTGCTCTACGGTCCCCCCGGTACGGGAAAGACGCTACTGGCGCGAGCTGTGGCTAGCAGTCTAGAGACCAATTTCTTGAAGGGTACGCCTATCATTTCTATTATACGGCATCGAGATTCTTGGGACTTTGCGCGTCGGCTAACATGTTTGATTTCCGTGTGAATAGTTGTGTCCTCAGCCATCGTCGACAAGTATATTGGCGAGTCAGCGCGGTTGATACGAGAGATGTTCGGATACGCCAAGGAGCACGAGCCGTGCATCATCTTCATGGACGAGATCGACGCCATCGGAGGGCGACGGTTCTCAGAGGGTACTAGTGCAGACCGTGAAATCCAGCGGACGCTCATGGAGTTGCTCAATCAGCTGGACGGTTTCGATTATTTGGGAAAAACCAAGATCATCATGGCTACGAATCGGCCCGATACCTTGGATCCCGCACTACTGCGCGCTGGTCGTCTAGATCGAAAGATTGAGATCCCTCTGCCGAATGAGGTCGGCCGCCTCGAGATCCTCAAGATTCACGCCCAGAGTGTCGTCACCGAGGGTGATATCGACTTCGAGAGCGTAGTCAAGATGAGTGATGGTCTGAATGGTGCAGACTTGCGGAACGTGGTTACTGAGGCGTAAGTTTTTACGTCCCTTGCGTTAGAAGTCAACGGCGAAGGGAAAGGAATGCTAATATCCAATTCTAGTGGTCTATTTGCGATCAAGGCCTACCGAGATGCCGTCAATCAGGACGACTTCAACAAAGCGGTGCGAAAGTTAGCAGAGGCGAAGAAGTTGGAGGGTAAGCTCGAGTACCAGAAGCTATGATGAAACAGTCGTAGCAGATACGGTGAAGAGAAAGCAGGCAGATCTGGCCATGAAGCTCCTCTGGGTTCTCTGTCCGGAACCTGGGTATCCTGTCCAAACGAAGCATCACGAGAGGCAGTATTATTCGTAGCGCTTGTGTCTATGCCTTCAGCAGTCGGGCGGATCGAAGCCAGCTACTTAAATTAAGCCCTCGGTGTAAAAATATTTGTAGAAAGCAGGCGAGGTTAATATCAGCTTCGCTAATAATACGATGGATAGGTCTTATGGGCAATTTTCTTTGTGGGCCTTTCCTAAAGCTTACGTGCCCTCGTTTCCCTAGGCCATGCAGTGAACTTGGAAGATCATACCTATCAATTCGAGAGATTGCCCCTAAACTAGACTACGGGGTACATTCACTTCATCTAAATATGAGTGATTAGGAAGTGGTCCTCGTAAAATATGCATGCTCCAAGAGTCTGTTATGATGCCCCAGTGATTACATTATATATGGTTGCTTTGCCTACGCCGTCTGATATGAGAAGCAGAGCTATTATTCATGAAGACGCCAGTCTCTTACTCTGGAGGCGAGTAAGATGATCTCTAAATAGCGCTCTTAACTCTCAGGTGAGGTTCGTGGAATGTATGAAATAGCCCCGATTAGGTAGCCCTATCTATATACAGTGCTTGGGAGTTCTAAACAATCCCATCACAGTCTATCAGTGAGCAATAGCCGTATACTTAACCATATTACAATGGTAGTACCATTCCCAAGTGGAACATGTGACCCTGACTCAGTCAATTATACTTCGGACCTCAGTACATCAACCCATCGGCGCCCTTCTATTTGTCAGTAATATATTGCCCCTATCTTCTCCATGCTTTCATTGTTACCCGAAGGATAGTGGATGGGGTAAGAATTAAAGGGACTAGATTGTCTGATATGAAACCTCGCATTGAGAGGACTCTCACAATCTTGAAAAGCTAAAGGCCATGTGATAAAATAGAGAGTCAAGCCTATACCCAAAGCAGGAGTATCAATGACTTATAGGCAAAGAAACGAAGAGAAGAGGAAAAGTTAGTCCTCTGCATCTATAGCACTGGATAGCTCAAGACCGACCCTTGCTCGTCTCCAGTTCCTTCCAAAGCTTGCAAGAAACATCAATCTATAGTTCTGTACTCGTTCAACTGCATTTTACGATAATCCTTCCAGCAAAGAGCTTGTCTACACCAGGGAAACTGTCCACGGAAATAAACCATCAACCGTCTGCCTTGATTTCCATCTCCTTTTTCAACATAAAAGCACTAGTTCTTGGTTTACCCAATGCCAAATTAGGATTGTGTAGAACATGGATGCGAAACTGATCCTGCCCATTCCTTCTGCCAACATCCATTCCAATATACGGCCACAGAAGCCTAAACTTGCAAAATGCTTCCATGTAAGCAACACTGATTTTGGCATATCGGGCTATTAGAATCTCAAAGCCACGAATAGAGAAACGTTGGCTTAGAAAGTGGACCCGGAAGTCATCTGGACATAGACTACCTAGATGATTAGGGCGTGACGATGAAACTGTAATGCCTCGGCTTGTCGGCGTCATGACTCGCGAACTGACAAGGAAACGGCGTCGTCGGCTTCATCAAGACACCGCTGGAGGACCCCAGCCCACCTCGGTCAGGAGTACTCATTGGGGAGGAAGAACGGACTTTCGGCATCCAAAGTATCCCCGCACGATTTCGACAGTCAAAGTCAACTGCATTTCCTGCAGAGCTCTTGAAGTTCAGCTACTCAATCAGCAATTGCGGTCAACGGACCTGATAGATGCTCCCCTTTCCTTGGCGTCTCTAATCTCAGTGTCGTTATCACGTGGCTAAATGGCCCCCTTTCCTTGCCATCTTCGCATTTATATACTGAGCGGACTGCTGTAGTTTGTAGAATATATCAGTTTGGGAGGGAGGCGCCGGCAGCGTTGGCGGCAGACTCATAGGGCAATATGTCTAAAGCTATCGATATGGATGTGAAATCTTTGCAGTTTGTTTGGTATAGTGGAGGATCAAAATTTTACCAATGTTGTTTTAAATTCTGTCATATCAAAACTATTCACCGGTTAGACAGATACCTATCTCACCTAACAAGCAGGTCCTCGATCGCTTACAGGTCTAGTTGGCTACATGTGTGCGCGCACCTTATTAAAGGATCTCTGCATCCTCATCCCTCAAGCTGACAAGAGCCAAGCCAGCAGTGCTCATTGGCTTTCACACCTTAGCTTCCCTAGTGAACATAGGGCTGAGTAGACGGATACACAAGAAAAGTGCATATCGTCGTTGGCCTGGATGAATTCGATTATTCCACTGAAGATATAAGTTGGCGATGCATAGAGTAGCATGGTAATAAGTCTAGGTATTAGCCAGCTGGCATGATAGCTTGACTAACTTCTAAGGGCGCGATCGAGGCGATCAAGCCTATTTTCTCGTTGGGATTTATCGATCTCATCGCATGAAGCACGTAAGTGGCTCTGCAGATTGCAATATCGCAATACGACCAATCTCTGCGAACGAGAATTGTGCCGTGTCGAAAACCATCTATGAGTGGTCGTTACTCGTAGCGAGTCCCTAGTCTATCACACACATGTTCGGACTTGCACGAAATGCAGACCTCCCGGGATAAAAGATATGCAGGTCGTCCCCTGCCAGTCTGACATCAGAATGATGGGCTGCCGGCAATGTTACGTGGGTTAGTAGCCGGCGTCCAAGTGCGAGCCTCGCAAGGGTCCTAATTGGGTAGATCGTGTTGTTGCTATTCTTAGCTGACATTACCATGCGTGAAGGGCGCGAGGTCGTTAGTTGGGCGACCGGCGCGGCGACGATAGATATTAGTGACATTGACTAGTTGATAGTTGTCCCGAATTGGTGCTCTCAGCTCTAATATGGGTATAATGGCCTGTAATTTAATTATACGACAGAGGATGAAAAGGAAAAGAAACGAAGTGGACGCAGGCAAAGCGATGGAAACGGTATTACTGCTGAGAGTCTTCACCGACAGCTTGAAACTTGGGTTGAGGTGGGAACGCTTAGAATACGATAGCTAACCCTAATGTATCCAAGTAGCGATTTGATGATAAAGGCTGATAAGTCGAGTTACATACAATAGAGTCCTAATTTGCAGAAGATCGATAACCAAACTATGTATGAGATCTGATTACCGGATTTATGACTGCTCCACAAGATATACACTAAAGCTCAGCCGCTCAGCAGATAAAGTTGGGTCATTATCACCAAGGATGGTGGCGGGATTCCTTGCGGATTGATCAGAAACTGGCCGGAACGTCTGCTGATTGAATCATGGGAAGAAGCCGGTCTCCGAAAATTAGTGCATGTTTACGGTAGACGAGACCCTTCATTGCTGTGACAACAGTATTGGGAGCGAGAGGTGAATAAGACGCGTCATTGCTGTTGCGCTCCGTCGACCCCTTTTTTTGACATGTCGTCAGAGGAGGTCGTGTTCGGATGTTGGCTCGTTTCTGCTATCGGGATTGCCAACAAACTAGCTGACTAGCAAGGAGCTGTGGTGCTGTGGTGGAGGGTGGTAACATTCTGGCCGGCTTGGGCCAAGCCTCAATAGCTAGGGGCCAAGCAAACTTGAGTTCAGGTACAGCCCCAAATAAGGGGACGCTACCAGGATAATGATCCGGCGAATAGCCAGCTAGCCCTGCATGTTACAAATCGATCTCCATTGAACACGAAGACGCCAATGAATGGCGTTGACACTCCACCGGGTGGTGGCGGAGGCATTGACTAGCATCCATGCGGTATGTTTGGTATTTAGTGAAGTTCTCAACAATCTCACATATTATTTACGAAAAAAAAGGTGACAGGGAAAAGATAGGTCGCATGCCATAGTGAGAAATGAGAGAGATGTTGGAACAGTTGCAACATTAATTTGATGGATATCTTTTTGGTTTCCGGGATCAGATGAGCGGAGGCTCAACCCGACAGCGTGTGATTCTTGAAAGTTGTAAGACGGCCAAGTTATCGTATCAGCAAGCTGGACATTGCCTAGACAATGAAAATTCGGCACGCTGCATTAGGTAGATTTGGGGAAACGATTGGCTGTTAGAAAAGAGAGGTGGTTAGAAACACAAAGACAACATCAAATGCAAAGACCGTATGTCCTAAACAAGGGCTTACAGCTGGATCCCGCCATTTGGTCGTTTGAAACATATAGAATGACGAGACTAGGAACTAGGGGATTTGGATGTTGTATATCCGCCAGCTGTTCCTTAGGAGAGAAGGGGAATATAAATGAAAGGACGAGAAGAGCAATAATGATAAATAGGAACTGATGAGTTGGTTCTAGGTTTAGAATATACTTGGTATGTAATCCATATGGATGCGGGAGAAGCAACGGAGAAGTCAACTATTGTCGTGGCAACGTTCGAGGTGAAAATGTATTGAGGGGTGGGTAGGTAAGGTAGGTACAATCCCTTCCAGAATAATCCGTGCGCCTTCCAGACACATACCAAAAGGTTATCAAATCAACATAAACACATGTGCAGCTACAACACGTGAAAAAAGGTTAAAATGGATGACTGTTCTAAGAAAATATTTTCATTAAATACTAAAATCGTTTTTATTTTTTATATTTTTGTTTCACAATAACGAAAAAAAGGTAAGTTTAAATGTCAAACAAGGCACGGGTTATTTTGGTAGCTCAGTGCGGCATCATTGATACGCTTACGAGTTGCATGAGGTACCTACTCCCCCTTTAGTTTTTCAATCAATTGTTAAGGTCCAGGCATGTCCCTCCATGTTTGTATGGTAAGCATTACCCAAGTCGCACTAGCTGGGGAGGATAGTCTAGGTACATACTTTTTTCACGAGGCGGAAAGCATGAACATTGAGTTAATCGCGAGAAGGTACATGGGCTTGCCCCCCTCCTACCCCTGCCCAGCAGCCCCTCTTACCTCTAAAGTCCATCGGCGCCCGCTAGTAGCAGTACGTACTGTGGTAGCTACGTCCTCGTACATGCTGCCTCACCTGGCAACAACCAAGTTTAAAAGCCTAAGACCAGCACCAGTATTCTTTTGTGTGGAAAAAGCCATCGAGACTCCCTTTAACCTTTAAAAGTCCCAGTTTGGCCCTCCCAATTTCTCCCGATCAAGTTCTGGAAACTCTATCATTTCTTCTCCCCTAATCCAGTTCCCCCAAGCTTCACCGCCTCCGACTTTCGTTTTATTGTTGATACCCTTGGAATCCTTTTGTTGCCGCTAGAAGAATACATTATTGCAGTAGTCTAGACTAGAGAACACACCCCATTCTTGTCTTGCGATACCGAACGAGAAGGCAATATGTGGTATGTGAAACCCGAACGGCGTCCTCTTACTTCTTGCGCCATTGGGAGATTGAGTGGACAGAGCTTTGTTCTATTCTCGAGCCGCCAACCCAACAATCCCTTACATGGTTCTAGCTGTGGCATGATGGTTGCTTGATCCTCATGGCAGAGTCAGGACAAAACGAACATTCAGAACGCTAACTTGAGCTTTTATCGCAGTGGAATTTTCGGCTACATCAACTACCTAGTCGAGAAGGACAGGAAGTTTATTCTCGACACACTGGTGAACGGTGAGACATGACACCCTGCCGTAGCCCGCCCCGCAACCTACCACTCGTATTCCGCAACCTCGACGACTTGGAGATAATAGTGACAAAGGAGATCTAAGGCTGATACTTGGTTTTTTTGCTATATAGGTCTCTCCCGCCTGGAGTACCGTGGGTATGACTCGGCAGGTCTAGCTGTCGACGGCGACAAGAAGAACGAGGTGCTCGCTTTCAAGGAAGTTGGCAAGGTTGCCAAGCTCAAGCAACTCATTGATGAGTCCAAACCAGACCTTACTAAAGTTTTCGACTCGCATGCCGGTATCGCCCATACTCGATGGGCTACTCATGGCCCTCCCTCTCGGCTGAACTGCCATCCCCACCGGTAAATACCTTTGTACAGTAGAGCTTACGAGTCCCTTTTGCTAATACGACCATCACTTGTAGGTCCGACCCCACATGGGAGTTCTCAGTCGTCCACAATGGCATCATCACCAATTACAAGGAATTGAAGACCCTCCTTTCTGCAAAGGGCTTTAAATTCGAGACCGAGACCGACACAGAGTGCATTGCAAAACTCGCAAAGTACCTATACGACCAACACCCCCACATTGACTTTGTCGACCTTGCGAAGGCTGTCATCTCCGAGCTCGAGGGTGCCTATGGCTTGCTAATCAAGTCTGTTCACTACCCTCATGAGATCATCGCTGCTCGCAAGGGTTCGCCCCTTGTCATTGGTGTGAAGACCCAGAGGCGTATGAAGGTCGACTTTGTCGATGTGGAATACTCTGAGGAGAATGGTGCTCTTCCTGCCGAGGCCGCCTCGCAAAATGTAGCCCTGAAAAAGCAGACTGGTAACCTATTGGCCCCGAATTCTCTACTCGGGGCTCCCGACAAGTCGCTCCTCCACCGTTCGCAATCGCGTGCTTTTATGACCGATGATGGCTTGCCCATGCCTGCCGAGTTCTTCCTTTCCTCTGACCCTTCTGCTATTGTCGAGCACACCAAAAAGGTCATGTACCTTGAGGATGACGACATTGCCCACATTCATGAGGGCTCGCTGAACATTCACCGCCTCAAGAAGGCTGATGGTAGCTCCAATGTCCGAAATATCCAGACCCTGGAGCTCGAGCTCCAGGAGATTATGAAGGGCAAGTTCGACCACTTTATGCAGAAGGAGATTTTCGAGCAGCCCGAGTCAGTCGTCAACACTATGAGAGGTCGTCTCGACGTCGAGAACAAGAGTGTCACTCTTGGTGGCTTGAGGTCATATATCGCAACCATCCGCCGATGCCGACGTATAATTTTTATTGCTTGTGGAACAAGTTATCACTCTTGCATGGCTGTTCGAGGAATCTTTGAGGAGCTTGCAGAGATACCAATCGCTGTGGAACTGGCGTCCGACTTCCTCGACAGAGAGGCGCCCGTCTTCCGTGACGATACGTGTGTATTCGTTTCGCAATCCGGTGAAACTGCCGACTCGCTGATGGCTCTCCGATACTGCTTGGAGCGTGGTGCTCTTACCGTTGGTATTGTCAACGTTGTTGGTTCTTCCATCTCCCTCCTCACCCACTGCGGTGTTCACGTCAACGCTGGTCCTGAAATTGGTGTTGCCTCGACCAAGGCTTACACCTCGCAATTCGTTGCCATGGTCATGTTTGCTCTTTCTCTCAGCGAGGATCGGGCATCCAAGCAAAAGAGACGCGAGGAGATTATCGAGGGTCTCTCCAAGATCTCTGAACAGATCAAGGAGATCTTGAAGCTGGACCAGTCCATCAAGGAGCTGTGCTCGAAAACGTTCAAGAACCAGAAGTCGCTTTTGCTTCTGGGACGTGGCAGCCAGTACTCGACTGCTCTTGAGGGTGCTCTGAAGATCAAGGAAATTTCCTATCTTCACTGCGAAGCTGTTATGTCTGGTGAGCTGAAGCACGGTGTGCTGGCTCTCGTTGATGAGAACCTCCCCATCATCATGATCTTGACCCGTGACGACCTTTTCAAGAAGTCGCTCAATGCCTACCAACAAGGTAAGTGAAACGTTGGTTGCTGTAATCCGATTCGATCCATTTCTAACAAATCTATAGTCATTGCCCGCGGCGGAAAGCCCATTGTCATCTGTAACCCCGGTGACGAGGAATTCCGAGCCAGCCAGGCGCAGAAGATTGAGGTCCCCAAGACTGTTGACTGTCTTCAGGGCATTCTTAACGTCATCCCTCTGCAGCTTATTGCTTACTGGTTAGCTGTTATGGAGGGTCTGAACGTCGACTTCCCGCGAAACTTGGCCAAGTCGGTCACAGTCGAGTAGGCTTGCGTTTGTATGAATAGAACTTATTCCCGGCGGGCGTGCGATATGATACCGGACTTGGCTGGCAATGACTGCATGATTGGCGGTCGGATTTGGTCACCCCTGAGAGTGTCGTTGTTCTTATGCATGACAGTGGTATTAAGCGATGATAAGGTGGTTCGGAAGATATGATAATTCAAAGCGAGATTTGATTTCCGACCTTACCTGATTCATTGAGTTTGACAATATACTACAGAGCAGGTGGTTAGACTAAGACTTGTATATCGGCTAGATCGATCTAGACGAAGTCAGCGAGGAATAAATAAAAAAAGGATTAACCAAGAAATGTTGCAGCTGACTCTATTCTTAAGGCACATGCTGTAGGTTGACGTATTTTGGCTAGTAGCTATTTTGACCCAACTCGATTTATATACCCTGTATCTGTGACAATGTAACAGCTACATTGTGTATTAATCTCTACAAAATAACAGTAGAGGCATTCGCGCATATGATATTCAATTAGTCCACAGGCCAATTATCTAGAGTCGGGGCCAGATGGTCTCGAACAGGCAAAAACACAATATTATTCTTGGTCATGCGTCTTGGTTCTATTGTTACAGAATTCTCCTGCTACCATTTGCCCATTCCTCTCCGTGAACCAACGATTGGGAAGCAATCTCGCCTCGGTAGTAACATAAAATACCGTTGCCCTTCTTGAACCCATATAGATAGTCTCGTATTTCGTCCACTATCGGTATGAACGAAATTGCTACTCTGAGCCTTAACAAGCCGCTCTTAAGCTAACTATCGTCCACGTAATTGTGGTCAACTCGGAGTACCCTCAAAGGGGAGGGAGTAGACTAGGAGAATATGTAGCGGGGCAGATACGAATCTACACGGTCTGCGTGCCGTAACCCTTGATGCGGTCGGCGAAGGCCCAGCTCTGCTCCTCGAGCTTCTCGTTCTCGCTGAGGGTGATGCCGTCCTTGGTAACGATGGCCAGCGAGTAGACATCGGAGGACCGCGCGTCGCGGTAGAAGAGCACCTTCATGCACTCGCGGATCACCTCAACGGCCTGCTCCTGCGTCACGTTGGCTACGGATTCCTCGTCCGGCACGTACTTGCGCATGATGGGCTGGGCCAGCATGCTGCCGAAGCCCGTGGCTAGGGATGGGGACGTGAAGGTCGTGCCGAGAAGGTCGGCTGCGGCTAGGAAGGGCTTGCCTTCCTTGTCGAATCCGGCGACGAGGAGATGGTTCCACAGCGGGTCGAACTTGGAGCGGCGGTTGTAGAGGAGCTTCGACAGGTACCTGTGCAGACTGCGGGCGTTGGAGGTGTGCGCCGGGTGCTGGTACGCCTCGTCGATGCTGATCTCGGTTAGAAGCCGGTCAATGTACTGCATGTCGGAGACGTCGCCGCCGAATCCGACTAGAGTGCTGTCGGCGAAGGTGCGGATGCGCTTTACGTCGGTGAAGCGGGCTAGGGAGCCATAGGATGCTGGAAGCATAGCGTGTTAGCATTGATGATTTTGTATGGGCGCGGGGAAAGGGTGGGAATGTAGGTGCGCACCCAAGTTATCGGCGGCCATGACGACGCCGTCCTTGAACTTCATGGCTATGACCGATGTTCCGGTGACGATGGGAGATTGGGTGCGCTGGTTCGGGCCGTTGGAATTCATGTAGGAGGCATCGTAGGCGCCGTAGACATCGTCTCTGGGCTGTAGGTATTGACCATTGGTTAGTTGTATTCCTGATACTTGGGAAACTAGGTACTGCTTACACGGCCCCAAGCTTGCGGTCTGTGATCCATGTTTGAAATGGGGAATGAAATAGATGGGGAAGAGGGCAAGGTAGAGCGAGGAGGATATTAATAGTTAATGGTTCAAAGCGAGACCGATGTGGTGTTGTGATTGCGGTATAAAGAGTGGTATAAAGAGCAGGTGCGTTCAGAATATCGAGTTGTAAGGCCCGATGATGGGAGCTTTCTGAGGTCGTTTGGAGGTTGTGACCTGGAAAGCTTGGAGCTGCGCGTCAGTTCTGCCTTCCACCCAACCAGTCGTTGAGGTACGTACTTTCCGGGGCAATATCGGGACCCACCTTACATAACTTCAAAGACGAATGAACTCCCACTTGATTTATATGAACCATTCCTCTAATCGACGGATTCAATTTCACATTTGAATTCGATTTTTATTTCATTTTATTTGGAGCTTCAGGAAGGCCTTCCTGATACCAAAACCTTCAAGCTAGAAATGGCAGGCCTTGTGGCTTACGAGAGCAGTGATGAGGAAGAAGAGGTAGTTCAACAACCTGAACCAAAGGTATGAGTGACAACATGTGACGAATTATAGTATTGCATCGGTAGGCATTGGACAGCACTGATTCTACTGAGGCCAGTCACTGAAACAAAATGAAGATACTACTGCTAGTACGAATGGGAAGCCGAGTGAGTAGACCCGTTTTATCTCTCATCTTCATTTTTTATTCGTGTTTTATTTCTTAACATCTAAACAGGTGATTCAGTACAATCTCAAACTCCACCGCGAAAGCCAGATGTTGAGCAACCGGCAGCCATCATCGGGCCACAGATAGGTCCAGCTCCAGCTCCGGAAGCAGGACCTAGTTTTCCTCCGTTAGAAGAAGCGCCAATGGAGGACGATGAAGACAACGGGCCGGGCCTACCACCCGGGTCTCCGTACACAGCAACCCGCGCACTGCTCCGGGATCTGACCCTCCCACCCTTACCAAACACGGATATCCCGCCGTCACCACCGGGCTCTCCGCCTCCAGCGACGAGCGCTAAGTTTGAGCGGTTCCTCGAGCTCAAGAAGCAGGGCGTGCACTTCAACTCCAAAGTGGCTTCTAACCCGTCTCTGCGCAACCCGGCTCTCATGGACAAGCTTTTGAAGTTCGTCGAGCTGGATGCGCCGGCAGATCAGTATCGGACTACTCTATCGACAGAGATTTGGGATCCGGCTGCGTTCCCGCGCTGGGCGTATAAGGAGCAACTGAAACAAAGCCAAGCAGACACCGAGAAGGCGAGGGCGAGGATTAAGGGCGCACCTGTTGAGTTTGTAGCAGCTGGTTCGACTGGGGATGGTCAGGGAACACAGCAGAGCTCATTGCAAGGCGTGAATGCGTCGAAACCGAGCACTGGAAAGCGAAAGTCGAGATTCGACACGTGAAGTTTCTACGGTTATTTTACATGGTGATGAGATTGATAGAGGGGATTTATATGATCTGCGTAAAATGCGGCCGAACACTCACAGCATCTACTAATTTCATGTGCTGCTTTTGACTAGATCAATTTCAGATACCCTTTTCACTTGTCAACGCTAGGCTTTTCTTGGTCTGCTCAATTTTATTGCAGAGACATATGAAATTTCATGCGGGTCAGACAGACCCAATAGCTAGCTGGGATATCGTGCAACGATATAAATACAACGAGTGTGGTTTAAAGACAGCAACCTAGATATTCATCCCGAAAAACAACCATACGCCTTCATGAATCATCGTCTGTGAGCGGCTTAGAATATCCCACGAGCACGATCGCATTCTTCCAAGAACCGGTAGACACCTTCGAGGCCCTCGAAGTCCTCTGAGCAGTGCTCACCCGAGCTGATCGGCGGCGACATGCTCTCGTAACCCTCCGGATCGTCAGGCAGGGATAACCACGGATTCTCTTCCACCTCGCTGAAGGCCTCTTCGAGGTCGAAGAACTCTTCCCCGGGAAGGAAACTTCTCTCAGATTTTAGCGAGCCGCCGGGTGATGTGAGAGCCCTCGTGTCGTCGCTAGCGTCAGGAGCGAAAGGAAACTTCAGCGCTATAGGCACTCCGGTCTCCGCCGCGAAATCGGGGTCCTCATACACCATGCCTCTTTTCAGCCCCAGATCATCACATAAAGACTCGACGGTCTCGGCATCAACACCGGGGAAGCGGACTCGAAGCGTATGTCCTTTCTCTAGCTGGATAGGGAGATCGCCCAGCGAGGAAAGTTTCTTGAGGTCCGCTAAAGTCGTAGTTAAGTCCTTCAGGGCACGAGCGAAGTCACCAGACAGCACATCGAGGAAGCCGTCGGTGTTGAGGGTCGTGGCGTCAAGAACGGAGGCCTTGAAGCCGGCGGAGGGGTACGGGAATGCGGCAGCGAGGGGGCTCAGAGCGGTGACGGTGGGGTTCAGTCGGAAGTCGACGTAGGCGCCCGGGGCGTTGCGCGGTGTGGCTGCCATCTTGCGCATGGTCTCGTTTTCCAGAGCAGAGACTGCACGGTACTTTCTCTCGCCCCGTGCGGTGAGGCCGTCAAATTGTGCCTTTTGACCCGAGATCCAAAACGCCCTCACGGCTGCGGAGACGTTCTGGATGACCTGGGCCTGAGCCGCGGGAGCGTGGGAGAAGTATCGGGCTCCACCCACACGACCGGATCCTAGACCGTAGCCGCCTGCGGTACGAGGGAGGGCACCTCCAGTGAGGTTCGGTCGTAGGGTACTTGCGAACGGTGCGCGCCCCGTAAACTGGGCGATCGCGCGACCGGTCTGGGTGTTGAGAAACTTGGACCGATCGATCCGTGGAGCCGAGTCGAGGCGGCCAGTGCTCATGAAGCGGCGAACCGCGGCATTGATGTTCTGGTACGTAGTCGTAGTGGTCGAGTGCCATCGTCGGCTCTTCTGCTGTCGTAGGAATGCGGTAGGATGGATCGGCTGGCGTGGATGGTGTGCGTTGCGTACGAAAACGGGTTCGAGGGCGGCGTTGTTCACCGGGCGAGCCGCGCTGGCGAGCTTCGCCCGTATCATCTTGCTCGCCTTTTCAGCGGCGCTACGGACGACCCGCAGCGCGGCGGGCGCCCATATGCCACCTAACGGGGCGACCATGATCTTAAATCCTGTTCGTCGCTAATGTGCGGCGAACCACGAGTGAGAGGAGAGGTTGATCTGGAGAAAGGAGAGGGAGGATTGGATCGAGGTGGACGGTGACGAAGCTATTTACACCGATAAGATTGGTTATGTAAGCATATGTGGCGCAGCAGTTGCCACATACACTAGGTAACGTTGGAGGCCGACGCTAAACCTTCTGGAGTTGGACCCAGAATAGGTTCCCCACCAGCAATTTTTTGTTTTTTTTAAGCTCGCGCGACCCAATTCTTTCTTCTGCTTCTCTTCACAATTTTTTTCGGCCTCGTGCTTCGAAGCTTTTCGCACTTTTTCCTGCTTGTCTTCTGTTGATATTTGACAAGCTTCGCATACAATTTCAATGTGAGTTAATTTTCCTCTAGGTATTCTGTTCCGTTTTCTTGCTGTGACGAAGAAAAATTTGAACAATCCAAATCTTACAACACCATGGGGATTATAGACTCTAGAATTACCCTGAGCAAATATCACCGGCATCCAGTCGCAGTACTTTCTTGGTAACTGTCAGATGGCTAACATTGTCTGTAAACAGGTTTCATTGACATTACCATGGCATAGCTATTGTCCTCTCTCGGTTGTTTGCTTCCTAAAGGTATGCGATCTCTATTAGCTGTTGGAAATTTCGTGCGCACAACCCGACCGAGGGGTGATGAAGAAATCGACAAACCTAGGGAATTCCTCATTCCGAATACATCATGTAGATTTGTTTAGTTTCAGCCTTGTCTGACCTCATTATCCATGTCATACGTTACTGATGGACACTTACCTGTTGTACATTGCTAACTCGACCGCTTGAATAGGTACATATTCTCCCTATACTCAACTATCATACCTTCACATGAGGATATCTTGAACGAACGGGCGGACATAAACGAATCCTCGTGCCTTTTCCCGTTCAAAACAAGGTCGTACAAACCTTGGGGAGGAGGTCCACGGGGAATTCTTGTTGAGAATTCGTCAACTGATTGTGTCTTGTCGACTTGAACAAACTACGGTTGTTGGACATCGAGTCACAAAGCTAACATTCGACAGGTAATACTCGAATCTTCCTTCCCGTTGTTGTGCTTTGCAAAATGATGATCATTATTCACACTGTTTGATCCGGTCCAATGGACTTGGAAATGAACATGTTAAAAAATCTGATTTAATGAGGTATGTATACGTCTTGATCGATATTTGCCTGATCCAAGCTGACATAAGTAGCCTGATAGCTTCAACTTATACCACATTTATTATACGCCTTCGTCGACGTAGCTAACTGGTTTTACTTGTATAGGTAACGTAGCTACGCTTAGTTCAGAATCTCTATTGTTTCAAGGTCAGTCATCTTTTATCAATTGGGACGGAAGCCTCGCGGATGATACTGTTTCCTGCATAATGTCGGAGTTCTTCATGACGAGACTTATCCTTTCACCTTGGAGAACTGAAGAGGCTTTGGGGAAATTTCATGCTTGTGTTGTTTTGTATCACGACACCGCTGACACTTCTAGTATAGACACAGCACATGTCCTTCACGGGTGAAGGTTGTATAAGCCTAGCCGCGAGATTCTTGGTCTTGAATAAGTAGTGGCAGGTGGTGACCTTTCTATCATATTAGCATGAGGCGGGAGCGGATCTGGTAGATATCTAGATATCTTATAGCCCACAGCAGGATGCAATGCAATGATTGTAACAAAGTATTATTATCTTGATGACTTCAATGTTCTCCAGTGCTTATAATTCGTTGTCATTGTCCACTACATATGTAGGAATAACTGTAATACGATTACCAATGAGTCGGAGCCGTATTTAAGCGCGAAGCCGTCGGGTGGGACTTTCTGGGGAAAGTGGAACTAGCAATAGGCGGGTCTGGACCCTTGTGCATCAAGGTAGACCCACGTCAACGACCTCGTCTAACTCTCATTGCTATTTCCTAGGGGGAGTATACTCTGTATACGTACCTAAAATACTCCATATCAATGACATGTGTGGCCTGACTGATCTTAAGATGTACCCGTTTTCGTCTCATCTGGTACAGATGCCTATCCCGCCTATCCCGTTTACTCCCACAAATGCTATGAGTAGAGGAACAATGAAGCAAAGCTGGTGGTGGTGTCATACTCATACCACTAGTGTTTAAGGCAGCGGGAATTGAAGATCGAAGAGCTCTGATTCGACCGCTGATATAAGCCTCTGCGATCTGCTTGATTCACTTCTTTGCGGGGTAACGACCTACTTGTACATCGCTCCCCTATCAGGCAGGGATGGAGCTATACCTCGCCTATGACGTTGCTTTGTCTGACCGCAGATGTACCTTGGACCTAAGACCGACCTCCCCGAGTCTTGTTCCTCTCATATATCGCCGATTATCAATATGTTAGGCAAGGTGGACAAATGTATCTATCATGTACTTAGATACTGACTCGTACGATTTGGACGGGAAACCTCCACTAGATCAACCCGATGTCCTACCTCATTGGCAAGGTCGTCAAGGGGGCTTTCCCCCGGTTTCTGGAGAGCTATCCGCTGATCAGTCAATTCCCCAGGCAATGGAAAGGTGCAGTAGCGTACTGTAGCTAGCGTAATAGGTGCTGCTGGTTGCTTATCTTCGTGGGATTCTGCCAATATTTGATTAGAGAGTGCTAAAGAAGTCGCGTGGCCTGACCAATGCATACATAAAGAGCACTCGCCCTCCTCTCTCTCCGCACACCTATTGCTTGCATCTTTCCTATCCATTACATCGACATTAGACACGCCGTACCTCTATTATTCAGAGAATCAATTTGTGAAGCGTATCGATATCCAGTATACCAACACCCAGAACCCAAAGCTATCTGTCTCAATTAAACCCCAGCCGATACACATTCAAGATGGACGCCTCTAAAGGAAACAATGTCCCGACCCCAGCTAACCCCACGCGACGAAGAGTATGCGTTCCCATCCCACCCACGCCGGCATGTCCATTATTAACAAGCAGCGTCAGGGTTCCGGCCCGACCTTTGACGGCCTCATGAACCAGAAGCGCGCAAGCGACCCCAACTCTCTTGCCAGGCGAGCCAGTCTTAATGAGCAAAGACCCCAATCAGGTTTCTTCGGAAAGATATGGCACAAGTGAGTCTTCCACTCCTATCCTCTATCCGCTATCCGCTATCTGCTATTCTATTATAGAAGAAACATAAGAATGGGCTAGACTAACACATGAATTACCCGCAGCTTCACCCGCGGCCCCCAGAGCCCTACGAAATAGATCCGTTCTCCGGGATTATGCAAGAGATGGATCGTCGGGTGTATGAGTGAAATGCAAGCACGAACAGAACTACGTGTGTATACCAGAATAAGAGGGGTGGTGAGAGTATGGCGTCGGAAGGAGACGGCAAATGATTAGTGCATTTAGACAGACTGTGGGAAGAAAACCAGTATGAAACAGCTATGCTGAGACAGCCAGGAGTCAAGATAGTTGGCGTCTGTTTTGGTGGTTCATTATTCCGGATTACAATCCAAAATAATACTACGAAGTTTGAGAAGTTTGCGCTATCTCGGTATTCTTTAACTGGTATGAGGATGCATCACGGTGAATGTAAGCTTTGATATAGGGCTGAAATGAATAAGATCTTACTGGATATCCCCTTGCGGATACTGCCTTTGGTAAGAATCTTGATACAAATGCTGCTGTAGGATTTCAAAGCAAGTTAGTCAATATAGTTATCTATTGAATTTTGGATGAGCACCTAGAGATCGTGAGTAATTCTACCTTATTTGAAAGCTAGATCGTCCTACTATCATACCTCGAGCCATGCTCGACACCATTTGTTCGTAGGAAAAGACAACTTGACTGTACCATCGTGTCACGAAATGCAAGTATAATAGAAAGCATTTGGGGGCAATGTCCGGCTTGAATTTACGCTATCCAGCTATATACGAAAGTAAGGGACTCCAGAGGCATCCCACTTGGATACAAACTCTCCACCAGTCGCCCCCATTGTCGGGTTTTCCTTTTTTTTTTCTCTACTTTTGTTTGCTCTTGGAGCAATATTTTTTTGAACCTGCCCAGTTCTTCACCGCGAGTAGATCATAACGGTTGTTTTAGGTGTAGCCCGGATCTGGCGTTGTTTTCAATCGAGCCGGGGGCCTTTGGGACAGAACGGGCGAACCCGAAAAAACCTGTCCGCAGAGAGACGCGACCAGCCCAGCCCCAAGTCGCACAACGCACACAGTCTCTTAGGTGCATTGAGGACCTGTCATCATCCTACCAAAGCTAGCTCCCACGCCTCCGGGGGGTTTCACATCAATCCGAGGGTGGCCCCGGAACATTGTGAAAGAGGCAGATTGTCAGCGTGGGATGGGTTCTCCTCGGCCTAGTCCGAGACGCTGGCTCCGGAGCAAAGTAGCTTCTGCCGAGATTCGCAAGAAGGGGGGAATGTCTCGACTCCCTCGTGGGGACACCCTTCTTGCTCAGGCATATTGCCCTTACTATCGCGCTTATCTCCTTCAGAAAGAACCCAAGCACATGGAGGTACACACGACCCTTGCCAAGAGCCTCAAGGGGTAACGACGGAAATAACTTCCAGTTCCCAACCAGCAAGGGGCTACAAGGGGTCGCCTACAAGATGCCGAAGTACAAACTGCCGACGCACCTTGGTTGTATAGATCAGCTCGATTGCTAAAAACTTCGAACAACGAGGTACTCAGGATTCCCTTTCCCACGAGACCTCAACAAAGAAAAAGAAATCCCAGAGCCGTTTCATCTAACTGACTAACTGGGTCGTGACTTCGACAAGTACAGGTATACGAGGTCATGTTCATAACTGCCACTGACCGTGAGCGTAGGATCTGAGACGCTTGGCGTTCGTCCAGCATCAAACTGCGATTTGATGCTGGAAAGTGGTACAGCCCATGACACACCCTTCAAGAAACCACAATTACGATGCCGAGGGATTTACAAGCATTGCTTGCTCGTTGTGCTCGGGGAATCGAAAAAACTCTGGAACTTGCATAGGTAAACAGCACGGTATAGCGTCGGTGTTTTAGAGAGCAAGTCAGAGTTTACAGTCGTTTCGCCCGAGATTCCATGGAGTTAGGCTTCCTTCCTCCATGGGGTCTCTCTGGAAAATAGGCCAGAGAGACGCGGATGGACCAGGCTCCCTGACTCCATCTAATTGCTCTGGATAGCGTTATCCAGAGCCATTTCTCCGAATAGAAGTATTCAGAGTAGATCCTCCGGATGAAGATGTCCGGAGTAAGTAAGGCCGTTTACCGTCGTGCCTAGGACGAGCACCTCGGAACTTACTCGTGTTTCTAAATTAAGTAGTTTAGTATACACCGATACTATTCCACTCATGGGGTAAGACTCACAACATTGACGCTTGAAATGTATCTAGACCGTAGAAAACGCCTCGAATGCTTGCTCGTATAAGGAATGCAGTTGCCATACCCTAACTCTTTCCCACACAAGATATCCATTGATGCCAAGGTGTTGTTATCATTAGCGTCGTATGTACTAAATTGAACTTGACCGAACGTAGTAATCCTCTAGATCGTATACCTATTCAAAATGACGTTGAGTCGAAATGTCACTATGGGAAGGTCTAAGGTTCATGCTCACCCAACATGACGAAGAACGCCATCTATAATGCCGGAAACTCAAGAATCGTAGAAAAAAATTCGTTACGCATTCCAAAGCCACCGTACATGCGTGAGTTGTTGCTGAACGCAACATCGCCATGCCATATATGGCCTTTTATACATGTCTTTCCCGGGACAAACCATTGCGCCAGGAATAAACAGAACTCCGTGGCCGTCGACAGGCCTTTTTTTATCATCACGTCGTGCCCAGGACCGTCAATATCGGGAGCTCTATATGGGCTCCACGACTCCTTAGGGCCTTTTACCGTCCTGCCCAGGACGACACGGCACGGTGGTGGATTGACCTTGTCCGGTAACGGCGGTAAACCTCAGGTCATCGTGCGCATCCTAATAGGACGAAATGTGGGATATATTCGGTGTGCCGTCCCGAGCATGTACATCTAAATAAGTAAGTCAATACGTCGTGATGCAACACGGTGGGGTAGCCGGAATTGGAAAAAGAATCCAAAGACTGACCAATCTTCGCCAGATCCAGATTACAGCTCCCGTATCCTTGTAGAGTTATGTTTGAAGGCCAAGCCCTTCGGAAAAGGACGGTCTCCACATTCTTTTGGTCCTGGAGTAGAGAATCCAAAGAGGCGGAGATAGGATGCCATGGCGGCAAGTTAGACCAGCAAAGCTCCCCCTCGGCCTAACAGGTTAGAAGGTATAGGCGGGGGGTCGTATCAAGACCATATTTATTAATAGATCCTTGATCTCTTCGATAACAGATTGGAGGAAGACATTGTCACGATTGTCCAATGTTGGGTGTGGTTGAAGAATGAAGGTTGGGAAGTCTAAATGCAATGTACAGCGGCCCAAGCATCGAGGTTGGTCAATGTGCCTTGTGGACCCGTTACGTAATCCCATTTAACTCCATGGAGGGATATTTCTCCGAGCTCCGGGGCAGCGCAAAGGTTTCGTGCGGCTCAAATGCTTGTGATCCACATTTGACGACGTCTACATAGTATATCGATCTTGGCTGTCATCGCCTCAAGTAAGCCTTGTAGGACGACTCGGAAAAGAAACGAATTCCAACCCCTTCGGTATTCTCTGAGAATGAATTCGCCTGAGAGCTGTCTCAGAATGGTTAGTGTAAGGCCAATAATACCCCTATCATAGACATCTGTAATCCAAAACAGGAGGCATTGTTCACTTGTATAACAGAAAAAAATCATCTCACGATATATAATAGGATGAACAACCACATTGTCTCTAAGTTGCTGGCTTTGTGGTACCTAACAGATTGGATCGAATCGTCAAAAGGGGGGCTGGCGGGTGTGCTGCATTCGGTGGCAGTTGGCAGCACTGCTGAACCGCGTGACAGCTGCTGCCTACCGCGCGAAGTATGAAGGTTATATGGGAAAAAAGCCACTGGGTCCAGTATCACGGGGACGCCCGTGGCTCAGTGGTTTACTGCTGGGCTTCTGACCCCCCTCCAGTGCACCAGGTCCGGACTGGTAGGTGCGCTCCCCCTTAAGGGCTTCCTAACCGATAGTCTGGGAAGAGTTAGCAGCGAAGGCGTCCTGGGAGGGCGGTCTACTTTTTGATAATTTTTTGTATAATTTATTATACATTCTTCCAGTGTGCCTGGTTATTATTTATCGTGGTAAGTAAGTTCTTTCAGTCAATTAACTACGTATAGCTTAGGGTTCGATTCGCGTTGGTGTACATTTCGAACTCTTTCTGTCCCCTTTTTTTCTTCTCACTATTATATCTATTTCCCAATCCAGTCGTATCTATATTAGCTTATAATCTAGCATAGACACGATGATATCAGGACATATCTGGAGCTTAATTGCATCTTACGTCACTTATTTCGTCGGTTGGATTCGGCGATGTTGATCTGTACGCGGTGTAATTCATGCTTGAAGTCGTCACTTATTTACGAAGGATTGTGGCCAGTGCTATCAATCGTGAATTCGCATTCGCAGAAACTACCTGTAACCACCCAGGTACCTATAAACGCCTATGGAATCACCCGAATCAGACCACTGTTCATCATCCTATTCATACATGCTGCGGCCTAGGAGTCTGTGTATCGACGAAGAGTTTGGAAGCTTCTTGCAAAGAACTGCTTCTTATCATTAGGAAGCGAGGTCGGGTCTTCCATGAGCTCTGTAATGAACTCGCACGAAACCTCGACGGAGTCAGACGAGACACCACGGTCAGCTGGGGCAGCGACGTGTGTTCGAGCTCTGCCGCCAATCCAACCCTCAATGATGTCAAAGGTGCCATGCAAGGTCTTCAGAAGCTCTTCGACCCACGCATTCTGCTTTGGTCGTCGGTTCGATGGTTCTGCTGCTCGGATGTAGTCAGGGGGGCCGGGCTTGAACAAGACCACTCGATAACCCCAGTGGGGGCCATCACGCTTGAATCTGGATAGGCAGATCATCATCCCAGCTCTGAAGCAAGTCTTCTCCCACGTATTAGGGATGGTCTGACCTCTCTCCACTGCCTTTGTGTTGAGCGAATCAATCTCGAAGAACCAAGGACTAAGGAGGCCGATCACATGCTGCTTTGGTGAACCGTCCTCGCGTTGGAACTCTGCTAGAGCGTAGGTAGCGAACTCGTTGGCCGTGGCGTAGAAGCGAGATTTGTGGCCGAGAGGTTTGTACCATTCATGACGCTGCTCGTTGGTGATGAATGCGATTGGCACACAGAAGAGCCCGATATTAGAGTGGGGCTTTGTCTGGGTAAGTGACAGATAGCAGAGAAACTTGCGGACGCTTAGCGGGGGGTCCTGATCGTGCGGATACCGAGGGGTGTCGTCTTCGTCCCATTTGTTTTCGTGGTCAACGCCGAACAGTTCCTTGCGCGTTTCGTTCTCAGCCATGGTAGCGACGTCAAGGGGGCCGAAGTGGGCAGGTGGCCATACGCGGCTCTCCTTGAAGTCCTTGGGTGCTTTGATACTAGGAGGACGTCTCGGGGCGTCCGTCAGGTCAATCTCATCAATAGCTTCGGTGAAGCGATCGACACAGGTCGTAAGCGCTGTCGTGACCTTCTCTGAAGAAGGATCCGCTAGATAGCGGCGGCGGGCAAGGACGAATGTATTGATGAGCTCTTCAATACGATCAGGGGGGAATGGGGCGGCTAAGTGCTCCGAGTTCCAGTCCGCGAGGATGAGGTGATAGAAGGCACTGTTGCCTCGAACGCGGCGGTACACATCTTCACCTCTGACGCAGATGAGAAAGGCGAGATTGACCCGCCCGGTGATGTTCGCGGAAATCGTCTCAATTTGGGCATCCTTGTGTCGAGGTGTTGTAAGGGGCAAGAGAACATTGTCCGGGGCGTCGGCCCAGTCTGCCTCGAAGGTGAAGCCTTGCACAAGGGGAAGAGCCTTTCGGAGAAGCTTGACGGGCCTCATGATGATCTGGGATTATAAATCGCGTTAGTTTGATTGAAGAAAGATCGGAGGGCGATGACTTGTGGGTCTCAGGTCATTGAGATGAAACTTACCTTTTCGGCGGGTGGTGCTAGGTTCATCTACAGATAATGGTGACGGTATCTGGAGTGGCCCGGGTTGAGGTGTATTGGCGCGGAGTCGCGTATGGATAGGTTTGGCTGATAGGGTTGCTGGGAAGAATGTGGTATGAAGTTGGTGGGCTTGACTTAGGATACGGGGCACGAAAGAAACCTGTCACTTGCTAGTCGAGATGAAGGCGGAGTTTGGAATTGGGTTGCAATCCCAGTTTACAGATTGTAGTTGGGAAGAGGAAGGGGCAAAAGGGGTTGTGTGCAAAAGTGTGTTGCGCGCCCCTCCGCGCTTGCAGGTTGTAAGGGGCAGCTGCTTGGCTACGGGCTTTCTTCAAAGTTGGACGTGTTTGCTAAACATGGGATGGATATTAGAATAATTCCCACATATTTCTAAGAGATCATACGTGATAAACACGGAGGTGATTACTGGCGTGATTCAGGCAGCGAATTCAAATACCTAGGTACAGATGGAAGGTCATATGTGCAGGTACAAGATGGTTCTGTGATAGGCCTACCTAGCATCTAGGTACCGTTTAAGATCCTAGGTAAACTGTACTATTTGGGCTGTATTCACGCCTAGCACCTTTCCAGCTTGGACTAATACTCATTGAGGTCCCCTTATTTAGAACTTCATATCCACCTGCATACATCTAAGTGAATGTAGTTAGAACGTTACAAGATGTAGACTTACATACGTCTGATAGCTACCTGGATTAGTGCTTGCCTTATCTAAAGATCTGGTTAGTCCTAGATCGAAGCTCTAAGGTGAAATCACTAAGTACATATGTTTACCTGTTTAAATGGGAGTCACTAGCAGTTCACAGAGCTGCATTTAGATGTATTGAAGTACCTGTAAATGTCCCCTTCGAAGAATAAATGTCTTGACTCCTTTATATGGATGCTTTAGTACTATATATTGCAGTCTGTAATCACTTAGTCACCTAGGAGATGTGGTGATAGGGCCAGCTGTACGGCGACATAGGTATAGGGAGGTGGTTAGCATTCGATCACTCGGTGTCACGTGGCGCACCTTGGATAATGGGAAGGAACCTTAGGCTGTTCCGCAAGAGGCTACTAACTTATCTAAGCCGGGACTACGGTATACATACAAGAGGCTCCTTTGCCCACTCTGTTTCAGACCAGACCAGGCTAGGCTCCTCTAAGGCTATTACATCCAAGTAGATATCCCTAGCGGACGAAACCTGTAACACTCGGGATTAAGTGGTTCCAATCACTTAGGATGATAATGCAGGGTGTAGGATCATAACCCTAAAGTATGATATGAGCTTTGTGAGATAGACGAGGGAGGGCGTGCTGTCATGTTATGTACCTAATTATTGCTGAAATTAGACTATATTCTGAGTCCCTTACACGGGATCTATAAGAACTTTGTCTCCTACCGTGACGGTAGGAAACTGAGCCTCCTTCGTGCCACTCTGTGTCGGTATGTGACACATGTGCGTCCCGAAGAATACCTTGCCATCAAACCTTCTCGTCTTGGCCAGGGTTACAAACGGCTCCTCACTCTTCTCAGCTGTTTCTTGGTCTATGCATACCATATGACACCTTCGACAGGAGCCCAGCATCTTGAAATCTTGCTGTCCTATCCGTACATTCGACCAATGATCTTCCGAATAGGCAGATGACTGCGGCTCTGGATCCGACGAGCCAACGACAATATTGGCACGGAAGACTTCTGAGGAGACCGCGTTCCCGCCCCGAGCGATGATCTGACGATTCAGTGCTTCAACACTAGATAAATTGATCATGAGGATGGGGCTTTCATTCGATAGAAGGATCCGCTGTCGCTCGGCCTCCGAATCCGAGTCTGGAGGTGTGTCCATACCTGGAAACTGACAGGGCATCTTGTACTGTATTTTCCTATTGACTTTTTGATGTTTTTGAAGGTGAGCTTTGGCATGTCGCATACTCTTTCCTAAGCCACCTGGAGGGAAGCGAGCTAACACGCAAGGTACTCCAAGAATGGTCGTAAAGAAGTCATTGACTTCACTGGACGTGTAGATCTGCGCCGAAATTTCTTCACCGCAAACTCTGGACGCCAACGGCTTGGAGGTAGCACTTGCTTCAAAGACACTCGGGTTTGCTGATAAAGGGACCGAGACTTCAAGGGTATTCTGTTTTAAGAGAGGCCCCCGATACGAAACTCGTAGTTGTCCCTTGGAAAAATCAATTACTGGTTGGATGAGAGCCATACGTGGATGACGCTTTTGACTCAATGCCTGACCGGTTCCCCGATGAACTAGACACCATTCTCGATCCCATGCCAACCCTTCCGCTTTTACTTCCCACATTATTCCAGCGGGGATGCGGAACCCACCACAGCTCTTGATGGGGAATACTGTGATGCTTTTCACACACATATTCGGTAGGTCTTGGTGAGTGAGAGTAGAAGTCGACGGTGTGCATTGAGGTACATTTTCGGTACGGTAGAACTCGATGATGAAAGCAATGAATTTATCGACGTCCGAAATAGTACTCATGGCTCCCAAGCTAACTCGAATAACTCCCGTTGGTCTTCCACCCATGATGTCGTTGTCAGTTCCGCACCTAAAACCTGCGGAGAAATTTGTCTTCATTTCCCATGGTTCAAGGCCAAGGGAACGTGCGATTCCACCAGGATTGCAAAGCCCTCCAGTACGGACATGAAATCGTTTTAGTACTGCGAGTTTCTCGAACTCAGTCAAACTAACCCAGCCCCCAAGGTGGTTTTGTAAATTGAAAGCCACGACGGGACCATTTCCCAAAGACGATTCCGAGCTTTTTGAGGCTAGGGACGGTTGAGAGTATATAACACATACTGGTTGGCCATTGCTATGTCTCAAAGCAGCCAGCCCAGCATGTAATCTTTGGCTTAGAAAGGATGTATGAAACGAGACATGCTTCATGGACTTGAATAATTGACGGTGGACGTCGAGGGCCGAGTCTAAGGCGATGATACTGTGCACTGGAAGCGTTCCATCTTCCAGCGACTCATGCAGGGCCTGTGTTTTAGGCGCATGCCATTGCTCCTTGAGACAAACCACCATATCAACTGTGCCGCCTCCGAAATATTTTCGGGACTGGAAAATCGACGCCGCTTGGCGTCTCACGATAAGACCACCTAAATCAGGGAACCCAAACATCTTATAGAAACTCAATACAGTGAAGTCTGGCGCTGTTTCTGAATTGCTTAGATCCATAGGGGATGTCGCGACGAGTGCTGCGGCATCTAACAGCGTGAAAATTGGGAAGTTTGATGTCGATTTACTCCTGCGTAATTTGTCGGACCAGTCCAGAGGGAACCGGAAGCCGTCCATATTGGATTGCGCCGGATAGGCGAAGAGAACTGGTCTATCATGATGGTTAAACTCGGGAGGACGACCATCTCCACCAAGCCAGTCGTTTATAGCAGCGTCATCGAGACAAATGCTATTCGCAGCTTCTTCTCGGACACCTACCAAGCTGGTGTGACATGCTTGATGATACAAATAATCAAAACCAGGAGGGCTGCACCGGAATGCCTCGGTCACAAGCTTAATACCTGCGGTCGCGTTGGCAACAAAAATAAGGTCAAACTCGGAGGGATCGGCATTGAAGAATTGCAAAACCCGGAGTCGAACATCCTCAATTCGAGAGGTTGAAGTCTGCGAGGACGACGAAGCAGAATGAGGATTTCCGAAGAGATTTGAAGTCATATCAGCTGCAAATTTGTCGACAAGTGACTTCGCATAGAGAGTTGTCCCGGCATGGTCGAGATAGACTTCATCTGCTAAACCTGTCAATCAAGGCACAGCAGCTGAAAGAAGCTGTTGGTAGGGCTTGCCTCGTAACATGGGAAATTCATTTTGTCGAAGCCCCTCAATGTGGCTGTTATATGCCGTGCTACCACCGCCGTCCGTCATGTCGATGATGTTAAAGGCAGAAGAAACCGAGACATTGAAGCTGTCCTACCCACCAGACCGATAACTTCTCGAGACAAAACTAGCTAGGGTGGAAATTAAATAAATGCAATCAAAGATGAGATTCATCGTTTGTCGAGCTCAAAAGTGGGATCCGGACGTTGGGTGCTGATGTGGCGATGGAGAGATAGCGGACGAGAGCGGTGCTGAGCCAATGATAAGCCGTTCGCGCCAAGTTGGTGACTCGATTCGGAGATCGCCCAGCTCCAAAGGAGACGGGCTGACGGGTGGATCTAGCGAGCTTATATAAGCAACGTCGGGAGGTCGCATGCTAAAGGTGGGGGAGGCTAGTGCGGTTAGCGCGTCATACAGTGGCTTTAAAAGGCCCACCATGTACATTACACTAGGTACCTTTACTTGGTGCATGTCGCGTTGAAACCACTTTACGCGACTCCCTCGCGTATTGAACTGCGGACCCGCGTCACTTTTTCTTGCCCTTGCTAATTTCAATTCACCTTAAAGCTCCTTCATATTTGTCCCTTTACTTGGACTTTCCACATCGCACCACACCGCAATTTCTTATTTTGAGCTTCATAGTTTCCTCCTGTCCATAACCACATTCCAAGATGGTGCAATCTACCATTGGAAAGCGAACTAGAAGTTCAAAAGAAATTGGTAAGAGCTATATGATATTTGTTTACTTTGCCTAGCATGGCAGCTGACTTTGAATCTAGAGGTGCCAGATGTCCCTGCAAAGCGAACGAGACGGCAGACTCGCAGCTCCGCACTCAACGACGAGAACGTAGACCCAGAGGAGACTACTGCTACTCATGAACTCAATTGCGACAATGATGCGACAGACGTCAAGAAGGAATCCCCCATTGCAGCGACTCCTTCCCGAAGAAACCGAAATAGTGAGAGTAATAAACAAGGTAAGAGAAAAAAGAAAAAAGGAAATTGAAGCCCGGTAGCATCAGTCTGACCGAGAATGTAGTGGAATATACGCCGCTCACTCCTACCACGCCTCGGTTTAAAGATGCCCTTTCCAAAGTACCCGTCACACCTCGTCACCGGGTCATGTCCGCAGGGAAGGTCTCGAAGCGACTCTTCGCAACGACACCAACAACACCTCTCACTCCTACCGCAGTGCAGACAGTCTACCACCAAGCACGTCAATTGTTTTCCCGAAGCGCTGATCCTGGCCAATTGATTGGACGAGACGAGGAGCGTTCGCAACTTAAGCAATTCCTACATCGATGCTCGGAGCCCAACCCTAGCGGGTGTGTCTATGTCAGTGGTCCTCCAGGAACGGGAAAGAGTGCAATGGTAAACGAAGTCACGCAAGAGTTGGCTGAGATGGAAACCGTGAAGAAGGTGTACATCAATTGCATGAGCATAAAATCGTCCAAAGACCTGTATGGGACTCTTCTGGATCAAATTTGCGACGAGTCCGACATTCCCGAAGGCGATGCGGCAGAAATTGTCCAGAAACTGTTCGTGCCTCGCAAGAAGTCTCTCGACGTATTCTTAGTTGTCTTGGATGAGATTGACCACATCCTTACTCTGGATCTGGAAAGCTTATATCAATTATTCGAGTGGTCTATGCAGAAATCGTCACGCCTTGTATTGGTTGGCATTGCAAACGCACTCGACCTAACGGATCGATTTCTTCCACGCCTGAAGTCTCGGAATTTGAAACCGGAACTTCTGCCATTCTTACCATACTCTGCAGCACAAATCAAGACGATAATCACCAGTCGTCTGAAGAGTCTTGTGCCGGAAGGCAGCCCTCTGCCATTCATGCATCCCGCCGCTATAGAACTTTGCTCCCGCAAGGTATCAAGTCAGACAGGAGATTTACGAAAAGCCTTCGAGATCTGCCGAAGGGCTATCGATCTTGTAGAGATGGAAACAAAGCAAAAGCACGAAACCGAAATTAAGGAAAAGATGCTCCTTGCTACCCCATCCAAGAAGCCTCTAGGGGAGAACATGAACCTCTCACCGTCCAAAAAATCGCCGGGGAAAAGCGCGTCGGTGATGCTAGCGGATTCGTTGAAAGGGTTGACAATAGAGACGGCACCTCGTGTGAGCATAGCCCATCTCAATAAGATCACGACTGCCGCTTTCAGCAACGGGACGAACCAGCGACTCAAGACTTTGAACTTACAACAGAAGGCGGCATTATGCTCACTAGTTGCTCTCGAAAAGCGGAACAGAGCATCCCGAGCATCATCCATCCCTTCTACTCCGTCCAAGTCGCAAACTATTGCTCCTACTGTCAAGTTGTTATACGAGACATACTGCCTATTGTGTACTAGGGAATCAGTTCTACACCCATTGTCTAGCTCGGAGTTCCGAGAAGTTGTTGGCAGTCTTGAGACGTTGTCCTTGGTTTCTGCCGTAGACGGGAAGACGGGTTCTCTTGCTGTGCTACAGACACCAAGCAAGAGGGGAAAGAGAAGCGGTTTCGCTTCTGGTATTGGATTGGCGGATGAGAAGAGGGTGGCGAGCTGCATAGGAGAGAAGGAACTCGAGCAAGCTGTGGAAGGACTCGGTGCTGACATTCTGAAGAGCATTCTAAGCGGCGAGGCGTTGGACTAGATACTTAGACTAAGGACGGTCTTGCATTCATGGCACGGTATGGCGTTGCATTCTCGGCGTTTGTGGGAGCATTGCATAGTCCATCTCTACGTAGGCAGAGAACGCCTTGCGGTTGGGAGACTTCAAATGATAATGTATAAAGACACCCGTTAAAAGTGTATAATATGACGTGAGCAGTGACACTAGTGGTGGTTCCGCAATGAGGACTCTAACTACTAGCATTGCATTTAATATCACTCATGCAATGAAAACAAGTCGATCACCTGCTGTGCACTAATATAAGACTACTGCTATACCATGCGCTTTCAAATGAGCGATGCTAATATGTCTATTTTCAGCCAGAGCACGTATACGGCTAAGCAGATGATTCCGAGTTTAGTCCGCCGACTCAGTGTAGGACCGTTTCGGCTTCTTCTAATGTATTGTGACCGTGGCTGTACGCCACTACCCATGATAAGGACCAGGACTATGCAGGCGAAGATAGATATCAAAGGAAATCTTGTTGAATTGTTAGGTCGACTATTGACTGCTGCCACATACCTCAAACCCGTCTTACAAAGCACTACAGCTGTTTTCACCGCGAAAGCTGCTGCTTGTCCCCTTCAAGAGCCAATAATACAAATAATTCGTGAGACATTCTCTGACTTGATCCTCATGCCTCGAGATCAAGTTGACTACCGCAAATCTTTCGTGCGTTGCGGGGGAGAGGAAGCGCGATTGAATCCGAATACACAGGTATCGGACTTGGTTGTGGAACATGTTTAACGCCGACGTACCATTCTTGCAACTCATAAATCCCCGAAAAGAATTGTCCGCGGTTGCAGCATCTGTGGAAGCACAGGAGCTACTTCCGTAGACCTATACGTGCATTAGATCTTAGGTGAAGGGCTCTTGATTGTAGACGGCAATGGATGTAGGAAAATGGGGCGACCGAAACGGGGACCCTGCCGGCCAAATGGACCGGGGGAGTCATATGATTCATGTCTAGCATAGCCCCCAACAGACCACAGATACGGATAACAGTTGAGAGGTATTTTCATTGATACTACACTACCTACATTATACATAGGTAGGTGTGTACATATGATGTATCCATGGATGTAATAGATGTAGAAATGGACATCGTCAAAGTTTCCTGTATGTTGTGTAACTGGCAATTAAGTTCGTCGGGTCTAGACCTTGGCAGCGCCCACACCGGGGAGGGGGAAAAGCCAAGAGAAAGCCAAGAACCCTAGTATGGTGCACATACCATCGCCTCTCGGCTAGGTGCCGATAAGCTAAGCCTTATTGGGACGGAGCGATAGAAAGCTTGTTTAACCTCAATTACCGTAGACCCTTACCTTGCTTGCAGCTTTCAAGGTAAATATATCGACTGCATATTTACAGCATTCCAGTCTATTTCGCTTCGGACTGTACCGAGGTGATGGCTTCTAGGTTTTGAATGAAGCCAGCGACGAATATCGACAAGTTGGCAACGCGCGGAAACGGAGATCATTGGCCGGTTGGAGGAGGTATATTAATAGAGACACTGTACGACTGTCTAGTTACTACACGTTGCTGCAGGCATAGCCAACTTGAAGATTATCAAATCCCCAAACTCCAGCCGCTAAAATAAATTGCAGAAAAGTGCTGCGCCTTCGAGTCCTTACGCGGCTTCACGGATTCCAGGTTTTGTTCTTCCATACCACCAAAGCAACCTCCGTGGCCGGATGGCGTGTTCTAAGACTTTACGGCGAAAGCTCACACGTAATCGGATAAGTGGCCAACGAGAGATGTTTTCTCCCTTGCCGCTACCAAGTTTCATGTCTCCTTCGTCCGGATAGCTCATGCGGTGCTTCCTACGATACTTCGCACTAGGATACCATTGGTTTCGTCCATTACTATTACCATTACCAGTTGATATTAGTTGATATTGGTTTGGTAGCGCACATAGAGAGAGCCATTTTGCATCCATTAAAGTTAACGGCGCTCATCCGATGTTACCCAATGGCAAAACAACTCCTTTTTTCCCTCCGTAATGTTTCATTTTGGGCGTTGTGCATCTGTGCAAGATAGCACTAATAACGCCGCTAGTGGCAGCCCGCAGTGTGCAGATGTCGGGTCTTGACAGGTTTGATAGGTGACCGGTTACCCAAAATGGCAGTTTTCCGTGCCCTAGCAATCTACCCGAGCAAGTAGTCGGTCTGGAAGGTTTGCCATTAATCTTGACGAGTGTCTAGAGTATATTGCATTCTGGGATGTTGTCGACTCAAGCAATACCAAGAATTCGGATGAGAGATCACTTACATAGTACATATGTGTGTCTGCGCGTACCCGTCAACCCGTGACACATAACACACGCAACTCTCTCACCAATGCATCACCGCGCCACTGCTATATGATTTATCACTTGCAATTTCGAGGTTCCAGTTTCGAGCGGGAGAAGTCCCGGGGTTGTGCTACATGCAGGAAGCTTATATAAAGCCTTTTTAGGTTAGGTATTTAATCCCAAGTAGTGTTGGGGTCCCTTGCCTTCTCTCGAAGTTAAAAACCCCCCAGTCAGTCAATCAAATCAACCAAACCAAACACAATCAAAATCGGTTTCATGGGTACCTAACATGTAGCAAGCACTGCACTAAGCTATTTAGGTATATACCTGTAGGTACTTATTAGGCCTGGGGTAAGCTTCTTACGTACAACTGCGCAAGAAACCCCCCGACTCTCTTCCCCCCCAACGCTACCTTTT
Organism: Hypoxylon sp. PDH2405; assembly: GCA_023628415.1. Taxonomy (NCBI): domain Eukaryota; kingdom Fungi; phylum Ascomycota; class Sordariomycetes; order Xylariales; family Hypoxylaceae; genus Hypoxylon; species Hypoxylon sp. PDH2405. Next base: position 137,850 of record JAMAKT010000038.1, read on the forward strand.
AATAATAATAAAGAGCTGGAGGTCCCATCTCTTGGCACCCGCTCCTAAAACCCAAGTCCTTTTTTACCAAGCCTCTCCCACAGCTTGGCACATGCAACACCCAAGATCTTGGTTAAACCTCCCGAAAGCCAATTCCAACAAGTGTATTTTCGAAACTTCCTATTCTTCGCGTATCGAAACGGCGTCCTAGCCAAAGGACTCCTCGAGAGGTCCCCCAACCTCACTAGGAATTGCTCGTCGTCGACTACAGCCCGACCGTCACACCGTCACCGCGACCGCGACCGCTACCGCTACCGGTACTAATACTCCTGAATCGTACAAAGCCCGAACCCGGTTGGGCCCCCCTGTGTGACCTTTCCTCGTTTCCCATCTTGTAGCGGTCGATCGGACATTTGATGACGGGTTCCGTGTGGTGTCATGCGAGGCACTCACGCCGTCATCAATTGAGACAAGTCGAATAGATGGGTTCCGAGGCAGACAAGGCGCGAAACTTGTCGCTCGACGACCCTCCCTCGAAGCCCTCCCTTTTCTCCCGTCTGACGTCCCCCCTCCGTTCCCGTACACGTAATCTTGCCGATTTCCACATTCGCCTTCAGGAACCTCACCGACAATATTCCGCCGGCGATCATGTAAGAGGTCACGTCATCCTCTCCGTCGTGAAACCTGTCCGCATAACGCATCTGACCGTCGCCCTCCACGGATTTGTTCGTGTGTATAAACATGCCGGCGCCGGTGCGCAGCTTAGTCCTGTCAACCCCGCTATAATATCCCATGATAGAAATCGAAGCGTCAGATATTTCGGTAATGGACTTGCGTCACTCTTTCAAGATGAGCAGGTGCTGTGCGGTGAAGGGAGGCTGAAGCCAACGAGGTTCGAATTCGAATTTGACCTCATCTTCCCTTCTAATTCTAAGGGGCTCCCAAGCAGTATTGATGTATGACTCTTTACTAGCAATTATATGTGCTGCCATTGAACCGCGCTGACACGTCTATAGTTTGAGAGGGGCACTATATCCTACATGATCACTGCCACTTTAACCCGGCCAACTTCCATAGCTCCGACGTCTAGTTGTGAAACGAAGGTTGCACTCGTCGAAAAGGTTGACATTGGGGTCCTCGACCCCCCACGGGAACGAAAGGTTTGCATGCAAACTTTGCGTAGACGACCAAAAAGGAAAAAGAAGCAAGCACCCCCGGTTCCATCGGCGGCCAAGCGCGGCTCATTATCTACAGACGCCCAGGAGCCAGCATCCGATCTTGACTCTACGAGGGTGAATGAAAATTCAAACGGAAGTACCCCAAGTCTCGGCGAGGTAGCAGCGGGTGGGCCGAGTGGAAGCAACTTACCGCGGAGTCCATTACGAACCGACTTGGTCTCGGCTGACCTACAAAGTGAAATCAGCGGTGAGAGTGCACTAAGCAACAATAGTGGTTCTAATAGTGTTAGGGGTGCTGATGCGAGTGCTGAATCTATCGCCGCAAGTAGGATATCAGGGAGTGACGAGCGGGAGATCACCGCTACCGTTGAACTGCTCAAGGGGGGTTGTCTCCCGGGTGATATTTTACCGGTGAAGATTAGAGTTGAGCATAACCGCCGTATGAAGAGTCTGCATGGCATCATCGTCACATTATATCGTCAGGGACGCGTCGACTATTCGCCACCTATATCGCTCTTCACCACGGACTTGCCTCACGAGGAGGCCAAACGGTTAGAGCGCGAAGACTATTACCCAAGGTCGAGAACAGGTCTCGGAGGGTTGTCATTGTCCTCTGCTGGCTCCTGTAGTGTTTTCCGAAAGGATCTTTCTCAAGCGGTCGCACCACTAATTATCGACCCTGCGACTCTGACAGCTAATATCACAACGTCTGTCAGAGTACCAGAGGATGTATTTCCTAGTATAAGAAATGTCCCGGGGGGCTTGATCAGTTTCAAGTATTATGTCGAAGTTGTTCTCGATCTGGGTGGGAAACTTGCTGGCCAATCGACTGGGACCTCACAGCAACCAAGTAGGATGGGTTCTTTAGGGGTTCCAGGCGGCAACCCCGCTTCAACAGTCGGTGCATATGATCTGAAGCGACTTGCCAATTGGAACGGAACGATAGTAGATACTGATCACTTGAGACGCGAAAAGGGGGTCATCTCCGTATCAATCGAAGTTGTCGTGGGGACAATGGACTCTAGCCGCTCTCGAGGCAAATCTGTGGCGCATCCGTCATTGACGGTAGAGCCGCCTCCTGCTGCGAATACTAACATCGAGAACGATGAACTGAACTATACTTGGCAAAACGAGTACGGCAATGAGAACAACTATAGCGGAGACTACGGTGCGGGACAGCTTGAGCCGTCACCCCAGAGTTACTTCCCACAAGGGGCGTGTCAGACGTCATATTATGACTTTCAAGATCGAGGGGCGAATGCTCCTGTTTATATACCACCGCCAGAAGTGGCTAGGGAAAGCGAGCTCACGGAGAAAGAGCGCGTGCGCCAGGCGGAGCAGAGGCTATTACCTAGCCAGCCGCCGCTACAGCCCTCTGAACCAGAAGCTGGGCCTTCGCAACCATCCGCACCTAGTGAAGTATCCGCTCTCCCGACAAGCATCATTCATGCTCCCAACACTTCCATTCCACTGCCTAGGCCAGAGGAGGATATCGGCGAGGGCCCATCGGCACCTACACTTGCTGATCTGACATCAACAAGCCACCCAACAACCCATGCGGATGACAAACAGGAGCTTGAGCGGCAGCGCCTGCTTCAGGAAGCCAGTGCGCCTCCAGAAGTCCCTGATGATTATGACGGTGAGGGACCGTCGGCACCGCCTTTAGGCCAATCACGGGGTCTAGAGCCGACAGCTCCGGTGCTTGACGATCATCACTACGGAGCTCCGGATACTTATCACGACATTACCGGGCCTTCGATAAGAGCTGCAGCCTCAGAACCGCTGCCGAGATACGAGCGGTGATATAGACACCAAAGCGAGAGAAACCAGTCTCTCCATTCGCTTATAAACAGGACGGTATAGCGTGCGTTTGGTTTTCTATCATTCTGTTTGTTAATGGAATGAAGCAGTGATGTGCCCAGAGACCCTGTAAGACTAATGCGCGGCCCGTGAGCCGCATTTGGTGCTGTATGATAGGGCAATCTTTGTACCTGATTTGGCGAATGGTCGGCATGAAAAGCATTTGAAATTACCGTAGCATTTGTTACTCTGCTTATGCTCTAGGGGGGAGTCATAGCGGAGTTCGGTGGCTTTAGAGGCATATAAGAGTTGTGGGTAGTAGAAGAAAGGATTTATTGAATAAATGCTTCTGCGCTATCACCCATCTTCTAAGAATTTTCGGTCGCCAAAATCGACAACGTTTTAAGATAATTTTAAGTATGCCCAGTAGTATAAGGCCAGCCTCGGAGCTATATACTCTGATTTAGAATGGTATGATATATTGATCTGCACAATCCTATCCAGCCTGCACTTACCGCCGAGTTCTAATGTCTGAACCCAGAACCTACTGCCACTCATTCACACATGCCCATGGCCACAATGGATAGAATGAAACATCTCTTGGGGCCGGCGCCTAGGTCCCCATGTAAGTCAACTACACCATCGCCGATTCCGCGACCGATGCCCTATTGGTATCAACGTACCGATCTTCCGTCGCCTATCAAGAAAAACCCCCGTAGAGAGTTACAGAGTTACAGATATAGTCGAGTCAAAAGCGCCTTCCCCGGCCCGTCATGCACGAGCCCAACCCACATAAATAAGTCCAGCACGCCGCGCATCGCAGGCCAGGAGCGCACACCGCAGAGCTCAAGGTTGACGCGCAGCCATAGTTTAAGCCAGACGTCGCCGTCGGTCGAGTCGAATACGGAGACGGAACCGATGGTTAGGAGCCAGATAAGGAGTTGTGGTAAAGAGCTGGGGGAGGGGGGATGGCGGCTGTCGTCTGGTATTGGAATTGGTATTGGAGACTCGAGGTTGAAATTGGTGAGGCTGTCTCGGTATGCGGCGGGGAAATATGTGTATGGTAGTCGCACGCCGGCCCATTGCAGGAAGATGTTGGAGCCGAATGCGAGGAGGCCGAGGCGCACGGCTTCGTCGAGGGAGGTAGAGGCGAATGACATGTGCAGGAGGCGGTATGTGATGGATGCCATGGCGTCTAGGAGGATCTCCTTGGGTAGTTTGCGGTGCGTGGTAGCGGCGTGGTTTACGAGGGCGGTGAATTGCGCTGTTGCGCGCCATGCCGCAGCTAGGTCATCGTCGAGGGCGCGGAGGAATGGCTCCTCTGTTGTGCTGCTGCTGCATACCGGTGAAGTATCAACGTGTCCGTATACGGCGAAGTCGGGGTACGGCCAGTACGGCTCCCGGGCTAGATCCGCGAAGAATAGGGGCTTGGCGCCGCTGTGTAGGGCCATTCCTATGTCGCACCTACGGACGTGTTAGCAAACACCTCCTGAATTACCCGAGGATAGGAATAAAGCTAATAACCAGCCTCTCACCTAAGAATCTCAATAGTCCCTTTTATATTCTGCTTCAGGACTGGCAGTCCGCCTCCTATGTCAACTATCTTGCGTAGTCCCAACATATGGTGCCTGGCCGCTTCATAGTCGCCTATGATGTGGGCGTGGAAGGCAAGAGACAGCACAACTGTTACGGTGCTGGATAGAAACTTCGCCCTGTCGTCATGATCCGGTGCCTCTAGCCGCTGGCGTAAGAGCTGAAGTGTCTTGAGGACATGAGGACTTGCTGCCGCGGTCCGGCTGTACGGTCTGTGGCCTCTTAGTAAGTCGAAGTATGCTTGCGCCGAGAAAGCCATGGCGTGGAGGTATGCTGCGTCGACGGCGAGCGCTTCTAGTGTTCTTTCTTTGGGGCCGAAGTTGATGCATGATTCCAGGGGAAACAGGGCCTTTTTTTGCAATGGTGGAGACTAGATATAGAGGACGTGAAAGTGAGTACCGGACCTATAAGCACCTAACTAACGAACTAACTAGGGAAAGTTCGGGAATTTGAGATAACTTGAATGAAGCATGGGGCCACTTACATTGCATAATGACAGAAGCGGTAGAGTCCTCTATCGTGTCCGCGAAACGGGTGAGGGATATGTCTGAGCCAACTCTTCTAGGGATGGTATCAACGTGAGCCGAGACCAATGAATTATTGGCAGATACATTGTCTGAATTGGTGATTGTGTCATTCGGATCTGCTATTGATCCCGAATCCGCTATTATCTTATACTTGGGACGCAAAACCCTGCCTCGGTTCTTGCCCTTCATTACGTGACTCCTAATCAACTTCCGCAGTTCGGGATCAGGCTTCTTGGTTCCTGTTGATACTATAAACGGCATGTACCCTGCATAATGAGACACGGAGTAAGACTTTATTGTACTATGAATAAGGATGAGGATGTAGCTTGCCATGTATGCCATACCTGAGGTCTTAGTCGCCGGCGCCATGTTGTCGAACCAATGAGGTCGTACACGCGTAGTCCATGAATTACAAGTCGCAAATTACCAACTCGACACAATTCATCGATGTGATCATTACTCAACTAATTCCTAGGGCCACTGGGATCCAGTATAAGCTATGAAGTGTAAGTTAGCTTGCTGCACGCGTCATGTATTCCAGTTTGGAGCTGGTTCTTGGCTCGAGATCGGATTTCGGCTTTGAGATTGTATTCCTAGAAAAATATGATACAGCTGAGATTAACTACCTAGATAGGAAAACAGTTAATAAATGAGGCCCTTGGGAATCATGGCATAGTTTGAGATGATCGGAAGAAGGTCATAACCCGTGGTCTACGTAGTGTATTTAAGATAATAAGCTGGGGTTAGTTCCGTGAGATCCATTCAGCTTATGCAGAGATTGTTTGCCTATTTGGGAATAGCCTCGACTTATAGCGGCGGTCGTATGCTATATTAAGTTGGAATCGTGCTCTGATTGGGCGAAATATAGTGACTAAGCCGATTGATCCTTGTACAGTTCAACACCCGTCATGCCGTTCCCAGAATATTCGTCTAAAAATCCAGTGTTAAGCTAGAGGTTGTCAAGGCAGAATATCGTAGCAGGTTTACGTATACATCATAGAATATTGTCGCGAGGATGATCTTCGATATAATATATAAAGTGCCGGGTGTTCCATATGTGTTGTTCCTTTGAGATTTTGCAACACACTTAAGACACCAGGTCTTCCACAGATACTTCACAGTAGATCTCCAATTTACAATGGCATCCTCAAAGGACTTACCGCCTTGGGACATTCCTTTCTTCCCTAATATATTCGTCAAGAACCAATTCTGTACCAAACCTCAGAGGCCACCGGAAACCACCAATCTCACCGGCAAGGTCGCTATCATCACCGGGGCTAATACCGGCCTGGGTTTCGAGGCTTCCAAGCAAATGCTCTCACTTAATCTATCTCATTTGATCATTGCAGTCCGAAGCCGCGAGAAAGGAGAGGCCGCCGCCGCCAAACTCCGAGCTAAACACCCGAAGGCTATGATCGAAGTCATGCTGTTGGACATGAGCAGTTATAGCTCTATTCAGGATTTCGTCCGTTGTATCAACAACCAGCTCTCCCGTCTCGATATAGCCATTCTTAATGCTGGCGTAATGAAGTTGAATTATAGCACACTGCCTAGCATCGGGCACGAAGAGATGATCCAAATTAACTACCTATCAACCGCCTTGCTCGCCATCCTGCTTCTCCCTATCCTCAAGAGCAAGTCTCCGGTCGGTGAACCCGGGAGACTAACGATCATCAACGCAGCCCTAGCGCTTACCGCACCACTACCAACTACCAACGGCCACAAGTCTCTCCTGGAAGCTTTAGACGATCCCAAGAACTTCGTCAATTATTCCGACAAGCAATACAACTTGTCCAAAGTCCTGGCCCACATGTTTGCATACAAGCTTATCGACTACGTGCCTGCGGATAATGTAATTGTCAACCTAGTGTGCCCCGGTTTCGTAAAGGGTACTGAGCTCAGCCGAGAGGTTAATATCTTGGTAAAGCCAATAATGGCCGCCTTCGCAGGTATAGCCGCGAGAAGCTTGAGTGATGGGGCTTCGACGTATCTGGATGCTGCTTTAGTCAAGGGGAAGGAATCACATGGATCCTTCATTATGAGTTGGAAAGTATCACCGTAAGTCATTATCATTGCGATTGTTTCTGTTGCGCCTTGTTCACTAACATGTCGTCGTTTGGAAGATACAATTCCTTTCTTTACACCCCCGAAGGAAGAGATGCTGTAGACAAATTGTGGCAAGAGACGATGGTTGAATTGGACTTTGCTGGTGTTAATGGTATTCTGGAGTCGATAAAGAAGCAATGAATATCATGTCATTGCTCCATTTTCGTTTCTTTGCTTCCGGTATATTACTACTTCCTATTGTTTTCTTTGTGCTTCTTGACAAATCTCAGTACTATGTTTCTTTCTTTCTTGCCAATAAGTCTATATAATCCAAATGTAAGCATGTCGTGACATTTCTCACAACACAAAAACCTAAATATTGTCCAGTTTTGTCATGGTTTGATGTCGGCCAACGTGGCCCATGCGGCCTCCTTTATATATGGCCGCGACAACACTGCTCACGATCTTTTCCTGACAGGTTATATCTACTTAAAGTCAAACAGCTGGAGTCCATCTTACATACAAACACCATATCGAAGCCTTCGAATAATAATAAGGGACTTTTATTGACTAACATATAACTATCCAATCTATGTAATGGTTAGTCAACATTTGGTCCACGTACGGCTCGCTCCTTTCACCAATGAGAAAATTCGTTTTCTGTTCTAAGCGACGCGTTAAGCAAATTCATGCGCAGTCGATGTCTTTGGCGGCGGAAGACTCTTGATCTGGATTCACCCCTGTTGTAAAACTCATTTTGTTGAATGTCTTGCGGATATAGTATTTCTGCAACTTCATCCGAGATGAATTGTACCCACTTGACACGGCAGGCAGCACAACGAATGGGGATTACCCCCCCTTCGGGCTTCGTAAGGGGAAGTTGGCCGTGGCGAGGGGAGTCCGCATAGTAAGGTTGGAGAGAGATACTGTGACCGCAATCTGGGTATTCAAGTCGAAAGTTACAAAGGGGACAAACTTTTATGTCCGGCACTTCGTCCACCTCTTCGCCTGGCACTTCATCCGCCTCTTCGCCCGGATCCTCGTCCGGCTCTTCGTCCGACTCTTCATCCGACTCTTCATCCGACTCTTCATCCGACTCTCCGCCTGGCTCTTCGTTTGGGCCCTCAATCCATTCGCTAAGACATCGACCGCCGAAAAAATGCCCGCAGGGTAAGACAACCATAGGCTCGGGCGGCATAAAGTCCTTGGGGTATTCCCGGGGAGATACCGTTGGAGGAACTTGGAGCAGGCTTTCATGGCATATTGTACATTCCAGGCTTAGAATAGTGTGGTCCCCGTTAATGTCCATCCCTGTATCAAAGTATTTAACAATATCGCCGAAGAGAGATGCTTCGTTTTGATCAATAACACGAGTTTGTCCCCTTCGTCCTGGTGGCGGGTGGCTGGTATAAAAGCTCCCATGGTAGTCGCTCTCCGATATTCCAGGAGGCACATGACCCGAATGGAGATATGAGCCTGGTTGATGTACGATATCCCTTTGGGAATTTGGATGAGCAGCATTGCTGCTTCCTATCATAGGGTGTGATGGCATGATTTCTTGTAGCTTTCCAATGACGTGCTATAGTAAAGATTTATTGATATCACCAGATTTGAGTAGAAGCAAAGCGAATAATAATATTACTGCCGAGAAGCGTCTTTTTATGCACATGCAGCTACCTCTATAGAATAATATCATGTTTTAGACAAAGATACACAAGGTAAATACTCGCAAACATTGCACAAAATCGAGAAAAGATAGTTAAAATTGAGTTGGGCGTTTGTAACATTACTTTGGAACTTATCGAGTATGTGTTGAAATGAGTAGATGTGTTCCTATACCAGGCCTTGTAGGAACACATACATTTCTTCCCTAAGGACCTTCAAAGAATTCCCTGATGAGTCATGGATAATACCACCCCGACTCCTTGATTGAGGAGTCATCAGCGAGGTATAACGGTTGTTTTATTGTTTAACGTCTGAGCGGGCGAGCGTGAGGCCGGCCTCGCAAGCTCCCTAGGGGTAAACGCGAGGTATAACGGGGAGGCACAGAAAGCGGATTTTCCTGCATGGAGCACTCCTGGAGATTTTATATTTTCACCATTAACTTTCGGGTTTTTTGTATGTTTCAGGCTCAGAACAATGAATCGCCGGCCTATTGTGCGTCTTTGTTGTCTCTACATGTCTTTGTTAGAATGATCAGTCAAATACTGCCCAGGAAGGAATATAAAACACATCTAACATAAAGGCTGTTAGCCTGTTACAAGCGTCCTGGGAGCTGCTGGGAACATGTGATGATGTTAATTTCTTATTTCTCCACGTGTAACACTTGCCAGTGAACAATCCTTTGTTGAGGTACTATCAAAAGGTTCAAAGATACGTTATTATACTTTACATCTTTGTTCCTAACACAGCACCGACTTCGGCGTTTAATTAGCATGGGGTCTGAAGGAAAGGAGAAAAGGGGAGGGGGAAGAAGTTATAACAGATCTAAGGCGGGATTTCATTCGCCGACGATAATAAACTTAGGTAGAAAGAACATATCATGAACAATAACTTAGATGCACATTTGGCTTATCTATCCAGTCTGACTTGGTTGGGATTATCATATTTATCTCATTCGGCCATAGCTATGGGAAAGATATAGGTATTAACCCTCCACAGATGATCCTCTCTCCAAGGTGAGAATAGGTACATGAGGTGATGCAATATAGTAGTTGTCGAATCATGAATGTATCACGACCGACTAGTAAGACAACGTACAATATAGGTAGCCGTTCGTGACTCTATTGTTTAAAAGTGAAGTCATGAGACAACAAATCATCCATATAGTCACATGCTTATCTAGATGCTTCAGGTATGCTCGTCACGTAATGTTACCCCGAAACCTAGGTAAGTTTCCCCCATGACGCGACATGTATAATAGTAAAGGGCTCATTTCTTTGTTATGGAGAGGGCTGAATACAAATTATCTTCCTATCAGTCTAGTCTGCCCAAATATAAAAACCTACCTATAGGTACCTACTTAATAACCAACCTCTTCTCGAAACAAGAAAAGGCAAGCGAAAAGAAAACAAGACCATCACTCGTAATAATCTCCATTAAAATGAAGTACTTAGGGGATATCAAAATCCAGACTGTCGCTGATGTTGATGAGGTCTCGGCTCATTTTATGGGCCTTGAAGACGGCCTCAACACCGCCGGTATAGGGCCCATTCTGCATGGCTGGATGGAGACTAGACTTAGCAGAAATCTCGACTGGATCTCAACCTCGCGCAAAGAACTACAAGACGCCAAGGATAAGTTCAATAACGACCTTGAGACAAAGAAGAAGATCGAAGACGGATTGAACAAGTTGCACAAAATCGAGTCGAGAATCCAGGGTATGATCCGTCGCAGCGACGAGTTGAAAGCGAAAAAAGGGTAGGGAAATTGGAACCATTAGCCAGATGGAGATGAATAATATGGGCCATACGGCATATAGGTACTAAGCAAGAGGCGTACTCAATATGCTACCTACCTACCTAAGCAAGCGGGGAATCATAACCGACATGCTTGTAGAAAATTGCACGCCAGCCAAGGACTACAAGTTTCTAGTTTAGATACCGAATCATATCACATATTAAACATCGATCGGCTATAGTGCTAGATATCATGCCATGCTATGTTATGATATGCTCTCCAGATATAACTGACGTATTAGAAAATTGCTAAGGCATTCGGAGGGGAACCGACTAGTCCGGGTATATTTAGCGGCGCCGATGTGAGCAAGAAGCTATACCGGCCCGAGGACTTGCAGTGGTCAGAGAGGCCCTTGAGATCCCATAGCTCTCCGATCGGCATGCCGAACATCGAAAGTAACCATGGGTGAAGAACTGTAGATTGCGTAAATGGACGTCTTCGCCTTTATCACCGTAAAACGGCTTTTAGGTACCATCTTATAACTTACCTAAGTCGTTGGGGCCGCCTACGCTCCCATCCTCCTTCAATGGCATCAATGCCTCAAATGCCCAGCTATCACCTGCCACGGCGGCAAAGTGCTTGTTCCATAGCCACTTAGCAGATTCGAGAATGCCGTGCATACCCGATATTTTTCCACCCTGTAGTTTTGCGAAGTCTTCGGGGCGAGGCGCCTGCACTGCAACACCAAAAGTTAATCCTTACCTCTTTTCTAGGATAGGGGCTTTAAAGATTTGAGACATGTCAACCGTGTCTCAGAAGGAATGTAGGAAATCCCAGCTGCTAAAACAACTTACGGACTTCGGTGAGTCCCGTCCGGATGATTAGAACGTCGCCAGGACGAAACTCGACGCCTTGATCTTTGGCCATGGCTTCGATCTCTTCGACGGTGATGCGGTGGCCGTCTAGGGGATGACAGACTGCATCCTCACCAGTCTTTCCCTCGGACTTGGCGCGCTTTTCGGCCCATTCCTTGAAATCGATGAGAACACCTCTGGCGACTAACCCTCCTGCGCCATGCCAATGGTCCAAGGTGGGCATGGCATTCGCAGCCGTGTTGGGTACAGAAAGCGCCTCCTTGGTGACGGTGATTCCATTATAAGCTAGTCCTGATGGCTGATGTTGCCAGTGGACCAGACTATCCCATTGGCTACTCAGCTGTGTATTGAAGTGGATCTCATCGTCCCAGCCAACTCCTTCGGATATTCCTGCCTCGCGCAGGGTCATCTGTTTGTGCGCTGGTGCTATTCTCCCCGGCAAAGGAATTGTCATGGCGTCGAGCGGCCAGCTGAGTGGTGCTTCCCGTCAGCCCTACGGTACCTAATTCCAGATACAGAGTGGCGGTATGGCGTTAACTCACTTTAGCGAGATTGACACGCCATCTCGCGCTTCACTAAGAGCGGCTTTCACAACCGACGGTGTCAGCAGATTCAAAGTGCCTAGGAGATCCTTTTTGTCACCCTTGTCAAATATGCCCCATGCACACCCTTGGGGCATATCCGGGATTTTGGGCAGACTGTCAAAGTCAGGAACATTTGCCGCATCCATCGTGTATTGAGTTGGTCTATGGAATGATCGTTCGTCGGATGATTTATAAGGTATCTAAATTAATAACGATACCCTTAATAATCATGCTATTTCGTTCTTGGCTCACCCCAACATATGTAGGCTCTCCCCCTCTTGCTGAAAGGTGGATACAACTTCTTGGCTGCGTGCTCTGAGACTTGAGGATTCCAAGGACTAACCTAGATATCTACCAATGGAGGATTGGTAGAGTAGGTAGTGTTCCTAACCAAGTAAGGGCGGTAATTGCTCAGCCCAATCGCGAAACACGAATACGATTTATTTCTGTGGACGCGAATACGCCAAATTGGAATCGTTCATTGGTTTCGTGAGGGGTTTCTTTGCCTATGTGGGAACCAGGTGTGGTTAGAATGTGTCAGGGGTCATACACATTATATCCAGCCTGAATCCTATGCATGACAGTAGCTTAATGCTAGTGACTTGGACAACTGTCGCATTGGGATGATTAACAGGGTATTGCAAGGAACGCAAGAAGGGTCCTGCAGAAAGCTTTCTCCACATTCGATCGTCATTTCGTTCTCACCTCATCTTATATAAGGGACGTCCTCTCTGAAGGACATGAAGATAAACCTCCCTAGTGAGACATCGAATAAAGAGATACACCAGCCATATTGATAGACGACTCATTTATTCGCAATGGAGGAATTTATGCGAGTCCAACAGAAATACACTGAAGAAGCACAGAAGCGGCTACGCCCTGATGGCTTCAGCCAATATCAAACACTGTCGGAAAGCGATTCTGACCAGTTACGTCACCTAGTAGACGATATCTGGGCCGATCATGCTGCTCTTGACGCACTACCTTCTCCCATTGCGCCAGGTGACTGCCCCAAGTTCCTCATCGTAGGCGCAGGGCTCGGCGGAATTTTGAGTGCGGTCCGGCTGATACAGGCTGGGTTCTCGGCTGACCAAATCCGGATCATCGAGACGGCTGGTGGCGTCGGGGGTACGTGGTACTGGAATCGGTATCCAGGGTTACATTGTGATGTAGAGTCTTACATCTATATGCCTTTGTTGGAGGAGACTGGTTTCATACCCTCTTACAAGTACGCCCCTGGAGTCGAGATTAGGAATTATTTCAAGGACGTTGTGAGGCGATGGAACCTCGATGACAAGATTTTATTCAGGACCAAGGTCGATAAATTGGAATGGGACGAGGGTGCTCGCTTGTGGAAGGTCGATTTCACCACGGGAAGGGGGCCAAGGGGTGATGAAAAGACGACTTCATCAGTCAATGCAGAATTTGTATTGTTAACAGCCGGGTTATTGAGCAAACCTCAAGTGCCGAAACTAGCTGGCGTGGGAATCGAGGGTTTCAAAGGGCACTACTTCCACACATCACTGTGGAACTACGACGTCACCGGCGGTTCATCGGAGGAGGCCTTTCCAGTTCTCGACAAACTGAAGGACAAGAGAGTCGGTATTATCGGCACTGGTGCGACGGGGATTCAAGTAGTGCCAATGCTGGCTGACTATGCCAAAGAGGTCTACGTGTTCCAGCGCACACCTAGCGCAGTTTACAGCCGTGGTCAGAAGGCCACAGATCCGGAAGAGTGGAAGAAGATTGCCGGCCGGCCCGGCTGGCAGGATGCTCGCCAGGCGAACTTTATAGCCCATATTCATAATGAAGCACCTCCGGGGACCCCTAACCTAGTAGATGATGAGTGGTCTCGACAACCTGCCTACTCGGCTTTAGTGGGCGACAAGGAATTTGCAAATGTTGCACCCGACAAAGTGCAGGAGGTCATCGCAACTTTCCTTCAGAGAGATGCGGAAAATAGCGCACGGCTACGAGCACGAGTCGCCGAGATCGTTAAAGATAAGGAGACGGCCGAGAAGCTTACACCGTGGTATCCGGCGTGGTGCAAGCGACCGGCTCACAGTGACACCTACTTGCAATCGTTCAACAAGCCCAACGTCCATTTGATCGACACCGACGGCAAGGGCGTCGACAGCGTGACGCCGCAGGGTCTTGTTGCTAATGGCCAGGAGATTCCGCTCGATATTCTTGTGTTTGGCACGGGATACCAATCTCCGGGAGTGTCCGGGGCGGACCCATCAGTGCGCGCAGGCGTCGAAATGCGAGGCCGAGGAGGGAAGAGTCTACGCGAGCGGTGGGCGTCAACAGGCACTGCTACCTTACACGGCATCGCCAGCAATGGCTTTCCCAACCTGTTTTTCCTGAGTCCCCTGCAGTCTGGCGTAAGCGCGAACCACGCCTACTCGATAGATGTGCAATGCCGGCAGATCGCTTACATTATCGCCACAGCGCATAAGAGGGCGGGCGGTCTGACAAAGAGCGGGCTTACTATTGAAGTTGGGGTTCCCGCCCAGGAGGAATGGAGTATGAAGATAATGCAGGGGGCGGCGAGATTCGCGACTATGGCCATCTGCACACCGAGTTACATCAATAACGAAGGCCACTTAGTTGATCCGAACGCCACGCAGGAGGAGTTGATGAAAAAGGCGCGGGCGTCGCCATATAGCGCAGGCCTGCCAGGATTCATTAAGGAATTGGAGAAGTGGCGGGAGGGGGATAAGTTGAGCGGGATTGAGGTTACTGTCTCCTAAGATAATAGGGGCGATGATTTTGGTAGATTATAAAACATGAATGTGCTCTGATGCATATTGTGCCGTGTTGAAGACCCAATTCAGTGAAGCTACCTGCATGCCTTCTTTACTACAGGCAATAGGTATATACAGATTTATGTACGAAAATGCTCTCCATAACTTCATAATATTGTCGTCAAATCTATAAAGTAGCACGTTATATCATAATTCAATCATGCGAGAGCCTCCTTCAAGACAAAAGCACACGCCAATCGTTAGATAAGAGTGTAGACATACGAGAAGGCATTAATCGGACACCACATGCGACGCGTGAATTCACTCCTGAGGTCCTCAAATCCACAAAATTCTTTTAATGGGCTCAAATACCGACTGGAAAAGACCCGTCAGTCATACGCTTCCTCGTATTCTTCCTCATACTCTTCACGGGCTTCCTCAAGCTCTTCTAGGTCGCTACTACTGGCACTGGAATCTTGTGCCTCAGCGAGAGCTTCCTCGTAGTCTTCACGAGCAGAGCGAACCGACTCCCGGTCACTAGCATCGACATATTCGCCTTCTGCATTGTAAGCTGGCTCGTAGACCGGCTCATAAACAGGGGCTGGAGGAGGAGCAGCATATACCGGAGCTGGTGCTGGTGCTTGATGGTGTTCTTCATCGGAAGAGTCGTCTGCAGTAATATTAGCCCACCATGCAAGGTTCTACGTACGCGGATAGCTCAGCTGGAGGTACGATTATTGAGAACGGACTTACCGAGAGCGTTGGCAAGCAATGCACCACCGATGGCACCTACCGCAAGACCACCCGCAGCGCCCATTAAGAGACCGCTGTGACCGCCCTTCTTTTTCTTATCCTTATCACCCTTGTGGCTTTCCCCCCCTTGATCCCCGTGGCCATAACCGTAATCACCATGTTTATCGTGGCCACCGTGAGACTCGTAACCGTGCGAACCTTGCGAATCGTGTGACGCATATCCATAACCCGGTGTAGCGTGGGATGAGTAACCAGACTCGCCGTGCGAACCCCAGCCTCGATCTTGCCCACCTTGGCCTCCAGGATGATAGCCCGGTGCCTCCCACTGCGAACGGCCGGTAGCCTGTTCGTAGTAGAACCACCGTTGATACTGCTGGTCAAACTGCGGTATCCATCCAGCCGGGATCGGCGGTTTATCCGGTGGTGGTGAGTAGGTCGGCCCCGCGTTGGATGGCGGGGGTGATGCCTGGTACGGGGCTGGAGCGGGCCTGTCACCGTATGGCGGGTACGGCTGTTGGCCGTAACCACCGCCGGCGTATTGCTGAGAGGGTGGAGGATTACTTTGTTGGCCTGTTGCGGCATTTAGCGCTACTCGACTTCGGAATGCGTGGGCAATGACGGGAATCAAATTGTGGGTGATGGCGACACTAACCTGGATATCCCTCTCTTGTTTTGGGCTTATCTGAGCCAAGGTCCAGCTCGTCCAGCTTACTTGCAAGTTTGCTGAAGAAGGACATGATGGATGTATGAAACTGCCTTTCTCTCCGACTTATCCTAGAATAAGATGAAAAGACAATATTATGTACCGTATGTATGGTATGAGATATTTTCCTCTTAAGATGAAATATCTGCGCCGAGCCGTCGTTGTCCTAACGCATAATATGTTTAACAACGGTTAGTGAATGGGGTCCTGTAGTCTAATAGTCTTAAGAGTCGACAGCTCATTCAGAGGTTGGAACAAAAATAAATGGGTCAAGGTCCCTGTTTGGCTGAAACCTGCAGTAATCTACTTCGCGTGATACTACCCAAAGAGTGCAATAACCGTTCATATTTGCTTGGCCAATACATAATAAGTCGAGGAGGTGTGTTTGCCAAGTAGAAAAGGAGCTTCACAAATGGGTTGGCCGCCTAATTTTAGTTTAGTTACGGCTGGTCCCGACCTAGAAGTCCTAGTACTGTTGGAGGGGGCGTGGAGGGGCATGGAGGGGTCATTTTCAATCCGCGGCAACTGCTGATTGATAATGGTGGGCTGTTATCCACCTGGCAACTGCTAATATTATAGTAGGTTGGTGCTTGGATAGTGGACATCCGGCTACACGGCACCAGATAACCTCCAGAGATGCATAAGTGCGTAACCGACAGGCTACAATTGGGCGGCCTCTTTTGGCCCCCTCCTCCTGAGATCTCACGCCAAGATCCCCCTAAGGTTCTTTGTCATCAGCCCTAAATTAACTAACCTTAACTATTAGGACCCTTAAGTTCTCCCTTTCTAGATTCGTCCTTTCTCAGCCGCAGGCATTTCTCCCACATATCCAACAGCGCTTGGTCTCTAGTCATTTTCGATCCCCCTTCTTTGTTAACTTCTGCATTAACTCGTAAACATGTCGGGTTGGGGTCATGACCAGGGTTATTATGGTGGAGGATATAGTGGTGGACATCAGCCTCAGCATGGTGCTGCTGGTTACTCTCATCAATCACCACCACCTCCTCAAGGATATAATCAATACGGTCCTCCTTCCGGCCCTCCCCAGGGTTATAATCAATATGGTGCCCCTCCTGGACACCCTCCCCAGCAACCCGGCTACAATCAGTATCCCCCTCCATCCGGACCCCCTCAAGGATATAACCAATATGGCGCTCCTCCCCAACAGCGTGGGTATGATCAGTATCCTCCAAGCGGGCCTCCCCAGTCGCATCATCAATATCCCGGCCGCTACCCACCCCCTTCAGGACCCCCGCCACCCGGTCTAGATCCCTATGGTTATCCCGTTCACTCCGGTGGTCTTCCGGTTCAAGGTTACGGCGGTCAGCACAGAGCCGGACCTCCTCCACCAACGGCTCCCCAGCAATTTGGGCATGGTGCACCCGAAGGCTATACATTCCAATATTCCAACTGTACCGGTAAACGCAAAGCGTTGTTAATTGGGATCAACTATTTCGGCCAGAAGGGTGAGCTACGTGGCTGTATTAATGACACCAAGAATGTCTCCCAATTTCTCATGGAGCGCTATGGATATAAGAGAGAAGACATGATAATCTTGACAGATGATCAACATGATCCTATCATGATTCCGACCAAGGCAAACATCCTGCGGGCCTTGGAGTGGCTTGTTTCCGGTGCTCGGCCGAATGACGCTCTGTTCTTGCACTACTCGGGCCACGGTGGACAGGTAAAGGACGAAGGTAATTTGACTATACCCACATTCGTAATAACTTCTACCTATTATATACTTTGTACTTATCTCATGTGCAGACGGGGATGAAGAAGATGGGTACGACGAAGTTATTTATCCTGTCGACTATGAGACTGCTGGTCACATTGTAGACGACCAGCTTCACCATGTCGTCGTTAAGCCTCTTCAGGCAGGCGTGAGGTTGACAGCAATCTTTGATTCATGCCATTCTGGCTCAGTGCTGGACTTGCCTTACATCTATTCGACCAAAGGTGTTTTAAAAGAGCCCAATCTTGCAGCGGAAGCTGGACAAGGACTGCTTAAGGCGATCTCTTCCTACGCTCAGGGTGACACAGCAGGAGTCGCTAGCGCCTTCCTCAACTTTGCTAAGACTGCATATAAGGGGGATGACGGATACAAGAAGACCATTGAAACTAAGGTGAGCAGCTAATCAAGTTTATGATATTGCAAGCCGTCCATCATCTAGCTGGGTATACTAATGCTGTCATCTAGACTTCACCTGCAGATGTTATTATGTGGTCCGGCAGCAAGGATGATCAGACATCGTAAGTAGCGAAGACACATAATTCCCAAACGTAGTGTCTAACGAGAACATAGCGCGGATGCGACAATTGCATCTCAGGCAACGGGGGCAATGTCTTGGGCGTTCATCACAGCTCTCAAACAAGACCCAAAGCAAAGCTATGTGGAGCTTCTCAACAGTATCCGCGATGTATTAGAGACCAAGTATACCCAGAAGCCGCAGCTGTCCTGCAGTCATCCTCTAGGTATGCTGTTCAAGCCCTGGACATTTAAAGGTGTACTGACATTTGTAGATACGAATATCCTCTTTGTAATGTGAACTGGTATATACCTAGGTACCTATGTTGGGGGCACCGTCCGTGTCATCTACTACCTACAATTAGACCTGTTCTATACCGCCAACGGCATCTCTAGATCTGACTGAATTTAACCAATTCAATGTTATAAACAGGATTAAGAAACATGCCTCCCGAGTGACCTCCGAATGATCTGATTTCGCATGACGTTACGTACTAGGCTAGGTTATCTAAGTCTCACGGCAAGACGGAAGCACCCATCAACAGCCTGGTGAGGGCAAGTTAGGGTCCTGGCTGTGTGTAACTTCACGTAGGGGTGTTGTACATGACCATGAAGATGGGTCGCTTATCTCTTCATCGGCGTACCTTAACAGAGGTAAATAACCATAAATATCTGGGCAAGTAATCTATTTTTCCTAGTATCTATTTACATTTTGTGAACTCCAATAAAAGCGTTGGAATTAATAGGTACCTATGAGAGCTGCGGATTCAATTTGTAACCCATTTTGAGACTAGCAATCCGATTTTCAACGCTCAAAGGAGATAACAAGCCTTTTCCAATCCTGCCGATTTTCAATCGCTGTCCTATCGTATGGGAGACTAAAGACACCGTAAGATTACCCCGAAATACCCAGGGAAGATGCTCAAATCTGCATCTTCTCAATACCACGTTGAATCAATATCTAGACACCTATAAAGAGTTAGCTTTTGGTGAAGCAACAATTTGATTGAAAATAAGAACTTACCCAAAGCCTTCGCAATGGCCTCACCAACTCCCTTGGCCGAAGCCGGGTTCTGACCGGTGATCAGTTTCCCGGCGACGCAGACCGTTGGAGCCCACGGCTCGGGAGCCTTCTTGAAATTGGCCCCAGTCTCCTTGATCTTGTCCTCTAGTACAAAGGGCATGTATTTGGACATACCCACAGCGTCTTCCTCCACGCTAGTGAACGCACTAACATCCTTACCCTTCAAGATGCTCTCACCGCTAGGAAGCTTGACATTCACAAACGCTGCAGGTCCGTGACACACAGCGGCAACTACCTTGCCCTTGGACCAGAATTCGGAGATTAGCGCGATCGAGTCTTTGTCAGTGGCTAGGTCGAACATGGGGCCGTGTCCGCCCGGATAGAAGACGGCGTCGAACTCATCGGCGCGGCCGAGGAAGTCTGAGAGCTTGGCGGTATTCTCCCAGAGCGACTTCTTGTTGTTGTAGAAATCGGCCGAGGATGAGTCTTGCTCGATCCAGGGTTGCAATGAGTTTGGGTCTAGCGGTGCGACACCCCCTTTTGGCGAGGCGACAACTAGCTCGCACTTTGGTGAAAGGACCTCATACGGGTGAGCGAACTCGGGCTAATTTTGAGAGTTAGCTTAGATTTATATTCTAGTGGTGTATACCTGTCTTGGTATGTTACGGGGATGGCATGCTTACCAAATACCAGCCGGTTTTCTGGATCGGCTTTCCGTCCGGACCCGGGATCTCCCCGCAAGAAGTCAGTACGACGAGAATTTTGGGGGCCATTAGTGATCAAGTATATTAGCTCAATGATAGCGCAACAGTAGCTCAACGGTGGTCAATAGTAGAGATCAGCTCAACTCAATGTGTCGTTCTGGGTAATGCTTCTCTTCAAACTACTTTATAGCCATCCGGGCGGCCGCTAGGGTAACTAGTATAGAAGTTACTGGAGTTCTAGTGATACCGAGGTAGCCCGTTAACCTCGAGTTACTATTATGATGACCAAGTTCTGACATGTTCTAGGTTGCTTAGGTAATTATTTTACGGCTCTAGATTGGGTGGACTAGCTCCGCTGACGTCAATATGTTTAAATATCTTGTCTAGTAACGCCGAAATATTTCGGAGATTAGATGTGGTGTTAAAGTAATTTATTAGAATGACATCACAACTTAGAAATCAACATAAATGGCGAGCAGATCTAGACTTTTATATCGTGTTTTTGTGTTGGTTTTGGAACTATATCTCCGAATACTAGTATGAGAGGCTATTGATCCTTTCGGGGAACGTGATTACTAAGAATTGGGAACCGCTGTGCCGTTAGAATGCATGCGAATTCCCCGGTCCTATACTACGCATATGTAAGTCATCAAAGCCTCAACTGCATGCTTTAGGGACAACCCCCAAGATGAGCGGGCCACATATCAACGAGACCCTGACGGCGACAATACGTCTTTCTTGCTTTCCAGTTGGCGAATGCGAATGTGAGCAGATGAGCATTTTGACCTCCAAGGTCTGAAGGCATGCTCCTCCAACACGGGAATTCCCGGCTCCACCCCATATTCAAGAGCTTCTACGGTACTCTGTTACACTCTAATCGAAACCAATTCTTTTTGTGTCCTAATACTCTAGTTTTTCATGCATATTTGCCCTTTGTCTGATAGATGGCGAGAAGTAATTTATTGATCTTGTTTAACAAAGAATGTGGATGAGGCATCTGAAAAAGGGGGAAATGCGTTGTCAGTTGAGGTTAGGTACCCAGGTAGCTTTGGGCGCCAATAACCCCCCAGCCGAGTGGTTCTAATCCACTAGAATGGACCCCTCGTGCCCCTCGTGCCCCTCGTTAGCGCTACCTACCAAGGCAGAGACAGCTGTCCTCTGACATCTTACCCCTCCCCCTCCATCCTTCCTAATTCGTGCCTTCAAACTCTCCATCATCTCCCGATCGTCTCGAATGGCGCTTTCATCTTAACCTTTTTCTTATCGTCTCGCATTCAACTTCGCCTGAGGCTACCATTTCATCAATACCTTCTTTGGCCAGGACAACGTGGCGCTCTGTGGTATACTTTTCATTTTCGAGAAGTTCCGTTGAAAGCTCCCTTGCTGTTGCTTTCTCTTGACTCTCTCCATAATCCCTCATTCTTCTTGCATTAGGACCCTGACGGGCTCATCCCCCCTCCCCGCTCTTCTACAGTATCAGGCCTCTTTCCCAGGGTCTGAGTCGTTGATATTGACCGCTTGTCCACCGTGCATTGACTTTCGAGTCACAATCTTGATCCATTGGTCCTTATAAAGAAACAAAGAAACGAGACATCCTTTATCCCACTGTGTGATCCCTTGAATTCTGCTGCCCAGATCATAACGAAACATCTAGCGCCACTCAAGTACTTAGCATAGTCAATATAACACAGAATTCTTGCAGTTCTCCTTCTACTGCTACCAGCTCATCCATTCTCTCTGTTCACTCTCCGTACTTTGATCAGGATCCTCACCCTTCCCCCGAACGCAGCTATTCTCACTTCGACTTCGCGATAGGCTACAGCAGCTTATTACATATACTATAAAATATCTAGGTCACGAGGAATCGCCTCCCTCCGCGGTGAATATTCATGCTCACCACTATCCCCGAATATTTCTGACCTCGTTATATTCTAGAAAATGACTTACTCTCACCCTGATATACAAACTAGCGAGGACCTCGCTGCGATGTTCTCTCGGAACCTAACATTGCAGCCTCAAAGCGCCCAATCTCCTCAAGAGACACCGAAGCCGCAAGAGCCGGAGCCACAAATAACATATTCCATTTCCCAACACTACCATCATTCGGCTCACCTTGTTCATCGAGATGAGCCGCCTGTTGAACATCAGCGGCCGTCCTCGGAACCTCCACAGACACAAGAGCCATCCGCTGAATCAATCTTGAACAAGCACGGCATCAACGCCGGAGCTCTTTCTATGGCGCAGTTGCAACTCTTCAAGACAGCCGAGGATTCCCAAAAGCTCCGTCTGATTCAACTATGGCAAATTTGCCCCCCTACAAATAATCAGGATAACCCAGCGGTCGCTTGGAATAGTACGACGATTGAGCAAGAAGAGCTCCTAGCTCAACTTCGCTATGAGCGTAGACTAGCAGAAGAAGAGCAGAATAATACAGTCATGTCCATGGACGGCACACCGCTGACACCAGTCCAAACTGGAGACGGACGATGGGTGGCTATGTCAGACGTCGAGCCGTATATGATGTCCGGTTACGAAGCCTTGGCTCGACGAGAGTACGAGGAGTCTGCGAGGCAGCAATACCAAGAGGCAATGTCAATACCTAAGGATTGCTACAGCCACTTTGGCACTGCAGTTGGCGGTCCTACGTACCGGCCAGCGACGGACCCTGTCTACGACAACGACTGGATTAGACGGCAGCAAGCAAGTAAGTAATATCAGGAGTTCTTTTCCCCCTTTAGGCCTGTACTATTTAGGAGTCATGGCTTCCGAGACACGCCCGCAACTCCTGAACCCTGTTCCTAGACAGTACCCAGTTACTAACTCTCGATGTTGCAGTGGAAAACCAATACGGGGCGTTTCAGCAAATGGACGGCATGGAATTATAAGTCGATCTGTACATACTTTTTATCAAACTAGTAGCACAGACTAGCATAGCTACTTCGACTAGATAGATATCTTCTAGGGGAAGGGTTCTCTTTATGACACGGGGAAGAGAAAGACATGCAGTCGGTTTTGCGGAGGATTTGCAATGCCTCGGAGGATATTCAGATTGGACTGCACATATATCAATTCATGTCATCACGGGGCGGAGTTGAGGATTTCTCCATTCATAGTCCTTCTATATTTCTTTCCCCATCCCCTGTTGGCTTAGTGTATTGCTAACCCTTCCGAATTCCAGAGTCACTCGGAAATTCTATTTCATTGCTCAAGGTATGTATGAACTCCAGCGTCCATCCTAAAGTTGTGGCACGCATAACTACACGTCCCCTTCCTACACCATTGCCCAGACAGACTTTTCCTTTGTTATTGGGATAATGATCTGGCCCATCAGCTCTGGTAAGCCAAACCAACTCCCCTTTACCCCCCTTTTGGCCCGCGTCAAATACCTCGCCGTGAACTGTCCGTAGATAACCTAGCATCATCTAGCACATTTCTAAAATAGATAGCATGCTTAATAAAAATTCTTTCCCTTGATATGTCATGTGAGAAACAGTCCCCGAAGTTACATGCCCGATACATGACTTGACCCAAACAGAAATATACCGGTAGATTACGTCCTAGGCGAATGCGTCCCTACGTGGTAGGGAAACCAAAATGGTTGGTTGATAGGCTAGAAACTCATTCAAGTCTGACAGATCTATTTTATTTGTATGCTAAATGGCTATAAAATCACAGGATAACCACGGTAGGAGGTACCTACATTGTATTCTGTTGGCTCTTTCAAGTACGTGAAAGCATGCATAACTCTCCTCCTACCTCCTCAAATCTGACACACACTCTCACATCATATTCTACCTCTTCTTATTTCTCTTCTTGGCCTTGCTACTGCTGCCCCGTTGTGCCTGGCTTCCCGTTGCCTTGGTCTTATTCGGCAGCTCCTCGACGCTCTTCTCGAGGAGCTCGAAGTCCTCGGCGGAATCGGTAGATGGCGTCCGTTGTGCTTGGTCGGATGAGGAGTCATCGTCGAAAGTTTCTGCCACTTCCTCCTGTGTCTCTAGCTCTTCGTCTACCTGCTCGTCTAGGTTGTCGGCGGACTTGGATGTGCGGAACACTTTCCCGATTGTGGCAGAGAAGGCCCAGATTGGCAGCTTGAAGAGCGCGGTATCCTTGATTGTGGGCTTGGGGAGTTCATTAGGCTGCATGGGATATAGATATTAGTGACTGTTTCAATGCTGTTGAAATTGATGTAATGACAGATGAAGATTGACTCACATCAAGAAGGAACTCCTCCACATTGCCGTCGGCGTCCTCCTGCTCAAGGTATACGTCACCAAGGGAGTCGACAACCAAAACCTTGCCATTCTCAGCAACAACGCGCTTCTTCGCACCGCTCGGTCCGGATCCCTGGGCCTGCGGCACTGGCGTGGCGCTGCCACTAGCTTGCGCTCCGACACGGCCTCTGCCACGGGGCTGGCGTCTGCCTTCCTTAGCCGACTCCTTGCGCGTCTCCCGCTCCTGCATGCGTCGCTGCTTGCGGTTCATCGGCATCGGGGCCTGCTGCTGCTCGTCATCGGCCGCTGGTGCTTGAGGCGGTGGTGTCGCAGCAGCAGCCGGCGTGTCAACACCCGGGATCCCCAGATTATCGCCCCACGCAGCCTGTCGAGCGAACTTGATGTACCGCTCGACGAACTCGCGCTGCCGCTTCCAGCTCATGTACAGGGCCAGATAGTGGAACCCGCCACCGCCCACGAGCAGGCAGCCGAAGAGCACGGTGCCCAGGCCTGGGCGGTAGCGGCTATAGTAATACTCGGTGCCCTTCCACACGGGGAACCCGTTGGCCATGAAGTGGTCGTAGCGGGCGCGGCCGGGCCCACGCAGGATATTGGCGATGATGGACAGACGGGCTTGGCGGTCGCCGGCCTTCTTGACGGCGGCTTTGATCTCGGCTTGCGTGGGCGGCTTCGTCACCGTGACGCCGGGCTTCTTCTTGCCGCCCTTGCCTTTCGACTTGCTGGCTTGCTTCGCTCGCTCGGCCGCTAGTTGCTGCTTGACTTTGTCTGGATGTAGTGCGCGAGACTTCTTCTTGTATGCCTTGTTGATCTCGTCTTGGGTCGCGCGCGGGGTCACGCCGAGGAAGTCGTAGAAGGTCACGTCGGGGCCCTCGTGCTGTGCGATTTCGTCGCGGAGGCGGAAGATCTCGCGGTCTGGAGATGGGAGCTACGGTTAGTAGAGGTACTTAGCCCGAAAGCTAGGGGATGCTTGTTGAAAACTGAGAAGACAAATGTCACACATGCCTTCTTTTGTCCAGGCCGAGGTCAAGGGAGTGAGGATGGCCAGGAGGCCAACGGACAGGATGGAGAACCTCATCGTGGCATATAACTATGCCCGAGTCTGGCTCGGGAGGAAGAGATGAGATCAGACAAAGGTCGGTAGATACAATTAAATATTATGACAATTAACCAGAGGTTAGATGCCGGAAGGGCACAGTTAGCCGTAGTAGATTGCTCGGCGCATCAATCAAGGTGTTTGTGGTACGGAATCTAACATTAGAATTTCCAGCTCGACAAAGTTAATCGTCGGAAATTTTTGGGTAGAGTTTCGTTGTTCTCTAATACTTAAGGTACGTACCTAGCTTCAATTGCCAGGTGTCGATATCAATGGTGGGGATGAAACGGTATGCATACAGTTACAGACTGAACTGCTTATAGAGGTTCTATTCCTTTACGGTGCTCCAACGGCCTCGAATTAAAGCAAACCCACCATAATCTTGGATTTTATATGGTTCAATTCCGTTTCTAGTGGTTACACGGTTATTGTGTGGGGCTGGTTTTAATCTGGTCAAAATCCGTAGTAGCCATAGGCTCACTTCTCAGGCTCACTACCTCTTAACCACCTAGTAAATCAATATTTACCGCTGGTTTTAATGGTTCGATAAGTCCTGTTGAGAAACATCGTTAGTATATTGATTCATGTGAATAAAAGAAGAGAGGTGTACATACTTTCGCCCCCATGCGCAGATTTGACGATCGATTTGCACGTCAGAACCGCTGCGAGTCTCCACGGGAGTTTCCTCTGGCTTCACCCTATCAACGCATAATTCACCATCTTGCGGGTCCGAACAGTTATGCTCTTACTCAAATCCATCCGAAGACATTAGGATCGGTCGATGATGCACCCACGAGGGCTCTCACCTCCGTTCAATTTCATTACGCGTACGTGGTAATAAATGGCAACCCGGATAGGAAAGGAAAAGGGAGTTATTATAGCTGGAGATTGCTATGATACCAGCTCCAACCTATATAGAGCTGGACTATAACGGGCTCAACTACGCTCTAGAGTGTTGTCCGAAAATCTGAAGGAAGCCAGTGGTTACGCGCTCTGAATCATGGATTACTCCGTTCTACAGACTTTCGCCTCTTAGTAAGCAACAACGACGTTGTGTAAATACATCGTAAAGCAGCTTTAATTCCTGAACCAATCAAAGTGTACGACGACGAGCTTGGATATTCCTTAGGTAAGTACCTACTGAGTCGGACTTGTAGTTCACCTTCACGTATCTAGGAAGTAGGTAATGAACCCGAGAACCAACCCGTCAGCTCTCTTTGTTCCCTCAGTTAGTCTGGTGATGTCTGAACAGGCCTCCAATCGGCAAGCTACCATCATGTATGGGAAATTCCCCCTTGGAGCTACTGACTACCGCGTGAGCGAAAGCTCGAGGCTAAGAAGCACAGCAAACAGTTAATAAGGGAGCCTACCGATCTAGAAGGGCTGTCGTCGACTGAAAACGAAGTACCGAAATGCGGGGAGAACCAATTCGGGAACGCTTGGGCATTAACAGGGAAATTGCGAAGATCGTGTCGTTTTCGCCGTGGCAATCCTGAATCTCTCCACACAGGGGGTATGTTATAAAAAGTTGGGGTAGCTCCGCGGCTGTCGAGTTACTCACCGGCCAACATGCCGTGGCCTTTGATATCCGCCAGCTCAGATATATTCTCCGGCTCCCTTCCGCAGTTCACTATGTCAGAGTTTTGTATTGTCTTCTTTCTTTGACTTGGTATAAGTGGAATTATGGCTGCCGTCGCGAAGATACCCGAAACTACCCTCTGGGCGAATCGAAAATGTCTACTCCTATGTGCCATCGTCGCCATAGCAAATATGCAGTATGGCCTGGACTCGGCCGCAATCGGGTCGTTGCAGGCGATGCCGGGCTTCCTCGAAGTGTTTGGGTACAAGGATCCTAGTCAGCCAGCAGGATATGCCATAGATGCAAGTTGACTCTTCCCAAGGCCTTCATTCTTCATCTAGATAACCAAGACGTGCAGGGAACTTTCCAGCGCTTAATCGGGTCTCTCCTAACGCTAGGAGCATTCCTGTCCTCTCTCGTTGCCGGCGCTTTCGCCCATTTCTTCGGACGAAGAGTCGCTCTATGGCTTGCGTGTGTCTTGAATGCTGTTGCTTGCATTATTCAGATATCTACAACGGATAAAGTCGCCGTTTACCTCGGCAGACTAATACTTGGCTTGGCCAATGGATTTCTGGTGACATTCTCTAATATCTACGGTATGTACCCAGGTTGGGCATCTATGACTGTGCAACCCACCATCATCTCTTGTTCTCGTTTCCGTAATCTAAGATTTTCCCCCTTTTATGGCGACGGGAACTAATATATTCATAGTATGTGGCATAAATGAGCTCCCATCCGATGTCCTCAATAGCATAGCTTTAGAAAGGAGCTTGTTTCGGATTAAGACGTGATATGCTGATAAATAATAGACCGCCGAAGCGGCTCCGGCACACCTTCGTGCCGTCATGGTGGCTCTCTTTTCGGAGTGGGTCAATATCGGCAGCATTATAGGGGCAGCAGTGGTGAGTATAAAAACATGTCGTTCTGACATTTTAGACCTTGATTTCTAGAAGAATCCCCCAAATTTCTACAGCCTATGATGGTAATTAGCTAACATTAAAACAGTAAGTTAAGCGTTCTTTTTCCGTCGCTCTCGAGGCGAAGAAGGCAATGCCCGGCACATTCCAGAAATGAAGAATAAAAATGCTGACGCGACATGTTTTAATACAACAGAACCAACGCCACAAAGAACCGTTTAGACAAGGCTTCTTACCAGATACCTCTTGGAACCCTTTTTATCGTCCCAACATTCCTTGCCATAGGCCTCCTTTTTGTACCTGAATCACCGCGGTATTTAGTATATAAGGGGAAGATAGAGGCAGCAAGACAATCACTTAAAATTTTACGAGGTGACTCACTGTCGCCGGAAGGTTTTGAGCTTGAGTGGGTTGAGATGGTAAAGGGTATTGAAGAGGAGAAGCATACGGCTCAGACAATCGGACCTCTAGATATGTTCAAAGGTGCGGTTGAATATTTCTCATCTAATTTATATGGGAGCACTTACTGAAGGGATGTAGGAACCGAGCTCAGACGTACGCTTTTATGTTATGGTATCATTGCTACACAGACCGGAGCGGGCTCGTGGTTCATCATTAGCTACTCGACTTATTTCATGATCGTGGCGGGGCTATCCGTCAATGATGCCTTCAAATATTCGGTTATGAATACTTGTCTAGGCTTCATTGGCGTTAACTTCGGCATGTATCTTATGCGTCACGTCATGGGTCGACGTACTGTTCTGATGACCGGCTCCGTGGTTCAGGGGTGCGCCATGCTTGGCATGGCTGTTTCTGCCACTGTCGCATATGGAACTGTATCTGCTCGGAACTGTGTCATTGCCTTCGCTGCAATATATATGTTTTCATATAATGCGTTTGTTGGAGATGCAACATATCCGACGGCAACAGAGATGGTAAGCACGAGGTTGAGATCTTGGTCTGTGGGATCAGCTATCAGCCTGGGATACTTTCTCGCCTGGCTTACGGGATTCTGCTCACCTTATTTCATCAACCCGGAGGACCTCAATTGGGTAGGTAGTCCTGGAATGCTTACATTTACTCTATGTTAAACCCGGTTTTGCAACAGTGGACTGATGTGATTCATTAGGGAGCTAAATATGCATATATATGGGCCGCTTCAAACTTCTGCTGCCTGGTTTTCTTTTATCTTTGCGTCCCAGAGACTAAAGGGAGGACTCTAGAAGAAATTGACGAACTGTTCGCCAATCG
This sequence comes from Hypoxylon sp. PDH2405, assembly GCA_023628415.1. Lineage (NCBI taxonomy): Eukaryota > Fungi > Ascomycota > Sordariomycetes > Xylariales > Hypoxylaceae > Hypoxylon > Hypoxylon sp. PDH2405. The sequence continues at coordinate 167,085 of JAMAKT010000038.1, forward strand.
CGTTTCGGTGCGCAGTTTCAGTACCTTTAAGACTACTATTGTAGCCGAGGCCCTGAAAGCTGTCGAAGACAGTATTCCAGGATCTGAAAAGAAGCTGGCCGCTAAGGAATACGTCAATGAGGCTTGATATGAGAATACGGCATAAGTGAAGGTACCAAAGGCTAAGTACAATCTGTGGAAATAGGTCGATAGAGAAGAAGGGAAGGAATCCCAGCTATGGACTGGTGCCAAAGGCGCAGCTATATACACAGGAGTCAGATATACGTATATCCAGGGCTCCAACACAATCCTTCAACTATCAACTTATGTCATCGTTCTACGAGATAATGGTATCATCTAGGGCAGCATAATATGGGTTGTATAATCTAGGTAGACACATATGGTAGCTGTTGCCTAGATATAGAAGAAAGACATATTTCATTTGCCTACCTCTTAACGTATTTAGTCAGCTCTTTGATCGGTGCTGATTGACAATTCGCGAAGTAGCCTTAGGTGTCCTTTGCACGATGAAGAAGCATTTCCAGGTACGTGATTACGATGCACGAAGGAACATAGCTTCATATAAATGAGACATACTTCGAGTAAAAATAAATATTTCATCTCATCTTGATCTCATGAAAACCAAATTGTGCCGCGCGAGGAACGGAAATGTCGCAATTAACAAAATTTCAATACTTTCTCGACCTCCCCAGAGAGCTCCAAGATATGATCTGGGATTTCTACCGCAACCAGCGTGGACTGAGACACTATATCATGGTTCTCGGCACTAAAAGATTCTATGCTTCTATAGACATCGACACCAACCAATTCGTGCGCACCTATGGTAATGCTCTGACAGCCGCCAACCAGGCAAACTCGAGATGGCCAAAGAGTCATCCTGTTTCAAAAAAGAAATTCAAGATAATTGATCTGATAGGAGAGCACGGTGTCCCCGAAGCAGGGAATTTCGCCAAGTCGATAGTTACAACGAAGGAGAAGGAACGAGTGCTGTGGACAAAACGACATAGTCTGCGTATACGCTGTAGATTTGAAGATGATGTCTTCTTCTTTGACGGAAGCGATACACACATATGTTTGAGACCTATATGGCATCTGAACAAATCTACTTGGTTTCTTGAAGACAACCATTGGTCCAGAAGGGTGCAGCACCTTGCCATCCAGCTTGGACCTGTCCAGAGTCACCTCGATCAGCCTTCGAAACGAGTGATCGCATCTTCATGGGAGCTCAAGAACCTTTACCTAGTCGTATATCGCGACCCCCAATGTGTTTACGGTGCCCCTCGGAATTGGAGAGATTTTAAGAAGGATATGATGGACGAACACAACTTTCTCCCTTTCGAAACCTTCATTCAGCTTCACGAACAACACCAAGGAAAGGATTGCAGGTGCGACAAGACGGCGATAGGCGCTGAAATTATTCGGAGACACATGACACTGGCCCTCAACGGCTTTCGGGGTCTTGTCAGAGGCTATCCCGTCGACATCAAGGTAGTAGTCGATCCATATTGACACTATTCGAGAGCTTCCACTGAACATGGATTTCACCGTCGCGTTGGTTTATTTGATCAATGTATTAGATGCAAGAATAGACAACGATGAATATAAACCCCTTGGAACACCTCATCATCAACATGGCATACTTAGAATGCTGCTAGACCCTACATGCTGAAGGCCAGTGCATGTGTAAATACCTATGTAGTGATTGGTTTTTAACCTAACATGACAACATCAGATAATTCTTGTTTCCTGGTATTCCCACTTCCATTTCTTTATCTCCGATCGGATGTAACTATGATGGGGGTCTTGTCAAGCGGCCCGTCCCATGCACATGTAACCCGCAACATCCTGGAAAGCTGGAGATGGCGCTGAAATGGGATTAGGCCGGACTCAATAACGCGTGGCTATGTTGCGCTGACAAATCGCAAGCACACACCGAGAGGAGACTCTTCAGCTCCGAGCTGACAAATCGATGAAGTGAGATATAATAGAGAAGAAATATGTAGCACGTTTAGCTTGCGTTTTCGAAAGTGGAAATACCAAGAAAATCTAATCCAATTCAAGACTTGTGTAAAGGCCCGGAATTGGGACGCAAACATGGCACAGGCTCCCGATCTAAATATCCCCGCTTCGACGTCCATCGTCAATGTCTCTATCATAGACACCCCCGGAATTATTCGCGGGATTCATCCCGGGCGCTTCTTCGAGCCTCATATCCCCGGACATGACTACTTGGCGGCGCCGATCTATTCTTTTTTGATTCAGCATCCGGTTCTAAATAGGACCATAGTATTTGACCTCGGCCTTAGGAAAGACCATCAAAACTGGCCGCCCAAACTTATAGAGGAGTTTGAGAAGTTCAACATCCAAGTAATCGTGCCGAAGCACGTCCGCGAGGTACTCGACGAGCATGCGGTAGATACCAAGAATATTGAAGCGGTGGTATGGTCGCATCCCCACTTGGACCACATAGGAGACCCGTCGACCTTCGAGCCGAGCACCACTTTGATCGTCGGACCCGAAGTTACAACTAAAGTCTTTCCGGGATACCCGACCAATCCGGAGTCTAGGTTTCTCCTTGAGGCCGATTACGCGGGACGTGAGGTAAAGGAGCTAGACTTCTCGGACTCGAAAATCAAGATCGGGAAGTTCTCCGCCATCGACTATTTCGGCGATGGATCATTCTATTTCCTTGACTCCCCGGGACATTGCATCGGTCATATCTGCGGCTTCGCGCGTGTGACCAGCAACCCAGATAGCTTCATCCTCATGGGCGGCGACGCGATTCATCATGGTGGTGAGCTGCGACCTCATCATTGGCACCCGTTGCCAAGTTCCATCTCGCCCCACCCGTTCGACCCCTTATCCACATCACCATGTCCTGGCGAGATATTCGAGCGACTCCTCCGCTCCGGCAAAGAGGAGCCCTTCTACGTTCCAGCAGGGAAGTCGCCGAACGGCCAGCCAGGTGTCCACCACGATGTGGAAGAGGCAATCAGGACCATCAAGAAACTTCAAGAGTACGACGCGCATGACAACATCCTCGTCGTCTCGGCCCACGAACAATACGCCCAGGGCGTGGTGGACTTCTTCCCTAAGCTTGCCAACGACTTCGCGGCGAAGGGTTGGGTTAAGAAGATGAGATGGGCGTTCCTGGCGGACTTCGCTAAAGCAGTGGGCTATGAGGGTAAGGTGGAGGCTACTGGTGATTGGGGGCCGCTTCCTAAGAACTGATACGGAGCTGTTCGATATGGTAGTGAGTTTCAAAAGGAGTGTTTGACCTCCCACAAACTCTACCGTGTACCTTGTTCACCTATCCCAAAAGATAGGTATCCAATGAAAATAAATATTGCCTTATGGTTCAATTTACAAGGTTGTTAAGGAAATCGCACCGTTCTGGTAGGTGGCTTCTGTTATGAGCCGCGGGCCGTCTTTTGATACGAGGACTTGGTGTGTTGGGTAGCTGGCTTATGTGACTGCGTCTTCACCAATATCCCTTACGTGTTACCCTGATCTCGTGACCATCTCAATGAGCCGTCATAAATAAGTTAGTGCACGTATAGGAGGTACCTTAGGTAGGTTGTTAGAATTGTTGGTTGGTTGGTTCGATTCTCTAACATGGTCGCCGCCCCCAACGATTCTAAGCTCTTTTCCCTTCTCTTTCTCAACTTGTTCATAAATAACTAGGTATGAATACTTCACTGATATCACAGAGGAAAATCACATCCAATTGAATAGAAATGTGATATGCTAGTCAGGAGTACAGCTGCCAGTCTTGCTGGTCAAGTGGTACTCCTGAAGGTTGCGGCCAATGTCGATATTCCCGGGAACACTGTATTGGAAAGAGCAAAGAGTGATAATCCCCAACACTCCTATATGCGACATACTCTAGGATTAGCTTTACAGGAACATAACGGAATGTAACAGGAGAGGCAAGACACAAGGTTCTATAACAGGTTGATCCACCTCTTTAGTAATAACGCTATGGGATTCCTGCAACGGAGGATGATGGAAGACTTGCATGGATGTTATGTTCTTGACGAGATTGTGTTTTTCCTAAGTGTATTTAGAAGGGTTCACATCCTTGATTCTCTTCCTTCTCACATTGAATGGCGACTAATTTCTGAACCTTCGGAAATAACGACCTGAAGACAAGATAGTCTCGGAGGTATGTTAAACAAAAAGGAGACTAGCGAGATGCCACAGATCTGCTTGCCTGCCTGCGTGATTCTCATGTGCCATTATCGGAAGTATCCGTCCGATGGCACGCCGCAACTTCTCGGCACAGTTTCTAGATCCTCAGGGCTAGGAGCTGGTCTGCTTGTGAAGCCGGAGATGTAAGCTTTATCAGAAATCAGTCATCAATATGAGTCTAATGGCAGTAGGGCTTCAGATGATCAGTGGGGCGACATGGACCTTTTGCACTGGAAGGATAACCTGCATATTGTGAGTAACTTTAGAGGGAAAAGGAGTGACCACTATCTCTAGCACACCTATATAAACCGCCGCGTGGCAGCTCTCAAAGTAAGTCAACCTATTTTTACGCCTATGTACCTATCCTATTTGCCCACTCTTGTTGAACAACTCCGGAATCGAGAATCTTCCGTCCTTCTCGGAATAAGACACCCAAAACACGCTTTTAACCAATATCGAGACCTCGAAACATGATACAATGGTATACCCCACGCCTTACCCAAGACGACAACCCAGGCTCGTGAGGAAAGAAAAAAAGAAAATACACGCTCATTGATAAATCCCACTGAGGGCATTCACGTCGTTCAGCTCATGAGGCATGTGATGTGGCATGCCAGGCCAGACATTATGGTACTGGTCCAAGTTCGATGCAGACTGGTCTGCGTGCCCGCCAATCAACGCCGCTGTTGGATCCATGCCTAGATCAAACGTAGGTGTCGCCATTGCATTGCCCGTCATCGTGTTAACCATATAGGAGAAATCAGCACCCATCCCAGGGGCCCATTGGCCCTCAAAGCTCGCGAAGCCCTTCTGCACATTTGGATCGATGTGAACGGGGTTCCGAGGCTCGTGCTTGCCTTGCGTGATGATACCCATGATTGCCGACTTGATGCGCTCGAACACGTCGCGGTATTTCCGTGCCGACGGGTAGCGCTCCGTGACGATGTATAGGAGGATTTGGCAGTCGTTCAGCGGGCCTGCGACATCGATGAAGTTCGAAGGAGCCAGCCATGCACAATAAATCAGAGTAAGGCCTGTGATATGTCAGTATGGAGACTTCTAAAAGGGCATGTGTTAATACTTACCTGCGAGAAAGACGGACTGTATTGACAACGCCGAGAATCCAATCGGGAAAGTCTGGTGTAGTTTTCGATAATCCGTGATGATGCCTATGCAAGCATCCGCGCAGAGCTTCAAATAGTGCATGTTTACCGGGTTCTTCGCAAGTTGCGGATACAACAGGAAGCGAACACAACGGTAATAGTGGAGAGTGTACAATTCAGCCCCCTCGAATGGGTTCTCCTGTCGGTGCACATAGTGCGTTGTTTCGAAAGGGATGACATCCTTCCATGCGTTCAACCTGTCGAGAAACGAGTTTATGGTGGCATCGGAGACATCGTTTGGTCGATCGACTCTGTAAACATCATGCTGGATTTCCGACTCGATCTGTTTGAGTCGGGTACGGTGAATGAATGAGGTTAACGTGTTGGGAGGGTTCACCGGAATGTTGCTAGCACGCAAGGATGCTTGGCGGACAACCTCATCGTCAAGGACATCCTCATTGAGGTCAAATGGCAGTTCCGCATCGATATCGTGGTCCGATATGCTGGGTGGACGCCCAACAGCGATAGAAATATCTCGATCGAGGAAATACGCCGTCCAAAAGCGTCGCTTGTCCATTTCACCTTCGACGCTAGGCTGTTGTCTTCGCTGTCGACGATGTAATCCCAATTCGATACATAATCTCATGGCAGCTCCGACGTAGGTCCAAGCTCCCGGATCTCTGGGGGCTCTTGTGCAATATAGAGCCATTAGTAATAAGTAATTGACTGTGCGAGCATCCCGGAGACGGAGCATAGACTCCAGCTCATTGAACGCAAGATCATAGTGTTGGTCGCTGAAAAAATGGCCCATTTCGCCGGCTGATTCTAACCACCTCCCGCTTACTGCGTATATCAGATGTAGTATCGCTTGTTCATATTCGTCTGTCAAAGAATCCCTGTTATTGTGAAGCCTCACAACCTGGGACGAGTGCAGCATGGGATATCTCGTAGCAATATGTCGGAAGTAGCCATGTAGAAGTCTCTCAGCAACTTGAGGACTTAGAAATTGGACTCCAATCATATCGCCGGCACTTGTTGAGTAGATAGACTTTGGAGCTGGGTCGTCTTCGCCTTGGATGGTTTGCTCTTCGTGGGTACCTGAAGCTGAGGTTCCCTGACTATGTACGAAGGAACTGAGCACCCGCCCTATGGTGATATTTGAAGAAGCTCCCACGTAGTGGCCAGAGGCCGAGAGCGAAAGGTCTCTGACAGCAAGTAAGATATCATTGGTGTCGTCTTCGTTATTCCGTTGATTTTGCTCATGCGCTGAGGGTTGTATGTGAACAGGTTGGCTAACAGGTGTTACCGCTGCGTTATGCGACGACGTCGATGATTGGCTTAGACGTCCTAGATGATCAGTACCAACTCTAGGGTGACCGAGCGAGGCAAGGTATGCCTCCAGCTCGGTAATACGGTGCTCAAGAGCCTTGATATAGATTTTCTTCTCACCCGCAGCTGGGACGAGCGGGACGATGTAAACTTGACAGCGAACAATGGTCAGATAAAAGATTCATGGAGGCTAATGGGGGTGACGTACCGCATTTTAAAGACAGTCGAGCACAAGAACCACATGCGGGTCGTTGTCCGTCACACTATAGCGAGTATGTTAGAGACAGCTTACTTATTTATAGCAGGACGGGGACACTGAGGCAACGTGAGTGTCATCGTGTTATCGACATACTTTTTGCTTTCTCGTCTTACACCTTTTGATTGACAGTTAGTGACTGGTGAGTCTGTATAGGAAGTATAACATTAGGTAATCTCACCTTTGACAAGCTAAGGCAACCCTTTCGCGTTTAGCAGGCTTACGTTGTGCTGCTGTCTTTTCCGGGGGCTGGCCACCTGACGAGATGCCTTGGCTATTGCCGGCCGTCTCCGGAGACGAACCAGCGTGGTCGAGATGAGACATTGCCAGTCTGCCAGTGAAACCTATGCAATGCAGGGATTTCGGTAAGGGCTATCCTAAGAGTGGCGGACTATGATAGCGTCGGAAGCAAGCGGGTCACGGTGGATGCGTTGCAGAGATTCAACGACAAAGTGGTAGCCCGGTACGATCGCTGGTCCAGCCGACAACCAGTGGCAATGAGATCTATGTGCTGGAATTTCCCGAGCTTAGCTCGATCTATTCGCAAGTGTGGATATTTCCATCAGAGTTTGGTAAGGCCTCGGAACGAGGCAAGCGAAAAGTGTGCTGTGAGAAGGCTCAAGGATAGCCAGGACGAAGTAGCGCGGAACCGTGATTGTGTATTCGTTCCGAAAAGTTCGGCTTCTCTGGAGTCAGCAATTAACAGGTTCCGATGACCCCTAAATATGGCCGAAGTGGCGCGAATAATGACTGGTCACAATGGGATTTTAGTAGGTAGACCGCCTACGTATCTACTAGGTACTCTAGACGCGGAATCGTTCAACCCGATGGGGCTGGGCGAAGCGGGGGACTAGGGAGTAATAAGCCTCAGTTGTCTCGACCGGCGCTTGACTTCATAAGATATAAAACCTCCAATGAGCCCCGGAGGCTTAAAATAAAAATGTTCTATCAGAAAGAATTCGTCTTCAGTGTATACAAGACTTTGGCCATTCCGGCGAATCGAAAATTGTTGACTGGCGATGTAGTCTTGTTCGTTGTTTCGAATACTAGACTTATCCACCCTTCAAGATACCTCTTAAAGATGGTGATATTGTTGACACCTGAAGCGCATGACTCCGTATAACAGAAAAGCCGCCTGGGTAACAGCAGAAGCGGAAGCAAGGAGTTTGTGTTCTTCTGAAATTAAGAGAAGAATACCTAGAGGTAATCAAGGTATCTTGATGGGAGTAATGAGGAACATCGGCAAAGTGCGTAAATGGACAGACCAGCTCAGAGCTTCTATCGGCGATGAGCCGTGCGCGAAAACATTGGACCCTTTGATTGTCCCTGTCGTAGGCTGTAGCCGACGGAATATCCCATCAACCAAAAACTACACCATTATTTGTCATCATGGATGCCAATGATAAACTTATCCAAGTTTGTCCGTATGTGCTGATGACCCCAATACCATTCAAGTTAGCTAGACAGGAATAGAGAATTATGTAGGTCTATACGTACGCCGATCTGAATATGTGAATATCTGATAATGCGGTTCGCCTGATGTAAAACGGAGAGTTCTTGCGAAATCATGACTTCTCACTAATTCCAATCTCATTTTATTTCTACGCACGTTAATGCCTAACGAAGGATCCCCACGAATCTTCACCAGTCTCAAGGCGAATACGATATCGATAGCGCAATTATACCTCGATTGTGATCATCAATTCAACAAATTTTCATCATTGGGTCAACCACAACGCGGAGAGAAGACGAATGCTCGAATATCGTCAAAGCTACAATGCTTTATTCCATTTACACCTAAATTAGGGTAGTCATCCAGGTTCCAGGTTCCCCGCAAGAACCTGCATAATAGCGCCCCCAGGGACCCCTATATGTGCGACATTGTCGCGGGGGATAGTTGTCGAGCTTGCAACGGCACAATGAGCACCTAGGTACCTCCTACTCAAGCCACTGGCCGGCTTTCTGGGTGTGCTGTTACCTGACAGGGTAGATACAGGTAGGTATTTGATTCCCCGCGTCCAGAGTCGTCGAGTCATAACGGCCACGACGCGTAGTTGCGGCTCGTCTTACTATTCCGACCCACATACAGGTAGTGTGCTACGCTTGTAACCCCATTGGTACATTTGTTCGTATTCTTCTGCCATACTATCTACCTATATAACCGAGACCCTTTTGCTTTTTACGTTGGTCGATTCACTGTTACTCATTGATTGCTCAGGTGCCCAATGGTATTCAATGCATCGTGTGCCTTATGGGTCCCTCCATCGGAAGCTCGCTCCCGCTAGTCGCAGCGAACAAGTGCTTTGCGCCCCAAAAACTGTTGAAAACAGATACCGGACGCCCGCAGAGTGTTCCAGTTTGCCGGACTCGCCCTGGGGCATTATGACTGTCCCACAAAGTTGCTACGCAATTCAGGAGTGAAGAAGACGCCTCGGTTACACTTTCGGCGTGTCTTTTCCTTCTATGGCATGATGCCGAGAGTTATGCTACTCTTCGGTATCTGTGCCGGCTCCTTAAGCCGAGAAAGATCGACTAGATTCAAAGCCGACTGCGTACCAAATCTTTAGAAAAACTTCACGACGAATGACATCTTTCACCGGGCAGATCGCAACACATCAAAATCGCATGAAAGAATGACTTCACGTCTGGTGTAAATATACGAGTCAATTCTTCTCATACCTCCTTTGGCCCTAGAACAATTAAATATAGTAAATTTGCCGACTAGCCGAACCATCCCTCGAAATTGTACGCTTGTTCGCCCAAGCACCTACCTCTCGAAACAGCTCCTATGCCGCGAAGGATAGCTTACCTACTTAACTAAATGATGGATTTGCCTGCCCGGGACCCTCCTACTATCGCCATTCTCGGCGCTGGCATTGCTGGCTTGGCGGTTGCCATTGGCCTCATCAAGCGCAATGTGCCCGTCACTATCTACGAAGCCGCTGATCGGTTTTCTCTGGTGGGGGCTGGTATTGGTTTGGGTCCAAACTCTCTGAATGCCATGGACCTGATCGACCCGGGGTTCCGAGAAAAGTACGAAAAAGTGAAGACGCGGAATGAGAGGCTAGAATTCGAACACAGTGTCTTCGACGCGCTGTATGCTGAAGAAGGGTTCGGCGAAAAACGAGGGTGGACTCGCGGTCTTATTGGAGCCCCTTATTTCACGCGAAGTAGCGCCCACCGGAAAGATCTATTAGAGATCATGCAAAGTTTTATCCCCAAAGACGTGGTTAGGTTTGGGAAGCGTGCTAGATCAGTTGAGCAAGTGGATAACAAGGTCCTAATTGAATTTGATGATGGCACATCAGAAACGGTTGACGCGGTAATCGGCTGTGACGGAGTGAAGGGAGTCACTCGCCGGACTGTTCTAGGCGATATTGCGCCTGAGGAAGTTCAGCCCACATTCTGCGGCATGTACATTTACAGAGGCATTATTCCGATGAAAGAAGCGAAAGAGATCCTGGGAACGCATGCTGGCGACGCGAAGTTTTTCATGGCTAGAGGGAAAGGTGTAGCTGTGTATCCAATATCGCAGGGAAAAGAAGAGAACTTCGTATTCTTCGTTGAGCAATCAACCCCTTGGGTACATGGAGATACCGCCGTACCATGCACGAAGGAGGAGATGATCGAAGATTTGAAAGGCTTCGATGATAGACTTCTGAAGCTCCTGGACTATGCTAGACCGCTCAGATGGCCGATGTGGCATCACCTTAAGACCTCTACATTCTACAATAAGAGAGTGTGTCTAATAGGCGACGTCGCGCATGCTTGCACTCCTCATCAAGCCGCAGGGGCCGGTCAAGGATTAGAAGATGCGGCAGTCCTATCTCATCTGCTCGCTCTAGTTAGAACTCCAGATGAGATTGAAGCCGCTTTCCAAGCGTACGACGCCGTCAGACGACCGCGGGCGCAGAACGTTGTCGTTACGAGTTATGAGGCAGGCCTCCTTTATACGTGGCGACATCCAGGGATTGAGGATAATATGGACGGGATTGTCGAGAATGCGAATCAGAGACTACATTGGATATGGCAGCACGACCTTGGAGGGGATATTAAGACAGCCGAGGATAATTTTTATAGGTCAGTATTGGAGAAACAATATGGATCACAGCATGGTAACGGTATCGAGGCTGTGCCAACAATGGGTTCTGGCGCGTTAGGTGGTCTCCGTTCCATTGATTGTATGTAACTGCTAATCTAATAATGTGTTCAAGGTCCTCTCGAGCTGAAAATTTGTTCATCTAGTTATCAACCTACAGAATGGCATCAGAGACCAATCATGAATGGGCGTTATTACACTATTAGACTCCGCCAACATTGCTAATACACCAATAATATCATATGATTCGAGTAGTGTATTAATAAAAGAGATTCTTATCCCGTATTGTCATTCCTGTTTCGGGGACATACTCGGGAATACGTAACTTGACAGGGGGTTTACCATATGGCCCCCTCACATGTCGAAGCGCCAAACGTTACCTCATACACCATATTGTGACGACGGACTATCCTCAATTTAAGCAATGTCTATTAAGTACCTTAGGTAATATCTGTAGATGCTAATAAGAACATAAAATAAGTCAGGTCACTATATTTAAGGTACTGAAGTAGTGATATTCCATCTTTACCCTCCTGTCGACCTGGAACGTTACAAACTGGTGAACTTGATCGCTGTGCATTTTAGCGGGGTGCGTTGTCTTAAGGCCCATTTTATGATAATGGGAGATACCGCCGTCCAGTAGAAATTCGGCTCGTTATCAGCTCGTTGTATGTAATCGTCAGGATACCTAATGTAGTATTCCGGTGTGTTTCAGTTTAGTCATTCGATTTATCAGTGGCCGTGACGCCACGCCGGAGAGACTTGCTACCTACCGTAGTAAACCTGAATTCTAGATAGCTCCTACGGTAGGTAGGATTGAGAATTTGGGGTACCTTACTTAGTTGGAAAAAGCTGAATCGTTAGTCTACTCCAAGTGCTTATAGGACTGGGGTATAATATGGATTTCTCATTGTATTCCTACTCTCGGTATTTGGTTAATTAGTCGGTAATAATAACGAATATCGCTTAAGTCCGATCGCTATGTAAAGTATCAATAGTGGTATAGCGTGATAATATTCTTGTCAAGAGTGGTAAAAGAAGATACCAAGCATGTATTCCGTCAGCCCGCGGACGTACTAGGTAATGTGGAGGTGATCTAGGCCCTTGGCATTACGGTTATGAGCTACAGCTAACTACTGTAGCAAAGAGCTTCGACTTCGTAACGGGGTTCTGCAACACTTGGCAGGAGGAAAAACTGTGAGAGTCTAGGAAAAATATGGGAAGGAGTAGGAGAAACTACTAAGATGAAATATCGGTTTCGAAATTCTTGTATTTCTCTAATTTCCCGCTTACCATACATGTCTTGTCGCGAAATCAGTTACCATTTCACTAATTGTAGCCAACCCTTCGACGAGGTTTTTAGTGTACCCAAGTAGGTCCCATGTGCTGGGCATCGGGGTCCAGTTCCAATTAGGTGTTAACCCATGCAGGTTGGCAGCTTATGTTGCATCGGGTATATGTGGACATGATCCTCCTAGCCCTTGGCGCGCTGGAAATATGGTCCCTACTGTTACCCTAGTGAACGGCTTTACCCTACGTAGGCAGGGTAGGTATCCAACGAATGGTAAACCATTAATAACAATGCAACCATCTGAGCTGCGCAAGAAAACCTAAGAGAAATGACGCCGGTCAGTGCCGAACTGACATACGGATGGAGAGGTGCGTACCGTGTATTCTGGCAGGGCTGTTAAAGCCGATTTGGAGATGGTAGAACAGCGGTCGTATTCGGAGTCGAGATAGGTTAATACACCGAGAGGACAAGGGGGGCATTACGTGGGCGTTTTAAGAACAACGATTCTTCTTCTAAGCTGGAGCAATGGATGTTAAGATTCCCACATCGGTTCACTTTCTTTTGCTATTATGTCTTTATTCCTTGAATTTTGATTTAGTTTCGATTCTCAATCCATCGGAACCTCGCGGCTGCTAGGCCTTCGTCCCACTTGCCGCTCTAGCCCCGATTTCACCAATTCACATAGCGCGCCGCCGTACTGGGTCACGACGATGGGCGAGGTTCCGGGGCCTGTTTCGCGGGAGGAGAAGCTGGAGGAGCAAAGCAATGGTTCAATGGGCGGTAGCGCTAGCAGCAGTTTCCCGAGCGTCCCCACGGAAGAAGAGCGTAAACTCGACCGAACGATTCTGTGGAAGCGAGACTTGGTGATTGTGCCAATCATGGGAGTCCTTTACATGGTGCTATTTCTCGATCGGACCAATATCGCAAATGCGCGGAGTTTGGGCATCGGACAGCCCGATGGCCTCGAGAGGGCTCTGAATATGCCATCCAATGGCTACAACACGGCGCTGTGGATATTTTATATTCCCTTTGTGTTGGCTGAAGTACCGGCGAACTTGATCCTCAACTTGAACAAGATACGTCCTGGCATTTGGCTTGGTGGCCAGATGTTCCTCTTAGGTCCGCTACATTTTGTTCTATGGATCAGGTTAATTATTCTTCTAGGTAGTCAATGCTGACTATTTCGCAGGCGTCCTTGGAATGTGTCAGGGCTTGACTAGAAGTTACGGTGGACTGCTTGCTGTTCGCTTCCTTCTAGGCGTCTTTGAAGCCGCTCTCCCGGCTGGTGCGACTTACATGATATCGATGTACTATACGAGACGTGAGGCAGCCGTGCGATTTGCCTGGTTCTTCAACTTCGCGCTTGCTGGGCCCTTGTTCTCGGGTCTCTTAGCATATGCGATCCAGAATCTTAACGGTGTGAGTGGCTACCAGGGCTGGCGGTGGATCTTCATCATCGAAGGTCTGGTGACTATATTCGTCTCCGTGTTCGTCATATGGTTATGTCCCAACTTCCCCCAGCATGCGCAATCATGGTTTTTGAAGGCACGAGAACGTGATCGTTTAGTGTATCTGCTTGAGGCTTCTCGTGGCGCCGAAGACAAAGGCTCGGCCGTCGATAACGTCTCCATCTGGAAAATACTGGTTGACTGGAGGATCCACCTCCTTACTATGTGTTTCTTCTGCTGCGACGTTACGGCCTCTTCAATCGCCTCTTTCTCGCCGACTATACTTACAGAGCTTGGTTGGGTCGCAACCATTGCGCAGCTCATGACCATGCCGGTCTGGGCTTCGGGTATCTTCTCGACTTTCCTTATCACCTGGCTTACGTCGCGTGTCAACCTTCGCGCGCCCTTCCTTCTCTTCGCTATCTGTCTACAACTTATCGGGTGGTGTATTATGGTGACCTATGTGCCTGCTCCCGGCGTGCGGTACTTGGCGCTGTTCTTCATGGCAATGGGCACATTCCCGCAGATGTCGATTTTAATGGGCTGGCTTAGCGCCAACCTCCGCGGCCGCAAGTATCTCGCTGTCGGTATGGCGTGGATGGTCGGTTTCGGCAACTGCGCCAACTTCATCAGTTCGAATGTCTTCATTACTACCGAGCGCCCGCGGTACCCCACGGGGTTCGCCACCGGCCTTAGTTTTACGTTGCTGGGATTTGTGCTTACATGCACTGCATTTGTGTTACTGTTCCTCAGCAATAGAAAGCGTGATAGGGCTCGTGCAACGATGACAGAGGCGCAGCGTGAGAGCTATGATGAGCTATATTTCAAGTTTGTATACTAAAATGAGATCTCTTGAACCTTGAATGACTTCTTATCTATCAAGCTGGGATCTCTGAGCGTGCTTGGGAATGAGCAGCCTTTGATTAAGATTCAAACGTCTTATGGCAAATCTATTGACCACCTGGGTACGTACCTGTAGGTGCCTAGGGGAAAAGCGACTCAGATGTCGCATCTGGAATGTAGGTAATGAGTAATCCATTGAGCTATCTAAATAGTTCTATAGATTTAGAATATCAGGTACATTCTAATATCCAGGCAATTGCAGACTTTCGTGGCGTGTTCTTGAGGTATTCCCCGTCGCAATAATCACGTTTTAGGGCTGAGCACAAGGCAGCCCTCGAAGTATCTTTGCAACTCTTCAAAATCCTCAAGTTCTCCAATCCAGGCAACGTGCTGATCGGGTCTTGCCACTACAACGCATCCGCGCTCCTTATCCACACCGTAGTTCGTGTAAGCATCTCCGAAACCCTCGTGGTAACTCACATCGTCCACGAACACCTTGTCATAGTCCCACCCAGTGTGGGGATCGTAGGGGTGGAGAACTTCTGGGAAGTCTCTCAACAATTCCGTCTCAGTCCTCTTGGACGAATGGATTGTCAAGATTTCAATGGCGGTGTCTAGAGATGATCCAGCAGGGGTGACGGAGCGGAAGAACCTAGTTGGCGCATCAAGAGCCTCGCAAAACTTTTCAACTCGTTCTCGCTGTGTAGGACTTAGGATGTTTCCAGCAAAGAGAACGATGCGGAATTTGCCATTTGCCTTGAGCTTCTCTTGGAAGTGCCATGGGCGACCGTCCGACTGATTGAGGACTTTGAAACTGTTGAAGCGCATTCCAACAGGGAGGCCGGTGGCAAGAGCCTGCTTCTTCGCGAATGCATCGCTTGAGATTCCAATTGAGCCGGAGGCATTCGAATCACCTTCATCACCTTGGCTGGGTGCATCTATGGCCTTCGCTACAAGTTCGCTCGGCCCATAATTGACGATCAATCCGGATGCGAATAAGTTACCCTTCAAAAAGGCATCTTTGAATTCTTTCATGCTTACGCCCTCGGCATCCATGATGTCTTTGGCTGGCCTTCCCGAGAATAGCCTACTAAAGCGATGGTCGAAGTCGATGAGGTCCTGAGCTACGCGACGCCGCTCACTCTGGTACGTACTCAAGATACTCCGCTTGGCAATACCTTTTGCAACAAGGGCTACTTTCCAACCCAGGTTGTAAGTGTCTTGCATGGAAACATTCATACCTTGACCAGCTTTCGGTGAGTGAGTATGCACGGCATCTCCGGCAAGAAAGACGCGCTGGTGAGCATCGAAATTGGTGCCGACTCTTTGGCCGATCTAAAGCATTTTGGTCAGCGCAATGGAACACGAATTCCTGTTTAAGAGGTATGAACCGTACCTGATAAGCAGTCCACCAGTCACAATATTCATAGTCAATCTTGTATGGACTAAGAATCTTTTGTGCAGCACGCAGAATGAGATCAGGGTTGATCTTAGACCGATCGGCACGTCCCGATGCGTCAGGGGTCACCTCCTTCAGTTGAATGTAGAGTCGCACCATCTTATTCTCTCGAGGGATTATCATCAAGCTACCGTGCTCAGCCGAATGAATAGCACATCGCATCCGAATATCGGCTAGATCGAACCGGTCAGAACACGGGAATTCAACTCGAGCGCGTTTATGATCTGCTAACTTACGGAAGTCGGTAAGGGGGATGACATCTAGGACACCCCAGATAAAATCAGTTGCCTCTCCCTGCAGCTCAAAGCCTAGGGCCCGCCGAGTCCAGCTACGCGCACCGTCGCACCCTATGACATATTTGGCATGAACGATCTCGCCTGTTCCGGGTCGTGAACGGCTCTTCTGTATCAAATCATCCTCGTCATCCTCATGGACCAAGTTGCTACGGAATAGCCCATCTGAAGCCTTGCTCCCGTTGATTTGCTGCTCTGGAGTAGCCTCCTCCTCGGTGAGATGACGCAATTTCACAGTAACTGGATATGATGACTCATCTTCAACCTTGGATTCATCGATCTCGAGGGACTCGGGAAGAACCCCTCGCTCGACTTTGATGGTGTCCTTCGAATATTTTTTGATATTATCGAGGAAGAAGCGCTCAACACGCCCCTGGTGTATGACGCTCTGCTGGAACCGAGAAAGCCCCACAATGGTATCCGGTATACGATCCGAACGACGGATCACACCATCGGGTCCAGGGTTCTGATAATAGGTCAGGAATGTTGCCGTAGATATTATCTACGGAAAAACACAGATTAACTCACCCACATGCATATCTAAACACACAAAGTCAGCCGAGGGATTCATTAACTTAGGCATTATGGTAGCTTTGGATCGTTACCTCAATGAGATGGTTGGTTTCTTTCCATGCTCTGTCTGCAAAGCCCAGACTGTCGAATATTTCAAGGCTGCGACACTGAAGTCCGTCCGCTTGACCACAGAATATCTTAGTGTTTCTTTTATCAACAATGCGAGTCGTAACGCCACAATGCGCCATCCAACAGGCAGCCATCAGCCTACATGACTGTGAGAACCGCCCGAGCCATGGAAATAACATATGGAGCAGAGCAAGGGTAACTTACCCCGCCGGACCGGCTCCAATGATGAGTCTAGTCAACAGGTCAATACATATTTTCAGAACTTGGAACATGTGCCAACATACACATCGACGTTCGACTCTGGTAAATGCCCGTTCGTAGCCATATTGACTATGTCTTTCTGTTTAACGCTTGGGTTCGTGCTTGTATGAGAGAATTTCAATAACACAAGAAGAAAAACGAGGGGGCCGCGATGTAACACTCGAAAGGAATAGGTTTAGAGCACGAGTAGAGGCCGGGTGCTCCTAAGAGAGTCATCGGGGTATTTCAAGTGAGATTATTCCGACGATCATGTTGTGTAAGTAGATATTGATATGTTGGTCTCATACGCCTCCAGCCAACGCCAAACCTGACAGGTCGAATTACATCGTGGGGCCAGAGGAGTCAGACTAAGGGCATCTCACACACCATCCCCTCCACAGCTGAAAGCAATCCTATTGGTTCCTATCCTTGCCGGTCACAAGATCCGGACCCCCCTTGAGGCTTTTCCTAGAGTTGTATCTGCGGTAATTTCACTGGGATATGGAGAAAGGCAACTCGCTTGCAGACCACAATTATCAAGTTATGAAGTGTATTTCTACCCAGATACAAATGCGAACAATTTTCGTCAGGGGTCGACGTCGAAGGTTTCAAATTATTCATGAATGTTAGCAAGTAAATACAAGCCTTTGGTAAATTGAAGGGTTTCTCCAAGAAGATGATGCAAGGTAGCGGTATGTTCACTTCGAATCCTATCAAAGTGTTTTCCAATTTCATGTCCCTGCCGCCACTTGTTTCGTCCCTTAACTGCATCGGCCTAATTTCTAGATGAAATGTGATAATTGTTGGCGAGTTACAGCTCCCTGCATGGGATATTAATATAG
The DNA here is from genome assembly GCA_023628415.1 of Hypoxylon sp. PDH2405. Lineage (NCBI taxonomy): Eukaryota > Fungi > Ascomycota > Sordariomycetes > Xylariales > Hypoxylaceae > Hypoxylon > Hypoxylon sp. PDH2405. Next base: position 185,121 of record JAMAKT010000038.1, read on the forward strand.
CGATCATGCTACACAAGCTCTCGGGTGTGTCCCCTTCCGTCGGTGGGCTTGTAAGACAGCTGATGATTCGTAACCCCATCCGTTCCTATTAACCTTCAAGTGCCACGAGATCTAGATTAGTGGTGGAGATTCAGAGATCGTTAAGAAAGGTTGGGGAACGGTCAAGGGCAATAATCCTAGTCGGAATATGATAGCTGACAATAAGAGAGAAGGTAAGGCAAGCAGGGAACTTTTTAAGACGCCACCAACTGACAGAGTACAAGGCATCCTGTCATAAATTACGCCGCCACCATAACCCCCTTGTGACTTAGTCTGAATGAGGTTCTGTATGACAAGATAAGTCTCGTATACAAAGTTCCACGGTAGTTCACGTGCAACGGTTCTCCCATGGCATTACGAAGTTGAGTCGGAAAATATACTCGAGTAGCTAAGACATAGCCTTGTTGGATTTAATATATGTCGATGCTACTCCGGAAAGACAACCGAACCATATCCACGGATGTGTATCTGACCCATGAAATGGATGAGCAGATGCATCTAGTTCGAACTGACAAAATAGTGCACATCTACATCCCCTATCACTTGTGAATTGTTCAACAATCTATTACTCATTATCTTTCTTCTCTCCTCTTATCGTACCTCTGATGTGGCGGTTTCAGCTTCTGGACAAGGATTGACTTTTTGACTAGTCGCCAACTTCCAACAGGGTAATGGTGACGACTTACATGTATCAATGGTAGAAATCATGATTGTCGGTTATAATCATCCCAGGCATAATGGCCTCACTGTTATAAGTCATTTCTCACCATGCCTAGTCCAGCATCTTGGTTGAGCCGTGTGAAGTCCCTTTACTCCTGATGATGTCGAAGCGAGCTTGAAAGGAGCCCCTGAGCGTTACGGTGTAGTAGTTTAACTGTACTAAATGCCCAGGACACATATCCGAAATTGAAATTCCGACCTAATGATCTTATATCTATCGTTTTCATTGAAGTCTTAGTGTTCTGTTGAATTGGTAATCTACGATGGCGAGCGCAGAAGCCTTCATCCAGGAGGTCTGGGGCCTCCAAGGCACCGCGTATCTCGTAGTCGCCCTCCGCTACTACAACAGAGTTTCAAGCTTAGGGTGGCGTGGTCTAGCATCAGATGATGCTATCATGGTTTTGGCCACTGTGAGTCGTCTCTAGATACAATGTTGGTTCTCTGAAATCGGATCCTGACAGTAGATACTTAGCTGGTGTACACCGCGGAGTCAGTCATGGCGTATCTCGTAGTGGCGTACTGGAAAGGCCTTGCCAACAATGCTATGACGGACGCGCAGCGCGCGGTCCTTACTCCCGGGTCGCAGGAATGGCATCTACGGGTCAATGGGTCGAAGACTCACGTCGTCGGCCTTCTTCTCTACACTACACTTCTCTGGCTGCTCAAGGCGTGCTGGCTGGTGTATTACGCTCGGCTTACGTAAGTCGTTTATCTATAAGAAAGATATTCCAAACTAATGCTCTTTTGCAGGGACGGAGTTATCCGTATGAGGCGAGTAATACACTGGGGAATTGCTATTATCGCAGCGACGTACATCTCTTGTCTGCTCGTGGCATTCCTCAAATGTATACCTTTCAATCATCAGTGGCAGATCAATCGGTATGTATAAAATATTGTGTCATACCCCGGCCTTTGCACCTTCGAATAATCTTCTAGTTTTCATAATACAGTGGCTAACGTTGTAAAAGTGAGTAGAACTTTCGTTCCATTGCAATCTTAGAAAGAGAAGTCTAAGATGCTGATATGACATATTTCGATTCACAGCTTCTCCTGGAAGTAAGTGTAACCGCCTCTTAGTGGTATCATCGCGACAATGAGTTACTAACAACGACATCTCAGATCACTGCATGCCAGCCATTTCAACACTTCAAACTGTTTACGTGATGATCATGAACACAGTCACAGATTTTTATCTTATGGCTATTCCACTACCGGTACGCTATCTGACCCCTTTCTCCACTATATTCTACTAGGCAAACTGACAGAATTTGTCGCATTAGGTTATATGGAATTCCCATCTACCATGGAGAAAGAAGCTTGTTCTATTGATTATGTTTAGCGGTGGCTTTCTTGAGATGGCGTTTGGCATCGTTCGTTGTGTTTCCATTTTAACAGTAAGCATCTCAACTTTAGTATGATACATTGGATTGAGACCTATTGGGTTTAGTTGGCTGGCTCAGAGGGTGTAATTAACGAGCCTGATTCATATAGCTCGGTGATATCGACCCCGCCCAGTCAGGTTACTGGTCCGTTCGCGAATCGTTCGTCTCTTTTGTCTTGACAAACATGCCGATGGTGTATCCAATGTTCAGAAGCTTTATAGAGAAGGGCCGTAGCCTAAGCAGATCAAAAGTTACGAGCCAGGCAGATAGTCGGGGCTACAAGCTTGGTAGTCTATCGGGTCGCATCGAAGCCGTAGGAAAAAAGCAACAGATTTCCTTTTCCGGACCGAGCCGCGTAATGTGGGACTCCAAAGACAACATCGTCGATCGAGAGCGGGGTACTCCGTCGGACGGAGAGGAAACGTCTCTTGACCTGCCGCAGCATCCCACCAGTGGGGCATCGTTCGTGGGGCAGAATGGAATACCTCCAGGGCTAGCGAGGTCAGCAGGCGGTGCCAATAGGATTGTCATTACCAAAGAATACACTGTAACGGAGGAGAGCCAACGTGGTTCGAAGAATTTCAGCTCGCTGGACCTTTGAAATTGAGATTGCTTGTATTAGGGGCGAGAGTTTTTGATTCTGGAAATACAAGAGAAAACTTAGTTAAATAAGAAAAAAAAAACATTCTATTAGCTGTGAGAGCCGTCGAAGACCTCTATCGTCCTCCGTGTGCCGCTTTCAATGCCGAGATAGTGTCCAGATCGAACTCATGTTTCTGCTTGAACCAGTCCAAGTACATGAAAATATGTGGCGATCCTATGTACCGCTTCATGGTGACTTTATTTCCGCCTTCGACAAGTTTCAATCCATAGGCTTCACCTTCATCCCTCAGTAGATCGCATTCACCGGTCCTAACGAAGGTATCGCATAGCCCAGTCCAATTCTTTGATTTCAGGGGAGCAATCCACCACTCGGGCAAAATGGCACGTAGTTCCTCCACCTTATCCCTTGGGAAACATTGTTCTCCAAAGAACTTTATTCGATCCCATGGCATGATGGGTCCATGAGCGAAATCGTGAAAAGATGCGAAAGGAGATTGGGTATAATTCGTATAGAGAAGCGCATCTGTTGATGGGGGCACTGTTGCTAGGCACAGCTTTAGCGGGATCCCTTCATCTCGTGCTATGTGTTGAAGGACGAGAGAGATGTGCGCGCCTGCTGAGATTCCGCCAATTGAGATTGAATCAGGGTTGATTCCCCAGGAAGACCCCGATTTTCGAGCCTGGGATTTATTTGGTCAGCATTTGGGTGATGCGAATGATGACGGAATGTGTGAATGAGCCTCATACCCATTTCAAAACAGCTCGAGCATCTTCTATGCATTTCCCCCAGGTTGTTTCTAATAGATAGAATAGTTAAGTAGGAGCACGTCTTTTTGTTATCTCTGAGACTTACCGGGGCAATGCCGATAATTCACGTCAATTACGATGACACCTGCATTGTCACGCATGCTCAAGCATAATTGAGACTCGGTAGTTAGGTCACCGAATACGAAGCCACCACCTACGATGGTAATTAGAACCAGAAATCCCGAGTTAAGCAAGAGTACAGACCGTGGAAATTCAGATGCGTTCCATAGGGACCTTCACCAAATTGCGCCGGATCTGGTTGGTAAATCTTGATTGGGATCTTGTCGCCGTCGTCAGAAGTCACCTCTCCGTCGGCAACCCTTTCCCATCCGGTCACATCTTTCGCCCACGGTGCGTATTTCGCGGCGCTGGCGCGAAGGTCCTCGATGCTGGACTCATCCGATACTAGTGCGCCGGCAGCCCTTGTTTTGAGGACAAACTTGACAATTTCGGGGTCGTACTTTTCTAAGACGTGGGGTTCAAAGACATCTTCTGCCTTTACCTGTATTTCTGGCTGTACGCCCTCCAACTTTGTCGATTCTTCGCTCATGGTTACCTCCTATACCTATTTTTGAGACCGGTACCTACATAAAAATAAAGGGGATATTTGGAAAACTACCCCTCTTTGTGAAACCCAACCCCAACTAATATTTTGAATAGTCATTCCGAACCTTAATGCCCAAGTGATCGATAAGGTTGGGCCTCAGCTAGGTGTGATGCATCCTGATCAGTGTTGTGTCTGTCCTATCCGTCTCCAAAGAGCTCCTATTTTACAGTGGGTCAGGTGAGCTTCAATAGCTCCAGGTCACCTTATAGTGGGTCCCAGTGCCTAAACTCCCTAATGCCTTGGGCATTTCAACACACCTGCAATCCAATGTGCCTTTCCAGGTTCTGAAATGCACCAGAGGGGCTGTCACTGGTCTTATTTACCCCCCACATACCGGTACTTCTAATGCCGGTCAAAGCCAAAGCGACTCTATGGATGCTGCATCACAACCCTGGGGGTGTGGGAGGGGTTTAAATGGTTGAGCTCGACTCTAGTTTGACATTCTGAAAAGACATAGGAGGTGTAGAATAAATAGGTGGGAGCTTCGGCGCCAGTGAAATACCACTACCCCTATTGTTTTTTTACTTATTCAATGAAGCGGGGCTGGACTTCGTCCAACTTCTGGTATTAAGGTCCTTCGCGGGCCGACCCGGGTTGAAGACATTGTCAGGTGGGGAGTTTGGCTGGGGCGGCACATCTTTTAAACCATAACGAAGGTGTCCTAAGGGGGGCTCATGGAGAACAGAAATCTCCAGTAGAACAAAAGGGTAAAAGTCCCCTTGATTTGGATTTTCAGTGTGAATACAAACCATGAAAGTGTGGCCTATCGATCCTTTAGTCCCTCGAAATTTGATATCTTGGGCCTCTTACGCATATGTTGACTGTTTGAATTAAGTACCTAGGTACCTAGCTACTTTACTGAAGAACATGTGGTTATCCGACCGTCAACGTTTGCGCATCCCATAACCTTGACACCTACGACTTGATATATTTAGCACCAATGCCTTTCTGGACGGCCGAACGCTGCGCAATGCGATCAATCCACTTCAGTAGGTGCGGGAACTGTTCAATCTCCTGCCTGGTGAATCCGCTCCTCTCCCATCCCTTGATCCAGGGCCACGCTTTAATATCTGCTACTGAATACTTGCCTTTCCCCTTACCAGCCAAGTAGTCCCTTGGCTCGCCGGTGAACTTGCCGGAGAGACGGATTTCAAGCACGCCGTAGACTCTGAGCGTCTCATTTTTGAAGCGATTGATGGCATCTGGATAGCTACCGTTTAGCAGGCCTTCTATAAGCAACTCTCGGGAGAGAAACTAGATACTTACACTCGATTTTCTCGGGAGCAGCCCTTGTGAAGTGATTCACTTGGCCTTGGTAGGGGGCGCCTGACCCATCTGTATCAAGGGGAGTTAGTACCTACCGTAGTTGCGCCTTCAGCGGGGGTATTTGGGGGCGGTATCACATACGCCAGAAGAATGTCCATTGGAGTGCCTCGCTCTGTTCAAGTGCGTCCTTGAAGCCGAACTTGTCATCCTTATCAACCGAGTTTATGAGGTAGTAAAGTTCGGCTGAGGTCTCATGGACAGGGAAAGGAGGCTTTTGAGTATTGTCAATTAATACGGGGATGCGACCGTTGGGGTTCAGACGTAGGAACCACTCCTTCTTCTGTTCGCTCGTCGAAATATCAATCAATGTAGTGGTCCATGATGTGCCATATGTTTCGGCAAGCTCCTCTAGTAGGATTTGTACAGCCTGCCCATTCGGGGTATTCTGGGTGATGAGGTGGAGACCCTTGGCGTTTTTGACCTCGTCGGGTGTCTCGGAGATGTACAGCTTGTCAGTCATGGTTAATAATCGCTCAGACAGTTGGCAATAGAGAAAGCAAATTGGTTTCCAAAATAAGTGATTATATAGAAGAGATGGACGTCTTCACGTTATATATAAGGTATGTTGAGGTAGCTACTGAGGGGCTGATGAGGAGCTGACATATACCTCCATGACGACAGAGTGCTGCCATATTGCGAACAATGAACCTCATCGGCCACCGGAGTCACTAATACCGCTTTATTTACGGTCAACGACAGTGGCTTGATTTATAATCATCTAACGTGTTACTCAAAAGACGAACAGCTTCCGGTACTGTTTCAAGATCAACATAGATTACGTGGGAGAGGTACCTACCTAAACCCGCCAATTCGCCAATTTATTACTGGGATATCTACATGTAGGTAGGTACATTATGTTTTTCCATCGAATTATCACGGGCATATGATAGCGCTGTAAGTCGCTATATCTGCGGTGCGTTACAGCGTATATATTACTATAATTGTTCGGCCAATCAGAATGCGGACTTCGGCTTAGCAATCCGCATTACGTAATATCAGGTACATTTCTCCCAGATCATACTTGGATGATAATCTACAATGAATGCCCGGCGTATATAAGATTGGTCGAGGATAAATTACCTAAGTACATACCTAGGTAGCTTCTACTAAAAGCCGTGCCTGGAGCCTATTCAAATAAGATAAACTAGATTCTCCTATTGGGTTACAAATGGGAAATATTCTCGAAATGGCTCAGAAATGATACTTCCACTTGTCTTTGGGAATTGGACCGTCGCGTGCAACTCTGAAGGCCTCGCTATTAGAAAATGGGCAATTCAAATCCTCCTTCCACCCCCAAGTCTCCATAGATACTCGTTTTCCTCTTGGCTCATGTTCGTGCAACTTACACTGAATAGACCACTTTCAGCTTCATCATCTCGCTCAGAGAGCGTACAGACGAAATTGGATGAATTGTGGAAAGGCCAGAAGGCACCTTGAGGCGATAAACCATGTCCGAGGGGAGGCGGAGGGCCAGACGCGATTTCCAGTTTCCTTAGAGGAAATTTCTTTCCGGTGGCCCGCTTCTGTAAGTGTTTGAAAAGGTTCTCAACTGCCGCGAAGTGGACGTAAGGCTGGACAGGATTTTTTCCGTCCACCACTCCGAGCTCGAACCATATCTTGAGGGATCGGAGAGAGTTAAAGCCCGCAAGTATGTCCAACATTTCGTAAGGCCACTCGCCGTCGGGAGAGATATCCAGGCCCAGTTCCTCGATGTGTGGACAGTTGTCACGAATTGCGATCAATACTTCAGCGTTAATAGCAATATGCCGCCACGTTAGGTTATAATAGGTCTCGTTCTGGTGGATTGTAAGCTTCTTTAAGCTACTCCCATGCCTCAACAAATTTTCCAGGCCGATAGTTGCCAGGTTGGGGACGGTGATACTCTCTAGGGAACTTGGAACCTGTTCGTAGAAAGTCTTCATATCTTTGTGTTGCCAGGAGAAGGTGAATTCTTTGAGGGATGTAAGGTACGGCATAATCTTTAATGCGAGCAGGGCATCATGGGTGGTCAAACGTGTCAGTCGGGACCAGTCGAAATTAACTGCCCAGTAGTCCCTTTCATCCACTTTGAGAAGATAGCCTTGAGAATACGGCGTATACAAAGTAGGAGGTTGAGGCGGATCCTTTGATGCATAGAACTCGAAGGGATATCCCTGCAAGTCCAACTCCTCAAGTGCGGGTAGACGTTCTCCAGCGGTGAAGCCGAAGCCGCAGTACTCTGAAGGAAGGGTGCATCCACTTCGCGGCAAGCTCAAGTCAAGCCCGAGTTTGCGAAGGTTCGGGCAAGACAACAGTACGCATTTTAATAGTTGAGTCCAACGCCGACACTCTTCTGCACTGGAATAGGTGACGTTCACTTTTATAGAGACCAAGTTCTCATTCGCTTGCAAGCGCTCAAGAATACCAGGGTTATATTGACCATGGTGGTGGCTGGCGACAGTATGGAGGCGAATCGAGGGCCTTTTCCGCAGGAGTTGGAGCACTTGCTCAGGTATGCAAGTTGCTAACCACGTTACGTCTTTGAGACCGGTCATCTTAGGGATAAGTTTGCATAGTCGAGATATGAATCCATCACTAGCATTGTCACGAACTTCCAAATGACGAACGGCTTCAGGTGTTCCGCTCTTCTCAAGATATTCCAGCATCCGAGTACCTCTTGAACTGTCTAGGACAAGATGTCGATGCTGGGCGTACCTTGCAATACGGTAAAAGTTTGAACACACCAAAGCTAGAGACGGTATCGTCTTAGGGCTTGTGCATTGTAACAGATCAACGATGATTGCGATGATTTCGTTGCCGAGGCGAGTTAAAGATGGTGCGCCTGCATCTATTGCCTGCGGTACCCGTGGCTTAATCAGAACTGACGGTTGGCAAGGTGTCGAATTCTTTCCATTGTCCTTAGAGAAGAACACGCGATGCTGGGGGGCCATTTTTATTCTCCGTTGCGCTTCAATTCGAACAAGAGAATATAGATGGTAAATTAGAAGGTAGGTACCAAGTGAATGGATAACGGTCGCTTAGGCTGACTTCTATATACATAGGTAGTGTTGCCTAGTAGGCAGACAGTTGAACAATTCTTGATAGTACATGTATGTATCGTAGCACGATTCTCCTCTGATTGGTCAAGTTGCTGGATTCGGCGGGGAAAATAGCGAAGCCTTCGGGCAGTGTCTCAGTGACTCACCCTGCTCTATCTCTACTTTCCTGTGCGATTGCTATATGGAACAGTTGACGTTGGTTTTAAGTTGGGCAGAATCACATACATTAAGTCATTGTATTGAACATAATTATAATGGGGTCATCTGTTATTACATATTTATGTTCCGGATCCGCAACTATAAAGCGCCCCCTGTCTAACTTGAATCCCTATTGAGATAAAGCGACTTCAAGTCCGCCAGCTATCTGCCAGTTGTTTTCAGCTGAATGACGTGGGGTCATCAGAAAGGCCCTCATCACCGCCCCCCTGCAAGTTTGCTTCGCCCTGTTTGTGGGAGGGCTATGAGGCTGTCTGGGTACTTCCTAACACATCCAAATCGGGGGACCTCCCAACTTCTCACCATTTTCAATTTTCGACATAGAAGATTGTGAACATGTCTACTAATCCGCATTCCCTCCGGAACTACACTGAACAGCCAGAGGCTCTTTTTGCGCTTCCCGATGAAGAGCTCCTCCATCTTGTACATAGTGAATTCAGGGATGAACTCCGTCGACTTAAGCGCGCGTACTCCGTAGGCGGCAAAGACGATGCTAAGCCGTCATCAATGTCGCCTTCGGTGATACTGTATGGAGAAGACTTCGACGAAATTAATCGCACCCTTGTCTCGCTTCTGACACTGAAATGGGTTTACAACAGACAGTATGATGTCCTGGTCGGAAATCAAGCCGATGCCCTGAGATTATCTCGCAAATCATTCGAATGGATGTATGAGCTCTACAGGGAATCATTTAGGGAGCCGCATGAGCTTTACGCGCTCATTACTTCTGTAGTAGTGAATGATATAGGAAAAGATGATCAACTTGCTTCAGAATACTATGCGAAAACAGGCAAAGACATTGCCGGGCTAAACCACGATATGGTACTTCTCAAGGCGGTCAAAGCTGGACTTGTACGGAGTCTGGATCGTCTTTCGGCAGAAGACAGAGATGACGTTATCCACGGCATGAAACTGGGGGCGGAATTCAACTTTGGGCAACTGGCTCAAGCGGAAAATGCGCCTGCTTGCCTAGCAAACCTCGCGACAATGAGGGGTCACGCGCGAAGTTTCCAACTCCGATTTAAGGAACAGCTACTGGATATTGCTGGTGCAGCAGGTCATCTAGACTGGACCTGCGCTAAGAAGTTGACTCAGTCCAATTTCGATGCTTACTGCACTGTTTACGATGTTGGAATGGGCATTATATCGGGGAAGTTAAGTCTACGCGCGGGATATGACCTGGTCCTAAGACGCCGGCTTGATCTGCTTCATGTAAAGGGCTTCCGGACCCTCGATCTGGAGAAAGATGACGATCGGGCTCTGGCGCGACTATTATGCATGAGCAGCGTTGCCGATCTAACGACCGCCGAGTTGTATAGCAGAGTATGGAGTTCCCTTGAGGATGACGTCCGGCAGTCTCTACGCAGATCTCTCAATATTGACGGCTCTGTCGCTGAGCCGGCGGTGCAAGTCACATACATACCAGCTCTTATCACGCAAGCCGTCGATGCTGGAGGCTCGGGAACCCCGGAGGCTAAGGAGCGAGCACTTCGGAGTGTACTCCGCTATTTGTGCAGGGTGATGTCTGCCCCTGAAAAGCCAGATGGTCCCGTGAGTGTTATCGAACGGAATGTACTAGCTACCCTCAAAGAGGTGGTACAAACTCCACGGTTTCGTGAGGACCCTACTATTCTAGAAGAAGCCCCTATACCGGAAAGTCTTGCTGCGATGATGGAATGTCGCGAACAGCAGCCGGGGTAAAAAGGTCCCAATGATACATGACAAATAGCTGATTTTACGGCGTTTGGAACTCGGTTAGGTAGTTACGGAGATGAGATGCACGGAAGATATCCTTTAGGGGGATGGTTGGGTTAGAATTTACGCACTCATGTGTTCTCTCCTAGGTAGTTATTATACCTGGATAGGTATGGATCCTATTATCAGCCTTGAAGTTACGCAGCTCTAAGGGTACTGATGTAGACATTTCATTCTAACTTTCACGTACAACTAAGGATCGTAAGTTGTAATACATGTCATAGGCGCTATATACGAAACATTAACTGATGCTTTATGTCAGTAGGCTGACTTGTGAGAATTTCGGCCCGGAAAGGCCTGGATGCTAGAAGTTTAGACCCGTTTGGCCGATGGAATTTGGGACGGCATGTGTCACGTAGCGCACCTTAGGTAGGATGATGGGAAGAAATGCGTTATTCCGCAAGGAACTAGAAGTTATCTGGTTGAGCTCATGGTATACCTACATATAAGATGCTTCTTTGTCTACTATGTCTATGTAGGTAACACCACTATGTGAAACATCTGACAGCGTGGGTAAAGGATCGTGACCCGTACGTATACCGCGACGCTTTGCAGACAGGGTTAGGTCTCCTCAAGCAAAATCGAATATGCTGGCTTATCTTGGCGGTCCTCCATAAAGAAGGTGGCAGTCTCGTACCTTCTCCAGTTTTACAGTCATTTCAACCGGCCATTTGTCAGACGTTTCACCCTGAGGCGTTACCTAAGATAATGGTATGAAGAAGCGTCGTGTATATAGACCGCGGCTTTGGCCTAGATGGTTTCCAGCTCAATAAGTTTCATTCCAGTATCCTAGGTACGCCACGTGCACTAAACCCAGACAACCCCGTCCTTCAGCTTGTGCACGGCGTTCACGGTCCATCCTTACCGTTGCTCCCGCCTATTTTTCCGGCTCACACACTTTTCAACCCAACTGGGTCTCGAGGGCCTTGCTAAATCTCCCCATCTCTTCACGTTCTGGATATCGGGATCTTATTTACACCTACACCAACGCTGCCTAGGAAGCACCACGCTGACGGGCGAGTTTAGATCGATTTAGCAAAAAGCCACATCCGCGAATAATGCCTGTCACAACGAGACCTTCTCCCTCCAAGGTGGGGAAGAATCAGGACCGAGAGATCGCATTCAATGCGGATGATGCAACAGTTTTCAATAGAGTTACCTCGGACTTTCGTAGCCCCTATGAGGGTGACCCACGGCGGCCCCCAGCTAATTCGGATACGTTTAGTTTCCTCAATACCGGCTTTCGTGGATTCCCAATCATCGCGTCCTCCATCGATACCGAGAGTACGGTGAACACGGAATCCACTGTGTCTATATACGGCAATGGGTTTGTTTATGGGCTCGTCCGCGCCTTCAACCAGGATCTCCACCTAATCATCAGACCTGACGATGTCTGGCAAGCTATTATTTCGCAATTTAGCCTTTTCGTCAATGGGAACGCCGAACGCCTTCGGCACATGTTCGTCGCTCACAAAGGAAAGCGCGAGTTGACCGTCGACCTCACGCCCCTGAGCTTCTCCGATGTCGACTTCGGTCAGGTGGCTCAGGACTTTGCCTCCATCATCCAGGACAATGTTGTTGATCCAGAGCTGCGTCAGTGGATGATACCAGATTTTTCCACTACAACAGACCAGGACAAGGCTGTAGCGGCATTCGGCATGATGGGGGCAATGCAAGAATACTACGAGTACGTTCTAAGAGGTGGATGCGGCTTACCTAGCGTGACCCTGATGGGAACCCGAGATGACTGGGAGATGCTTGCAAGCCGGGTCAATAAGTTATCCAAGTATGGAGAAGAGTGTAAACACTGGGCCAGTCTGCTACAGCCGATCATGCGATATATGCTAAGAACCTTTGACGAGCCCGACTCACAGGAAGTCAAGGATTTCTGGCTTCGCGTTGCGTACGAGGCGGGTAGCGAGGGTTCTGGTGGGGGCATCCGCACATTATCCGGTTGGATCACAGCGTTTGCATATTTTGACGACGATGGAAAGGTTACAACAGATTATACAGAAGAGTACATTCGTCAAATAGACAAAAGGACCAACCCACCGGTTCTAGGACTGGACCGCAAACGGCTAACCCTAGACGGAGTGTCGTATCCACTGATACGGCAAGCAAAGATTCCGAAGAGCATCATTCTGCTCCCTGTGACACTAGTTGACATGGAGGTGCGCGTCCGAAAATTCGTCACGGTCGTATCTGGTACCATAGGTGTGTCTATCTCGGCGAATGGAACAACAACTCAGCCAATTTCGGCATGGTGGATTGTGCAAGAATTCGCAGAGCCCATTACATCTTTGCGAGTCACAGAGTCCGGAAAGGGGTCAACCACCGAGGGAACCTCAAACACCTACTCGAATTCGGTTGATATACTGGACGATTACCGCAAGGTGGATGATGGTGATGATTATTATTATTATGGCGACCCCTTTTCGTAACTGAAGCCTTTGACTGTTTAGATGTAAGTATCAGACAGTATATGGTCAATTGGGCAGCTACTATGTGGACATAAATTCTAGCTGAATTGATTAACTTAACTGCCCCAACTTACCAAATCTTGATTCTCCTTCCATCTACAGCGTCATATTTCCCTGTATTTACAGTGAAAGAATTGTGAAAACCAATTGATTTAAAAGCGCTAGTCCGTGTCAGATTCAGCACTGAACCCCTTGTAATTACAGCGTACCCCTGTCAGATGATTTGGACATACCGACCATTCTACCTGGCCAAGTTCGCAGGCGCCCGAACTTCCTTCCAACCCTTTATCAAGACCGTTCAAAGCAGAAAGGCTCTCTGACATTTCATCGTTATTCTATCTCACCCAAATGCCCGATACTTACAGGTATATACCTTATCGCCGAGTGTCTTATGTCCTAAAGGGAAATTCAAATGGGAAGGCTTCCTTCTTATATCGTATGTGGCATAGAAGATGACATCGTCAATCTCAAAACTTCAAGTCACTGACTCTTCCATACCATACAAGCACCATTTACAAGCAACATCAGCTGTCGAAGACTAACTGACTGATAGGCCAATCCTTTGAAACTACCCTTCTATCTAGCATCTGTCTAGCATAGCCAAGCGGGGTATATGTATCCGTTTTGTTTGGCCCTTGTGTACATTCGAAGTCTTCTCGAGGCGCTGCGCCCTTTGTGCTACAGGATCATTTTCCAATGGCGAGCCATTAATGAGCAACCTCCTCTGCATCATATCCCTAGACTTATAGGCTACCTGTCAATGATGCACCGCGCATGACCCTCACCGTGCCGCCGTTTATAGTATTGCCACCTAGAGTACTCGAGACGCTGATATCGCTCACAGCATCGTCGCCCTGGCCCTGGGTCTTGCGCCTAGCAAGTTCCACCGCGCGCTCTCGTTCTCTCTCATTGCGCACGGCAACCGCAGTATGGTGACCGAGCGGTATTCCCCTGTGCGAGTCGAGGCAGGCGCGCATCTCGTGGCGCAAGGCGGACCAGCTAGTTGAGAAGAAGATGACAGCATTCCAGACGCCTTGGAGTGGCAGAACGATAGCACTGGCTAGGTTGAGCGCGAAGCTAGCGCTCTCGGCGTAGACGAGATCATGCACGCGGTTGATGCTGCTCGGTGTCCAGGTCACAAACACGCTGATGGCAAAGACGAACGATGTCCTTAGGTATGCCAATTTTACCTGGTCCATATGGTTGAAGCGCACACGCCAGCGTTGGACATTATTACGCATACGCGCTCGGTAACCCTCTCGTGGGGTTGGGTCTGCTGTGATGCGCGTAATCGTAGTATGATAGGGGATTGGTGGCGATGTGGGTGTCGATGGACCGTCAAAGAACGGTTGGCTATCGAGTGGTCCGTCGAACCAATTGGTTGGTGCTGCGCTTGCTGAAGATGGTCCGCCAATCGAGTAAGTAGTCGATGAGTTCACCGTCGTGACTTGCACAACCTCACGGTTGATACTGCCCATAACAGCTGCGTTGGTGAATAATGTCTGTTCGCACATTTAGTCGTAACGCCTTCATTTCTCCGTTACCATATGAAATATACCTTCTCCCCTGAGTCGCGAGTAGTTCTAACATCACGTGCGGGGTTACTCAGAGACAAGTTGCGCAGCTGGTTACGTTGTTTGAAGACGTAGTAGCCGACCGCCACGTAGATGCAGGATGAAAGGATTATGCAAACCCATATCGGGAGATAGTACGTGTAAATACGCAGGTTGGACCAGTCCTTATCTATCCAACACCAAATCTAACACCAATATCAATATACTTGATAGAGGAATGATCTATCATGAGATAGATCAGTGGTCTGGATATTGACTTACCGTCGCATTACCGTATACGTTCTGTCCACCGCTACCGTGGGCAATAAGTAACCATAACGAAGGAATGAGCGGGATACCGTAGCAGACGATAAAGTACGCCCACCAGTAGCGAAGGAAGCTATTCGGGTTCGCAGAAAAGAAGAAGACCATGTAAACATTTACGGCCATAGCAAAGGACCACCATGGATCTGATTGCATAAACCTTGGAACGACGTCAGCCAGGGTCTGCCAGCAATATCGTTTTCTGAAACGGCTTAAAAGGGGGTCTAGTATGGACTTACAGTTCGAACATGAACGCCTGAGCCTGACAAAGATGACTGTCCGACCCTTCTAATACTCCTGAATACCCTATCAGGCAGGCAATGCTGGCTCCCAGGTTCGCGAAGGAGGCAAAGACGATGAAAGTATTCGGTACGGAGCGGAGTCTTTTGAAAGCGGCATAGGCGGCGAAGATGAGGAGGACTCCCGTAACGGATAAGGCGGCCCCCAGTCTCTCGAATATAACAATCATGTCGATGTGGTTCCTTGTAAGCTCCCTAGGGTCGATGGTCTGACCAGTTCCATCGGGGTCGTTATGTACAGTGCCATCCATTACGGGCCGTCGCGACGTCCTCGAAGCAGAGATCGCTGCTGTAACTGTACACGGCGGATATCCCAAAACGTTAGGTAAATTGAGTCGTCTCCCTCCCTAAAGGCAGAAATACAAGATCAACCTCAAATATGGTGGCGTTGTGCGCGTCTTTCGGATCCTGCTAGTCGCTATCAAGAATGAGATGCGTCTGAAAACGCGTAGGCAGCGTGTCTCAGACGAGATTGTAACGAAGACGGATCGGCATGGAAGAAAACATATGAGAACGAATGAAGAAAAGTAATTACGAAGTGTTTGGCCAACGGAGAGAAATTGACTGAAACTAAGGATTTGGTAGAGTGTGTCCAGAGCGTGGAACGCGCCGCGGGATGTAGCTGTATAGGTCAAGCATTACAAGAGGGATATAGACTCCAAACGGCGGCGAGGTTGGGGATGTAACTGAGGATATGAATGGTATTGGGCCTGGGCAGCTAAGCTCGCGGATCCAAGGACAAGCCAGTAGGAAAGAGTATATAGAGAGGAGTATTGAAGGATAATATAAGTGAATTAGAACAAGCTATGAGACGCACGTATCCGCAGCCTTCGCTTGTTGGTCATATATTAATCAAATATATGGATGATTGATCTACATTATGATAGCAGTAGAAAGGAGCGAAGCGGAAGTAATGTGTATAGGAATGCGAGGAGATTTATGTTAGTTGGATGGATGCATGGCGAGATACACCCTTAGCCTTGGACGTATGCCCAGTATGTATGTCATAGGAAATACATAAAATCTCGGTCGAGATCTCAAATGGATATCTAGGATACTCTAGGGGGAAGTGAGATAACGCGGGTGAGCTACAAGCAACATGAAATGTACCTGGGCAATTTACCAGTTCCTTCCATGGCACCCGTACCCAAACTCGGGTATACTGGGCATACTTTCATTTTCGCGTTGCACAGCAAGGTAATGCTATCTGGGAGAGTAGGTGATCCATGATTAAATGATTCCATGTAAACAATGAAGCGAGTAAAGATGTGGTTATTTCATAAGCACTTTGCTTTGCAAGATCCAGTGGTGGGCGTTATTCGGGTGTGCTAGATACAATATGGTAAGAAAAGGGAGATCGTCAATCTTGTAACAAACATTTCGAACAACACTAAACAACACTGAACCTGTTAAGGGATCGACTTCCCCTACAAGACATAGCAATTCGCCGGTCCTGGTTGCTCAATCTAATAGTGAAAGCTTAGATCGAGCCTTCCTATCGAGCCTTCCTATTAGGCTTGATAAGTCGAGGTCCCATGTAAATGCCGAGCAAGTGCCAGAGTGAAGGAGGTGAGGGAAGTACGGGGTGACGGGTTTTTCTTACCTTCCTTCTTGCCTCTTTCCTCTCTGCATCTTCACCCCTTCGCCCCTTCAAAAAGCTGTGTACATCTTGAATGTCCCATACTAACTCTTCGGCCACAAAACCCCCCACGCATCTCCCGAAAATTCATAACCTGGTGAGCCTCACAAGATAGCACCAAGCCAGATCACCAATAAAGCCACCCCACCAAATGGTGATAATGTGCACATAGAATGCACACGAAAATGCAATTCAGGATCTTGAAAGAACCTGTTTTGCTGCATATGTCGGGCAAGTGGCTGGCATCGGCCTCTCCAAGGAGGCAAACAGTTTAATTGAGTTGGAGAACTCCCACGTGGCTACGTGGTCACGGACGTCGATGCGGACTAGAACGTCCCAGTTTAATCGGGCGGTATGTCGCAGACCAAATCCTTGTTCGCCAGTCGACCGGGGTAGGTAAAGTTTCTCGAGGATTGGCTGTTTAAATGTTGCTAGAACTCTTGACTGGCAGCCAAGGGTTCCATTATTGACCGATAGATCGATCAGGGCCAGCTATGTAGGTAGATTTCTAATCGTTTACGTCGGAGTAGGAATAAGGTATAATGGACAACGAGGGCAGTTGTTTGCTACACCACATGATGCAACCTAGAATCTCGGACCAATGATGACCGGCTCTCACCTATCAATAAAACGCAGTGAGGCTAAGTACCGCCGATTCGAAGTGCTGGGCCAACCAGAACTAACCATCATTCAAGGTATTGGGCTTGGGGTCACAGGTCTCGGTCGCGGGAATGAATTGTCTAGGTAAATCCAAAGGCTACCTACTTCAATGCCTATGGAATATTGCAGCTAGTAACAAAGTTCCCGCAACGTCTTTCAAGGTTCTGGTGACGTAGACGATTAATATCGAAAATGCAGTTTACCTTGGGTGTTTTATTCACCTGGTTGGCGTCCATATGCGAATATCGTCTACTCGGTTCAAACCCATCTACCCATGGCGTACCGTTAATTAACCGCTGAGACATTACCGTTTGTAGGGGGCAGGGTGAGTTTCTCGCAACATGATTGGCCGACTGATTGTGGGGGTTTGGTTCAGCGAGGGCCAAACACTGCGTACCTATTTAGCTATCGGTTTTGAACACACGTGTACCGAGAATTTTTTTTTTCATGGTTGAGGTTATACAATATAGCATAGAGGAGTCCGAGACCTAGTCCGAGTCCACGGGTTTGGGAGCCGAATTAATATTGAGATAACCAAGGGGAAAAGCTGGGATCCAACGCTACAGCCTCTATCATTCTCTGTATGTTGTTAGTGTCACAAGTAGGATGGAAGATGGGATTGCCAACATCGTGTCTCTGTAACTAAACTTCCCATAAAATATCAAGTCATATTCCATATTCAAAAGTTCCAAGAGAGATATTCTCCTTAATAATATTTGTGTCGGATATTTACGCCACATCAGGCCAATGCATGTAACTCACGTTTACGACAACTGCAACATGTCGCGGGATCCACCCGCAATGCCTCAAATATAGGTAATAAGTTCGAAGATAGAATAGATAATAGATTATGGTTTATCAAATTGACGCAGTATTTTTCACTTACTCGTTCTGTTCGGAGGAGTCTTTTCAGCCGGTTGCGAAACACCCTAGCACGTCTCACAAGAGAACCATCTATATACTAAGAGGTACATACCTATGTCCCAGCTGTTAGGTTTTAAGTTTCACTATAAAACAGTTCTCCATGCGAGAAACGGAGAAATTGTTATATTCTTCATGGGGCGTTGGATGAGAGAACTAGAAGGATACTTCAATCCCGCTGTCACAAGTTTATGTCTAATCTGAGGGATTTCAAATTAAGTGAAATGGAGAGAAGATGTATTTTTATTGTAGAAAATATATTGATATAAAGGATTATCATAAGATGGTATGTAAAAGCAAGGACTGCTGAAAGATTTGTGTGCCTACTTCATTGGGATATCTTAAAAAGCATCTAACGCTTAGGTAGGCGAACTGGTTCGGAGGCTTCTAAAAGAACCAAGATCATCACTAATAAGGGATCGTAATATTGCATACTCGGGTAGGAAAGTAGTGGTCGCATGCTGGATCGCAGGTATGGGCATGGTTTGTCTACCGATCATATCATTGTTTTAGGGTCTATGACTTGGGAAGTTGAAGACTTCTGTTCCAATTCGGTGCAAAAACGACCGCAAACCAAGACATCAGATAAGCCTACCTAGGTAGGTACCTAGGTAGATAAAGCGTCCTTTTATCCTAGGCCTGTGCGTTCCAATACACCCATACGTCCCCTCTGCTAATCAAACCGTGTAAAAGAAATCCGGCTTGTCATCACCTAAGGCCTCAATCTCCTTTGCGCTCTTGCCCAAAATGCGGTAATCACGCTTCCCTAGGCGCCTCTTCCTATTCTCGATGCGGAGCAATGTCGTCATTAGTAAGCTTCCTCCAAAAAGAAATAGTGTCATGTAGGCAACTATGACTCCGTGACCCTCGAGATACCTTGGAGGGTTAAAGTAGATGTTCGAGCTGACGATACCGTTCAAGTTGCCCCAGCCAATCACAAAACCGAGCACAACACCTCGCTTATATACACCCTCGATATTGTTTGCCATCCAGCTGATTGTGTTCGAAATGCAGGGGTAGATGCCGAGTGCTCCGAGAAAGGTACCGGCATACTTGACTCTAGGGTCGGTGGAGCCGAGAAGCATTGAGAATCCAGCGACGCCGATCAGACTAACGAATATGTTACACAAGCCGCGCTGGCGGGTCCGATCCGCGATGAAACCAATGACAACCGTTAGTACGGCGGCGGCGGCATACGGCGGCACGCTCAGAAGCTGGGCCCGGACGACGTTGGTGCCCCAGCCTAGCTCCTGAATAATGCTGGGCAAGAAAAGCGAAAAGGCGTAAAGGGGCATGTCGCATCCCATATATATGACCATGCCCAACCACATCTTCCAGTCCTTGAGACCAGCAATAAGATAACTCGTCTTCCACTCCTCATGTTCAGCTGAGGATTGTTGATCGAGCTTCAGTCGGCGAACTACGCGAGCGCGGTCGGCATCCGACAGGAATCGAGCTTCGTCGGGGAAGTCGTGAACCATCCAGAAAGACGCGAAGCCAAACACGACAGTCAGCAGACCCTCCAAGATGAATATCCAGGCCCACCCAGGTCGGCCACCTATGCCGTCCATCATTTCTATTGCGGCTGCAAGAAGGCCACCAAAAGAGCCGGAAACGGCCGCCGCCGAGAAGAATATAGCCTACACTTGGTTAGTAACATGGACCAAGTATAAAAATGGATGCGGGAAGACATACAGCACGGATACCGAACTCGGAACGCTTATACCAACATGACAGGTAGTAGTTAACTCCTGGAAATAAACCGGCCTCGGTTAGACCAAGGAACCAACGCGCGGCCATGAGGCCTGAGTAATTGTAGACGAATCCCATGCCAGTCATTGAAGCGCCCCATAGCACCCTTGAGTGACATGGCGTTAGTTTATTATCCCCGGTCAAATATCGGGCAATCACGGCTGCAACTTACATGATGATTGGGATGAACACGGACGGCCGCATCCTCTTAAGTAGAACATTGGTCAGAGGCTCGAAGAGGGAGTACGAAATGAAGAAAATGGTAAGCGTTTCATTGTACTGCTCTGGGAGCTTCAGATGCAAGTCCTGTGGGAGGTTGGCTACTTTGGCATTTCCTATGTTGGTACGATCTAGGAACGCCAACAAATAGAGGATACAGAGCTAGAACGGCGGTGTCAGCCATGTGTAACTCAAATTGCCAAGGTCATACCAGCATACCCAAGGTATCAATATCCAATCGAGTTTCCAAACTAACTTGCGATCCTGATAAGCTTGTTAGCCCGATGCGAAAAGATATCAACCAATATACGATAGCTCTTCGCTACCGCGATGGCACCCACAATCTTCTCCTTCTCCTCCTGGCTAAGGTGAGCATCGGGATCGGGTGGCAGTCCATCAATTGCGCCAACATGATTCTCATCATGAGAATCATGGGAGGTCGAATGCTTCTCAGGGTCACTCATGATATCTTAAATGCGTATGCCAATATATATAGCAATATTCAATGTAGATCTGCGTATTTAATGCGACGAGGCTGGTCGAATAGAATGCGCAATACGGGATAATGTCCGATATCGATACTGGAGTGAAGATGCTATCTATCTGTCATTTAAACTAAGGATTGAGAACCAGGGTAGTCAGTATGTACGATTAATCAAGCTTGAATATCATACACGGTACTGAATAATCAATCCGGTAAACTATTACAGAGAATCGAATGGATAGGAGCTGAATGCGGCGCGGGGAAAGGCGGGGGAGATATACGAAGAATCAACGCATCGCGGGTGTGGAATGATGAAGATGTAAGGTCTAGGAGGGTGAAAGAAGAAATGAATTCCATGCTTAGTATGATAGATGGTAGGCTTTATTAGTTATAGTTATATCTTCGCCAGGGCTACTCGAATCAATGGGTAGCAACGGGGCACCGGGGATGACGAGGATCGGCAATTTATTAATACGTAGAAGCACGGGGTTTCATTCCCTAGCATGGTAAGGACAGTACCCAACCCCATTTGTATACATGTACAAGCTGAAGATGTTGTTGAGGTGGACCAAGAGGACTGCCCAATCTGGCAGCCCGAGAGGCCAGGTTGACGATAGCTGACCAAGCTAGATTTTATTCATTTCAGTTCTGTATCTCCGTATGGGGAGGGAGCGCCAATGTGGATGACGAGATGACCCCGTAGCTTGGACTCTCCAGTCCCGTCCAATAGGGTGTCGTTATAAGCGGCGAGAACCTAAAAATACCTAGCACAGACACTTGTTTGTTCGATTAAGCAGATTTGGAAGGTAAAAAAAAAATATGCCCAGAAACAGAGAATGATATCTTGTGGTCCAGCGGTGGTTAGGACGAGAATCAGAACAAGAAGCTAGAGATTAGATTCTAGTGCTACAGCAGAGGGTTCCAGAAGCTAACCAGCGGCATTACAATTTAGATAGCGGGGAAGGTTAGGATTTGTAGGGGCCAAGACTCGACCTAATGACCCCTGAGACGCGCTTTTACTATTTTGGAAGACTTACGTCCGGCCGGGGTAGGAAGCGCCTCCAAGATTTCACCCCCAGGTTTGAATTTGCTAGTTATAGGAGGTATCTAACAGTTGAATCTAACGCCGACTTCTAGTAAGCATTGTAGTTATAAGATACCGTGGATACCTCATATAGCGCAGCCTGACCAATCTGAAGTGTGTGTAGTCGTCAACTATTCCTGGCTGTGTCATATACAAGCTTGACGTGGTTGTCCAACGACACACATGCGGAAGGGAGATATTCTGTGTTCATATAACATCTAAAAGGCCTTGCAGACGTCATCCTTGTGTACATACACGTTCCCTTGCCTTACGTTGGTGTAGGTGCCTTAAGGTAAGTAATACGGCCGAGAAGTCAAACATTGAAAAGTTTCTAGAGACGAAACCTCTCATGTTATTCTTCTTGATATCAGGCGTCTCAGCCGCAATTGATGTTTATGTGTTGTCCTCTGTCTAGGATCCAACTGGTAAGCTTGGATGCTCGCACAAAATTCCACGCTGATTTCTGATATGTCTTAGATTCGGTCCCACGGGGTCATGCTGTGGAAATCTTTACCCTCGAGTTACATTTCCGGCTCCACGAAGTCATCCGGAACGGGCGGGTGTTTTGCTATTGTGACGGAGGACCAATAGGGGCATGTGTATTCTCAAGCTCGGTGATTCAATCCCTGTTCTGGAGCCACCGCCCTGGTGTGTACCTGGCTCCCTTGGTAGATACGGTTAGTGGGCGAGCTACCCCGCATCGAAGGAATTAGTGGGACTTGTCCGCTCTAAAGGAACCCGTCGCCTCCTAGTTACCCCTCAATTGCCCCATAGATCTAACTGAACTTCCAAGCATCCAAGCTTGGAGGTAAACCTTATTCGTTGACCGTCTCCACTTGGCATTTTCATCTCTTACTGTTGATCGAAACGCTGACTGTTCAACTTACAACCTGAATCATATCTCACAGTCGCAACTTAAGAGACGGCCGCAAAGAAACGTCCGAATACCACGGGAATACACTACTGAAATTAGACGCTCGGAGACCTGGAAATAAGACCTCCCAAGCATGTCTGTCATCGTCCATTCCCAAGCTGAGGTAGGTACTCAGCATCGTGTGACAGCAATAAGTCCACGCAACCTTGGAGCGCCAAATTCTGTGATTATGATGTCTCTTCGCAGTCCTTCTGTTACACAGAGAGAGCTAGTCTTATAGCTTCAGTTGATTCATCCTCATACGAGTCTTCCATTTAATGTAAAACAAATTGAAATCAATGCAGGTTCCCTTCAGCTACTCATTCGCTTACCCAATCTTGGTTCGACAGAGTTCGTCGATGATATTCTAGAAAGGTGCGCCTTAATCCTTGAAAGCGCGTCTTCTTTCAAATCACGCCGCTTATGTCGCTTGCCTTTTCGTAACTATGCTTACTAGAGGGGTAGGCAGCTGGCATTTATTCAAGAAATTGTAGCTGCAATCGACCAACAACAGATGGGCTAACGTTGTCACGCATTAAGAATTCCTCATGTGGGGTTGAGCTTTGCCGTGAAGATTACCTTACTTACTATTCTGTGTTAGAGGAGGACCTTAGCTTCAAAAGAGGATAGATGGGTACCCACCTAGGTATCGTACGAACCAAGACTCGACCATAGCTAATTTAGACACCGTCCGAACATCCTCACTACAAAGCGGATAAGCTACTGTAAGGCAGGCGGAAACTTGCCTAGGACTTGCATGCCCTGCCTCCGTGCCAACGCAGACAATGGACGACGCCAGTGCTCGAATGAGCACGTGCCGATTCTGCGAGATTCGGAAGCATCCGCAAGGCCCTTATTCTAGCTGGACGGGTATCTGCTTCTTCGATGCCGCGACCCGCCATCATCAGAAGGACTTCATGCGATATTTCTCGAGGTTGAAATTGCGATTAAAAAGGGCGGTAAGAGTAGGTTAGTGATTTACATAGTAGCATTGCAACTCTTCCCACACCGCTCATTGGACACTACTTAGTTCATTTCCTCGTTTTCCAAGCACAGTCTTGGGATGTTTTTGAAACTGTACCCAACTTAAATACCTCCACGGCAATTCACCATATCTTGGTCATGTCTCGGGCTGCCCAAAATTTATTCTACTTTTAACACGCACTGGTTGAGAGGTCACAACAGACGACTTAATATGTAAGAACTTTTCTTGCTCGTTCGTGACCTAATTATCAAGCAACGAGCAACATTGAGGTATCAATTAATTCATAGATGTGTCCGTGGATGTGGATGATTTAATAATTCGCGTCGGGACTCGGCGTATTATTGATGCGCCACTTAGATCCACATGGGATTCCGTGATACTTAACCTCTAACTTAGACGCGAGTGGACAATTGTTGAAGGTAAATTAGGTAATTTCGTTGGGGTTAGATGGATAAGCCCGCTACCGCCATCATTGTTGACTAATATGAGTTGACAAGATATCAAGCCTCTAGGAAGCATCTAGTGAAGCGACATGAATGGGTTTAATTGAGCTGAACGTTTTCTACGGCATTTGAAATTCTGAGCTCCGTCGTCTGATAACCCCAGCAACTTCCCCGTGGTGGGGCACCAATAATCCTCTCTAGATCTTCACTATATGCCCCCCGGACTCTAGTCTGGATCCGAAGTATGGCCAAAAACGTTTGTATTGTTGGTAGGGATAACATATATTTCTTAGTCTTTTCAACTACAATGTCGTAACTTACTTGTACACAATTCTAGGCGCCGGCCCCTCAGGTCTTGTCGCGGCGAAGACCTTGATACATGATGTACCTGCGGGTTCGTTCAAAGTCACCGTGTTCGAGGCCCAATCTCGTATAGGCGGGCTGTGGCCTGCAAGCAAGGAAGATTCCGGCGGCCTCGTGCATCCGCTCATGGTAGCCAACCAGAGCAGACATACTGTCCAGTTCAGCGATCTTTCTTGGCGCGACTCTGATCCGCAATTCCCAAGAGCATGGCAAGTGGGCCAATATCTGGAACGATATCTGAATCATTATGGGGGTGCTGATATTCGGCTCGGGCACAAAGTTACAAAAGCCGACTTAAAGAATGATGGCTCGTGGAACGTGCAGACAGAGTCAGACAAAGGATCTGAGAGTTCTACGTTTGACTACTTGCTAGTAGCAACTGGATTCTTTGGGAAGCCGATGTGGCCGAATCATGTACCGAAAGAGGCTGGCGTACCAATTATCCATAGTAGCAAGTATCGGGATCTCAAGAGTCTTCTATCAAAGTCAGAACGTCACGGCGGCAAGATTCTCATTGTCGGCGGACAGATGTCTGGAATTGAGACCGCTGCGACTGTCGCTACACACTTATCGTCTGCTATTCACTCACCAGGAGAGAGCCTCATCCAAGAGCCAGAGAAATATTCCATACACCACATCGTCGACCGGCCGTCATGGGTTTTCCCACTCTTCACATCTCCAACGGTATGTGGGCAGCCTCGAATACACGTCTTTTACAGATCTACATGAAGGCAGATATTAACAGAGTAAATAGCCAGCGGCCTCGGCGCCGGTGTTCCTGCCTTGCGACTTACCTTCATACAACCTAGCTAATCGACCACAACCCCTTACTAACAGTCAAGGACATATAAATATCGACGCAGCACGTGTCTTAAACTCCATATATCAATCTGTCTTAGGCACAAATCAATCCGAGTTCTCAGCAGAGACCAAGGTCGATGGTGAACTCCTCGATGAGCAACCATTTCTGGCCATGAGTTCTAACTACATGGACTTTGTGCGGTCCGGACTCATCAGAATCAGCAAGGGAAAACTCTCATCATTCTCTGATACAGTTGCGACGCTTTCACCAACCAACGAGCAAATTGCAGATGTTGCTGCTGTTATCTTGGCGACAGGTTTTGACCCATCCCCTTCTCTCTCATTTCTTCCTTCGTCGGTCCTAGAGACTATTTCCCACTCTCCTTCGCATTCCAACCTACCCGTCGCGCTCGCCTTCCACGGCACGCACCATCCATCCCTGCCTACCTTGGGATTCGTAGGCCTATACCGCTCGCCCTACTGGGGCGTCATGGAGATGCAAGCACGTTTCGTAGCTCGCCTATGGTCCAGCGATCCACAAACCCGAACCCCAGCACTCCAACAGGCCCTCGCGGACGACGACAGTCTGGCACAGACCCTGGCTCTCCGCTCCGATCCACGCACCTCGCAGTTCCCAATGGGCGACTACGCATTTCTAATGCAAGAATTCGCGCGTGCCCTAGACATACCCATCGTCCCCTTCGACACAACCCCACCTCTCGCCACCGGCAAGCCCATGGACATCCTAACCCCAGCGCGATACCCATTCCTCTCGCCATCTCTCCCGCCCGCCGCCAAAGCCGCACAGCAAGAAGAAATATCGCGAAACCTGCGCGCCACACACGAGACAGCGCTCGCCGGACTCTCCCGCGCGCGCTTCGTCGCCGGCGCCGTATTCCGCTCGCTGCTCGGCGAATGGCGGCTAGAGCGAACGCTCACCTCGCGCCTGCCGTCGCACCCGAGCGGGCGCTTCGAGGGCACGGCGCGCTTTCACCTGCGGGAGGGGACGCCGGACGGGCGGCCGCACTCGCACGGCGCGAAGTCGGAATTGGGGCTCGGGCTCGAGTATCTGTATGTTGAGGATGGGGTTTTCACGGCGCGGGATAACCCGGCGCTGTCGTTCCGCGCGACGAGACGGTATGTGTGGCGGTACGATGAGGAGGGCGATAGGCTGAGTGTGTGGTTTGCGAAGACGGATGATCCCGGGAGGGCGGATTATTTGTTCCATGAGGTGGAGTTTTTGGTTCCTGCTGGTGAAGATCAGGGTGAGTTTGGGACGGGGGATACGGGGGCGGCGGCGGAGAAGAAAGGGAAAAGGGGGTGGTTGGCTAGGGCGAGTCATTTGTGCATTGAGGACTTGTATGATGTGCATTATGAGTTCCACTTCAATGCTGTGAACTTGCGGGAGTGGAAGTTGGGGTATACGGTTAAGGGGCCCAAGAAAGATTATACTATTGATGGTGTTTACAGGAGGTAAAAGCTTAGTAGAAGATCTTCGGTTGGGTAGATGTAGATGGCTAGACGGGAATTTAGACAGGCGACTTGAAAACTAGAACAGCTGGAACAAGTTTGAAATGACAATGATATTGATATTATTCATTGGGTAATTCTTCCTACGGACGGTTTTCTTTAACCACGAATATCAATTGCTCCTGAACTCTTCCACCGTTATGCTCGCATACCTCTACTTACCCGCTATCACTCACCTACCACACACGGGACTCAAGACATTTAAATTCGGACAGGTGCGGAGTCTATCCTAACCAACGACCTGCTCTTGTCTATGTCCTGGACAAGCGCATTCTTGCACTGTCTCAGATGCACGAAGTCGCTTAGATTGCGAATTGTACCATCAGCAATCTCGCGTAGTGCCTCCTCTGTAAAGAATGCCTGATGACCGCACACCAACACGTTAGGAAAGGTAGTCAGACGCATGAGCTCGTCGTCTTCGATGATATGGCCCGAATGGTCGTTATAGAAAAGTGCGCTTTCGCCTTCGTACACATCTAGTGCTAGTCCACCTAGGTGCTTGCTCTTGAGGGCGGCGATGACGGCTTTAGTCTTTATGAGCCCGCCGCGCGATGTATTCACCAGCATGGCCCCCTTCTTCATCTTGGATAGTGTCTCGGTATTGATAATGTGTCGCGTCTTGTCCGTGAGCGGGCAGTGCAAGCTCACAAAGTCGCTTTCGGAAAGGAGAGTCGTCAGGTCTGTGTATGTGCCATATTGTTTGAATGCGTCGTTCTCGAAGGGATCGTAGGCTAGTATCCGGCATCCGAAGCCGTGCATTATGCGAGAGAATGCGACACCGATGCGCCCCGTACCAATCACGCCGACCGTCT
This sequence comes from Hypoxylon sp. PDH2405, assembly GCA_023628415.1. NCBI lineage: Eukaryota > Fungi > Ascomycota > Sordariomycetes > Xylariales > Hypoxylaceae > Hypoxylon > Hypoxylon sp. PDH2405. The sequence continues at coordinate 212,876 of JAMAKT010000038.1, forward strand.
TGCCGTGAAGGGTGCGCCCTAGGAGGCCTTGGAGGCTGAAGTTGCCTTCGCGCACACGGTTGTACGCGCGGTGGGTGTGCCGGTTCAGGGTCTGAATCTGGGCTACAGCGAACTCGGCTACGGACTCGGGCGAGTACGACGGCACGTTGGCTACGAAAAGACCCAGACGCTGGGCCGCTTGCAGATCGACATTGTTGTACCCGGCGCAACGCAATAGGATGGCACGGACACCGCCCTTGTGCAGCGCTTCGAGAACACCGGCGCTGAGATCGTCGTTCACGAACGCGCAGACAGCGCTGGCGCCTTTGGTGAGGGGCACTGTTTCGAGGGAAAGGGCGAATTCGTGGTAGACGATCTCAATGTCGGGGGTGCTGTCGAGCTCGGTCGCCCGGGCGCTCGTGAGGTACTTCTTATCGTATGGCTTGGCGGAGAAAACGGCGAGCTGCATTGTGGGTGTTGGTGATGACACATCTATTTCAACAGTAAAATTCCCTTGAATGGATGGGAACGTGAGAGAGTACAGGTATTGTCATTAGTATAGATGACGAAGAGTATGTTTATGACATTGACGTCACTAGCTGGTTAGCCTGTTTCCCGAATACGCACAAAAACCTTAGGTAGGTAGTGTAAGTTATCACTCCCAAAGTGTGTGATACGAATCACCTGCGGTAGAGTCTAAGCGAAGCATCCATCATCAGGTAGAGGTAGTCTTGGAAGGATTTGCTTCCTCAGACGGGCTCATCTTGGCAGCTGAAGTTCCAATAATCCTGATGACACAAGATTGATGCAAAACAGTAACTACATGTAGCTTTGATTTGCGCGGGTATAATTACGACTTGGCATCCGACACGTAGCGGCATGGCAGGGCGTAGTCGGTCTTAGCATTTTATAGCTGCGAGTCGAAAACGAGAATAGTGAAGAGAATTGGAAGTTTCAATTCATAAAAAGCCTAGCACAGCTCGATTAGTGGGGGGTTCCTATGCTAAGATCCCTACTGCATCCTTGTCTGTAGGATCTGTAGCAACGGCTAGATCTAGGACTTGATGGTAGGTTGCCTTGCTGTCAATACCAGTCAATAAATTCTGAATTTCTTGTTAAATACCTCAATGCGTGTCTTACCTACCTAATAATTATTCTTATTGGGTACCTACTTAGGTAAGTACATGTAGATATCTATAAGTCAACAACTTCCTGCAAATGAAAGTCATCATTGTCGGAGCGGGCCTGGGTGGCCTGAGCACTGCCATCGCATTGCGCAAATTCATCCCTGCCAGCCAACCCATCGAGGTCAAAATTTATGACAATACCAATCTTGACAATGGCAAATCTACGGAGAAGGCGACACCAAAGGTTAGCACAAGTCGGCTAGGCGCCGGGTTGGGGCTCCAAGCCAACGGCCTTCGCGTACTGGAGGATCTTGATCCGGCCTTGAAACAGAGGGTCTTCGCCGCTGGATTCCCATGCAAGAGCTTTACGTGGAAGACGGCAGGCACCTGGCTTCTAGGCCGCGAATACGTCGATGTACTTCCCATTTCGCGGCCGTTTCTCATCAATTGCCTTCAGGATACTCTACCTGCAAACTCGGTCATTTATAAGAAAGTTGCCAGGGTGGTTACCCACCAGGGACAAAGGCCCGTGGTTCAGTTTGAAGACGGGTCGCCGGACGAGACGGCGGATCTTGTAGTCGGGGCCGATGGGATCCGTAGCACGATTCGCGGCAACTTGTTCGGCGAGGATGAAAAATACCGACCTCGATACACGTAAGTCCCAACCAACCCGCCTTTTCTGCGCAAATCTAACGACGCACAGCGGCATCTGCGCCGTTGGAGGCGTGCTCAACATCCCCTTGCCAAAACAACTTCTTGATAACCCTAGCATGATGTTTTATATGGGGGCAACAGGAAGTTTTGGCTATTCTGGCCTTACGCAGTCCGATAAGAATAAGCTTCTTTACTGGTCCATCTATGAGACAGACCTACCATCTAGGGACCTCAAGCTACACCACGACAAAATGGTTCAGCAGCTACGTGAGCGTCACGGGGATTGGTCGGATCCTCTTATCCGCCAGTGCCTAGAGAAGGCTAATCTTGACAACATCTACCCCATCTTCGTTATGCCTGACCTACCGTACTGGGGTCGTGACGGCTGCGTTCTCATCGGCGACGCAGCCCACGCATTACCTCCGAGGAGCGGCCAAGGTGCCAGCCAGGCCTTTGAAGATGGAGAAGCATTGGCGCTACTTCTCGCCAGATACCTCGAGAAGGGCCAAAATGTGGATGATGCCGTATCACGATCGATCCTTGGACTCTTCGAGGTTCGCGCTGAAAGAGTGAAGGCGATCAGAGCGGAGGCAATGCGGTGGAAGGATCCGAAGATGCCAATGTCTTGGTTGCAAACGTGCGGCCTTTACATAACATTGTTTGTCTTGGTCAGAGTGAAAAACGTGGTCAACTATTTTCGTCGGCCGGAGACTTGGAGCGTGCGGGATGCGGTAAATAGGTATCTAGCATACTAGACTTGTGTTAGACTTCTTTTTGACTCGAATATCTTCAAGGCATCTTTATCTCTACCTAGATATTAATCCGCATGCCAGGACAAAGACAGCGAGGCCTCAGTTCGAAGAGAAAATGTTCATAATGTACATAACACACATTATTCACATATAAACTATTTACATATGCGAATAGAGAGTAAATGGTGACGTCATGGTCGTCTTATTCGTAAACGTGTACGGAATACGTAACCCAGGCAGCCCAGGTACTCACCGCTCAGCTCACATTCCATGGAAACATCCCATAGATCTTACATTCTCACCACTAGTTTACCTAGGTATACATACAAAATCGTATCCGAATACTCTTAAGCAATAATTATCTTAGTCCTAATCGATTCACATAAAGTCTCGTTTTTTTGGGAGTATATAACCTCGTCGCGGGTCAACAATGCCTCCATCACAACAGCACATGGACCAAACCCAGGTCGCTCAATCTAGCGATGCGACAGTGTCTCAGTCTGTCCAAACCGCACAGCCCATATCTCTCCAGGCGATGGGTATGTCCTCTAATCCCTTACTTCTTTGACGTAGCCCTAATATATCCCCCGTCCGATAACAATAGTCATGTATACCAATGATGATGTATTGCTAATTCTGACAACAGATCCTCAACGTCCACAGCCCGACCAGCCCGAATTCGGAAACCTGCGTGGTGGAGAGCGCAGCTCAATGTGTCCAGGCCGCTTCTGTTTCTGCATCCCATGCCCGCTACCGTGCGACTTCTGCATTATTTAAGCCATGAATGTTTACTTTACTATCACGACAATGAGTATGGATAGTTTGAGTGTAAGATGATGTAGGAGCTGGTTGGGTCACATTCCAACACTGGGTATAGGGAGACTGGGCCGTGGCCCCACACCACTCAAAGACATGAAGTGCACCACGAAGACGGAATAACGGTTATGATCAATGCTAAGACAGGCAATTGATAGATACGAGCTATGCTATACAGATGACTAAAGGTCAATTTTACGGCCAATGCGATCAAACCAAGAGTTATGTTGCTAATGGCTACCTCTAAGATATCCTACGCCGCTTTGACTATGACTGCGTAAGAACCCGCGGAGAAATAAAACTAGGGAAAATTAATTACACCATGGGCCGCCATACAGTACAGAGTTCATTATAATATACAGTAATACAAGTCCGCCTCGTGGTAGACTAGTTGTATTATAACTTTAAAGAGCTTGGAATATAGTTAGTTTCTCCGTAATATCAAGTTAACCTTTACTTTTCTATTACATTCTGTGTTGGAGTGTTGCGGAATAATTCGCTACCTAGGTAAGTAGTCATGAATAATTTCGCATATTATAGTCTGCAGAGGTAGGTACCTATAGGTACCATAGCCATAAGTAAAATGAGATTAGTATGAAACTACATACTTTCTTACTGTTTCAAGGTGATACATACCTAGGTAATTTTAGGTATTTCTACGCATCTTTAAGAGCTCGCACTCTCGATGCAAGCTCATGAAAGAGAAGTACCTAAGTATTATTCCGCACTTTGTCAAAAGGGGTATCCAACCCTTTAGAGGAAACAATCGTTTTCTTCCACACAGGTAAATACATTAATCATGAGTATAAGGAAAAGTTATTTTGGGTAGCCTCTTCTGGTTTTCCTTGTTTCGGCACGATGCTGTACCACTACCATTCCAGCCTCGTTCCAAATTTCCGCATCTAATTAGGAAACCCACACCTGGGTTCGAGATGTTTCTAATTCGCAATGGCTACCCACCCTCAACGCTCATAACCTTTCGTAATTCCGGTTACGAATATTCCCAGGCACTTATTCCTTCTGCTTGGTATGTCCTGATTAAGGTTTCATAACACCCTTCCTTCTCGGGCGGCCCAACGAAAAGCTGATAGGGTTTCTCCCTAGGTTCCCCATCGCCAAATGGACAGATATACCAATATCCATTTGCTGTGTATAAATTCACCGGAGCGCCGAACGCCTCGCTCCGTTGGCGTGAGAAGCCCGTAGCATTAGATCCGTGTGGTAGCGCCCCCGAGTGCGACGCAGTGTAGGAAAGCGACCCATCATCGGCGATATAAACTAACCGGCAAGGTACGTATTTAGACTGCCAGACTTGTAACGAGATTATTTCGCGGATCTAACGTACCTTGTTGCCCGCCTGGAACTCCAACATTCAAATAAATGGTACCATTTCCCCCGATGAATATGGTATCCGATCCTGGGTATGCGGAACAATCGAGTCCCTCTACATCTCCAGGGCAGTCTGCTGTCGTATTTTGATTAATCCAGAATTTTCCGTTATTGGCGTTGATCGCCGTGCCAAAGAAGAACACATTGGTTCCCTGAGCGATTTTCCAAACGCCGGCTGTCCATGGCCCTTGCGGCACGGAACCTGCTCGCGGTGTGACTGCTGCCGCGAGGCCAACAGATAGGTAGGCAGCTAGATTGACGATGGTTTTCATGTTCTTGCTTGGACTTTAAAGAGACACGTTCTCCAACTGGATCAGGTGGAACCCAAGAATGCCGTCGCGACGTAGACCAAACGATAAAAGCAAACAATGGTGTGGACCATCACTGAATGATCTACAGGAGGCGTGGAGGCAAGCCGTTATGTATGTACGTACCAACCAATGAATATTTCTAAGAAACGTTGATGAACTTTTAGAATTCCCTGTATAATTCTTTAGATCACACGTTACTTAACCACTCGTCGCGACGCGCATAGGAACCGCGGTCCTATGTTGTATTTGGAAATTGCGACATAAAAGGTGGGTATCCAGTAGCTTGCGAACTTGCCGGCTAATATGTTGATGGCTACCTGTTCCTAAGCCCTAGGCAAGTAGTATATTAATACGAGGGTCCAAACTTGTTCATCCTGGTCTAAGTCACATTTCTCAAGACCTTAACAATTTTTCCTGTTAGCTTAGATAAGCATCTAAGCGAAAGTAGCAATGAACTTGGATCACCTCTAGGAGTTATATAAACCAGCAGGTGAAATATTAAGACTATGCACTAATCTACAACCTTATTGGAGTATATTCGTCTCTATTTCGTTATTTTACCTCACCATCTCATTTCCATATACCAAGTAACAAGGACTTAACTAATATAGATGCATTATTCCGCATGCCTTAAAAGAAATACTTCCGCATAGCGACCCGCTTATAAAGAACCTACGTAAAAGTGTATACTTATATTCTTAGGGATATCTATGGCCACGGAAAGACTGGAAAATCGTATCAAATAGTAAAAAGGATATAGCTCTTACCATGTTCCATGTAATCTTCGGGATATTAGTTTTTAAGATCTACGTTTCTCATTCAGAGGATCGACTAACCCAGGTCTAGGCGCTGTTCACATAGACACTGCCCAGGCACACGCCCTAGGCTTCGTCACTGACTCCCAACTCCTTAGGGCTTTGTTTCTACCCTAAGGGGTATGGGTGAGACGCTTGAGCGCCATCCATTTTCAGGGCTAGTACATTCGGCAGGTGAGTTGTTACACAGTCCTTAGCTGATTCCGACCCATGCCCACAGTCCTGCTGTCAGTATGTACTAGTTCTGCTTACCAAAAAATGGCCCACTAGTGTTGGTATATTCGAATGTCCACATTCAACTACCTGTAACAAGGGCTCCTTACATTTTGAATACCCGAGTTTCACGAGGGCTATTGTGTCGAACTAAAGAAGCTTATCATGAATTTCCTATCGCAGAGATTTTGTGTGTCGATCAATTTGAAAACGTCGAAGTGTGGCAAGTGCGGTAGGAGGTGTGGTAGGAGCTGTGGCAGGAGCTGTGTGGCAGTAAAACTCGGGCTTTTGTGTTGCGGGGGCGGGCGAGAACGACGGCGGAAACGGGCGGGAGCAACCTCATGTAGGCATTTCGACTACATCCGGTCTCCAATGTGGACAGTATAGGCTAGTTCTATGGAGCTAAATAGCCTTAAAGCGGTACTTCCTTCTTCAATCAAGTGTTTTAACAACTGAATATAGGTTCTGTTATCAACAAAGAGAAATGGAGACCATGATTTGTATGAATACACCGGAGCTATGAAGGAGTCTGCCTAATTCGTTCAAACTTGGTGTCTGTCACTCCACCTCATACACTGGTCAGATTATCGAACAATCCTCATCTGGGGTGGCAAGTCCCGTAACAGCCTCAACAGCGGCCTCAAGATCAACATGAAAATTGGGATAGTTAATCCCGTGTGTAGCAGCTACCCTCCCCGTCCCTCCTGACGCCCTCTCTATCCTAGTACTCCTACTTTCGGCATCATCTATACTCGAGTCAGTCACCGTAACTGCTGTATATAGTTCCGTTGATAGCGAGTTTCTGGTCTCTTGTAGTCGCTCCCGCTCCGCAAGCGTGAATACTGGACTCCAACTTCTATTCCCCTTTAACTCGTCCTTAGCCGGATAGCCGAAGCCCGCGACTGCCAATGCTCGTCGTACCCAGGGGTCTTCTACGTTTGCAAAGTGCCACTGGACAAGGTGTGGCTTAGCCCAACGTTGAAGCTGGTCGCGAAGTTCGACTAATCCGTCGATGGCGCCCGTATCCGTTCCATTGACAGTAGAAAAGTCAAGGATTATAGCTTTGAGGGTCGGCTTAATGGCCTCTATGCCAGTACTATCAGGGGTTTCTAGGACGTTAGGAGCGGCTAGTTTGTTCCATGGGTGGTCCTGGAATTCAAGTTAGTAAGCTGCATTGTTGGGCAGAGTATAGTTTGACTTACGCTTGGTTGCTCATACCGAACCATTTCAGTCGGGCGCGTCTCTTTTTGAATGTGTTCCAGAAGAGAGTCCATATGCTGCGCTTGGTTGACATAATTGAAACCGTCAGGGAAGCGATAAATGAAGACCCCAGGTCGTGGCAGTTCGACGCGAGTTAGTGGATTGGAGGCATCCTTGCGGTCGAGTGGAAAGAAGACATTTCTTGGCGGCGCGTTCGACCCCTTTCGCGTATTCGAGGCGGATATGGACAAGGATCTACCAGCAACATATCCGCGTCTGCTAGGCTTTGGATAGTGATGAATCCGGACTCGGCCGAGAAATTGCCCCTTGGATCGAGCAAGTCGTATTAGTAGGATAGCAGAAGATAGAGCTATTGTTGCGTAAATTCCGTTTTCGAGGGAGCTAAAGATGGACGTGAGAACTCCGACGAAATAAATGATGAAATCCGATGGAGATATTAGCCACATCCTGAAAACGTGGGCCGGAGGCTCGATCAAGTTCGTCACAGCGTGGATGATTAGAGCCGCCAGACTAGCCATGGGAATCCAGTACAAAACCGGCTGTAGGACATATAGAGTAAGGGCCAGAACCCCGGCATTGAACACGCCAGCTAGTGCCGTTCGAGCACCAGCTTTAGACAGTACAGCACTGCCGCCGAACGATGCCGTCGAAGCGTACGCGCCAACGAAAGGTCCCGCAATATTAGTTGCAGCAATCGAGATTAATTCTTGTGATGTGGATATGCTGTAACCATGCTTTCGGCCAAATGATTTGGCGATGGCGATGTGTTCAATGATGATGATTATGGCAGCGGCCGGGAGCTCAGGCAGAAGGGCTTTTATCAAGTTGGGTTGAAGCGTTGGAGGTTGAACGTGGCGAAATCCTGTCATATGTAAGCTGAGAACAGTTATATATCCCATAGAATACCCCAGGTTAGAAACATACCTTTTGGTATCGGACCAAGAATTCTGAACTTGGCTTCATTGTATGGGACGTTTCTGTTGACAAGGAAGCTGATTACAATGTAGAGAGAAACTGTGAACAGAAATCGAAGAGAATTGATCGTGGTCCATATTTTCTCCCTGCGCTTTCTCTGAGAAGAGAGGGTTCCTGCTAGGATGCCCCCCTGAGTTTCTTCTTCGTCCTCTCCTTGGGCGTGGGAAGACTGTCGTGTTATCATATACTCACATAACCTCTTTATGAATGTTAACAATGCTAAAGCTGTGAGCCCTATCGCTGCATCCACCTTGGTTCGCCCAAGGCCTTTGCAAGTATCCACGAAAACTTGATAAGACGGACCCCTCGTATATATACCGGTGATTCCAAGTAAGGTTGGCACCTGACCCAGAGCAATGGTAATTGCAGCAGCCGTAACAAAGGCTGAAGTGGCCACGTGAGGTATGAATTCGACAGCCCAGCCAAGCTTGAGGATACCCATAATAAGGAAGATGCACCCGGCTAAGAAGGCATGCGTTGCTGCAATCTCTTCTCGAGTAAAGCCAAGATGCATGTCTGTGACATTGCTAATTGTCTTCCCAACAAGGAGAGACACAACAGCGGTTGCCTTCACAAAAGTTAGAATCCTACCTAGGTTCATGATCGCAGAAGCAGAAGCATGCACGTACCCCAACGGCGACCTCTTTAGAGGTTCCAAATATCCAATACAAGGATGCCCCAGAAAACGTGGTCTAGAAGATCAAACATGTCGTGTCAGCATTGCCGCCCTTCGGTTTGAGAACATACCAAGCATTGCCTTATTATCCTTCATAGCAAGAGAATAAGGGGCATTTTACTTACTATTATCAAGTTAGCTGGTTCCTATATTATAGAACATTTGGGTGTCTTTCTAGAAATTGGGTACATACCATAGAGTCCATATTCAGGGCTTAGACCCGCTAGCAGCGCATAAGATAACCCCTGGGGGATTACGACAAGTGCGAGTGTACAACCTAAGAATTGTTAGATAGCTCCGTAACCTAGTATGCTTAAATGGACAATGAGTTAGAGTCGCTTCGTACCAGCAACAGCATCGGCAAAAAGCCAACGCGGCTTATATCGTCGAATCCAATTAACGAATGGGAAAAGGCTAATAAAATACGAGAGGATGCCTCTTCGGCTTATCCCCTGGCTTAGAAGCCACCCTTTGACTGTCGGAGGTTCTTCCACGAATGGTTCAAATGGAGAGATCAGCCCGGCACCTTGCTGAACAAGATTATCAGGAATTGGCCGCCGGTGTGCATCAACATCAACACCAAGTCCTTTGACAAGGGCGGAAAATATCTTGCTTCCAACCATGTCTATGACTTAACACAATGGAGAGAGCACAACCGTAAACGTAGAAAGGATTAGGTTGGTGCACCAATCTACAGGATAAGGAAAGAAGTTGATGATAAATATATAGGTAACAAGGCGAGAAAGAGAAAGTGGTCACCTATACAATCACTTGCCGGTCATCGAGAAACAAGCCCCGTTAGAAATATTAACATAAAATTTCAAAATGCCTAGTCACAGAAGTAGTGTAATAGCTCGGCTGTCTTGGACATGTAACTGGCAAGTCTCGCAGAAGCATCTTATATCATGTAGAAATTAAGCAGATTTATCAGTTTGTTTAAAGCTTGTGTTAAACATAAGGCTTGGTGGAATATAGGTAGCAAGAGAAGAGAAGAGGCCAAGAATTTGAGGCAAACCACACATAATTGAGTTGACGATATATCCAATCTAGAGCAAGGTAGATTTATAAAAGATCCATCATCACTATTATCTTAGTTGACTTCATTTTCTGTTTAGTTCACTAGATTCACATAGCCTGATGGTATAATAAGGATAACAATGTTACTTTGTAGTTAAACGTTGTGACTCCTCTATCTACCTAAACGGAATGGTAGGATAACCGTAAGAGTCTTCAATCCCTATGCCATGACACTAGAGAAATGCCAAGATTACGTGACGCACATATGTAGCTTATGCGAATACATTCAACAAGCAGGCAGCAGGACCCTATTGTGATATTTTCTACTCTGTTTAGAACGATGCGGAAAAACATAGAGGCAGCCAAGATCTTAAAGAAAGGTGTTGAACGGACTCTAAGCCAAATGCGACATCTCTGCGGAAAAATCGGAAAGGACTCATCCGAGGCTATTCATTCACTAAAAAGAAGGATAGCACGGTTCAATTTGTTGTATAATGGCTTGACTCGCCTAAGGATAACTACCCATCCTTCGAGGATATTCAGAAGGCCAACTTCGGCGCATCTATTCGGATTTGCAAGGCCTATTACCTACCGGCATCTAATGGACAACGTGACTGAGGGGGTCATTACCATTTATCCGCCACGCCAGGCAACACCAGAATCAGACGAGGGTGCTAAGATTGCTATCTCATTCGAGGAAAGACTTGCGAACTTTCTAATCGAGGATCCGAGTGGAATGAATACTTTGAGTATAGAGGCGTGGACGGAGAGGTTAATCCAAAATGATCTGTGACTAATGCTGTATCTAGATACCTAGGCACCCAGGTTTCATACAATACCATATAGGCTCGCCCGTATAGTTGTAGTAAGTTCATCGGTTGCTCTCAATTTTAATTCTGTCTTATTATATGTTGGATATCTATCATAGGGACAAGTAGGGCTGTGTTTCTTAAGCTACCTAAGTACCTTAACCTATATAGGTAACTACGAAGTTGAGAGTAGAAGGACATTCTGGCTCCCTACCAGTTAACCCTCAAGGCTGCAATTTATCACACCGCAATAGCTATCCTAGGTATCTACTAAGAGGGCACCCCTAGTGGCACAAAAGCCCCGAGCTTTACAGCACCAGCTCCTCCTTCAGCTCTCTTAGGGCTTCTGCCATACCTCGGCCCTGAGGGCTCCTGTCACGGCTCTCCTGCCACATTTACCGAACCTGCCGCCACACACATCTTGATAAGGAGCCCCAGGTTGACATAATAGCCCCCGTAGAACCCGGATAATTCCATCCCCTTAGTCAAGCTTAAGATTCCCCACTAAGCTGAAGGACACATCCCGTAAATTGCTCTATGTCAGCCTTCATATCGTCGAACGGAATAACGAGGCCGATATAATAATCACTGTTCGGCTGCGGACCATTGTGGCCGCCCCATAACATGCCAATAGCACCTGCTACAGGATCTGTAGGCTGAGGTGGATTCATCTGGTGCAGCGAGGACGGTGGCGACGAGAAATTGGTGCAGGGCTTGGTGGCGGGAAGGAATGAGAAAACAACAGACCCGCTATCTCCTTCGACACTAAAGCGCTCCATGCGGTCAATGCCGACGATACAATAGTGCTCTGTCATGGCTTCTTCTTCCCAGTCGTTATGCAATATGAACGATGGTACACGGTTAATCTTCCCTACCGAACCCTTGGTTCCGGCACCAGACATAAATGCTCGAACGCATTCCCGTTCATCCTGACCAAGGATAGTTTCCCGAGCGAAATAGGTTTTTAGTTCAAGGAACTGTGGTTCCGAATGACAACGTAGATGACGCGCGATTTCGAGCCTGACTCCGTTGGGGAATGGAATGACGGCGCAACGATTAGGCGGAAGGCCCGAACCAAATTTAGATTCATCCAACTTTACAACCGCCCAGTCGCGTCGGGACTTGCCGAATACGCCTATTCGTGGCGAGGCAATGACGTCGCCTATACGGCGCGAAAGGGGGTCGTCATAGAGCTTGCAGTGCGTTAAGAACTTCTCAGCTCGAGAAAGGTCTGCGAAGTAATCCTCACATATTGGTTCATTGAACAGCTCTCTTTCAGCCCTTTCCTGCCGACAATCACCATCGTGGCATTCAAGGAGGATCCATTGTTCGACGATTGCTATTGAACGATTTATCTTCTCCTGACTTGGTTGGACCACTTGTATAGGCTCGATAAGGGTCTCTGGGGAATAGACATATTTATAGTCCTGTGTGTCATCTTGTGAGCAGACAACATGGCGGGCTGTAATCATGACGTTGATAGGTTGTGCCACCATATCTCCGTCACGCTTGACGAGGCGTGCGTAAAGGCCAGACGAGCCTCTCTGATCAGGATGAGAGATTGTAGCGATAGACCGACCGAGTAATGATGTGAACTCATGTATGTGGTTATCAAACACACCTGCGGGCGTATCGTTATGATCCCATTTGGGCAGTGTGGGTAACAGGAAACCAGTGCCGATATCCTGCTCGGCTAGTAGTATATTAGTTGACAAATCTATTGCTTCAAGTTCATCATGACCTTTTACTCACCTAGTTCTGCTTTAGGACTTTCTGTCGTTAGCTCCTTTGTAGGTACGCTTTGCGCAGGTGCACTCCCGTAGGTATAAAATCGCGCCTCAAATACCTCGCATTCGACATCTTGTATATCGAACTGACGCAGTAAGCATTGCATGCTATAAGCTAACCGACTCCCCTCGTCCCATGATACCATGTCCGGCTTGACCTTAAGGATTAGGACAGTCGGGAGTTGATCTTCAGGCGGATGACCAATCTTTAGAACGTCGAACCCAATGACGGCGTTGCTAGATATCTGTGCAAGCTTGCGGATTGCACAGACAAGCGCTGCAGAGTCCCCATTAGGAGGGCGACGGTTCAGCAAGCCTACAATTCGATGATGAGGGTCGATTACATCAACGATCTTCCCGACGGAACGATTCCCCTCAAAAGGTACCCTCTAGGTAAACCGGTTCTCGAGAAATGCCGCGTTCGTTGTACCCTGAAGCTTCAAAAATGGGAGGCCATATGTGTAACTATAAAGGGTGTGACACATAGGCCATGGTCCTGGGTTGTATTGATTAGCTTGATCGCTAATGGCGCCAAAGTCGATGTCGCTGAGAGAAGGGTCCATTGCGCAAGGTTCTGACGATGACTGAGACTGCGAGGGCGGGCGGTTGATGTTCTGACGACGATTGATTTTTTCTGACAACAATTGATGTTGTGAACGACGACTGATGTTGTGAACGACGACTGATGTTGTGAACGACGATTGATGTTACGAGACTGCAACCAAAGAGTGCAGGTGTGCTCATAGCTGGAGATTAGGGGGGTTTCCCAACTGTATTACCCACCGAAAAAATATTTTTTACACTGTACCCCTGTACCTACAGGCAGACGCCCACGCCCTTACCACCCACCCCACTCTTACCAGAGCCTCTTATCACAACACCTACCACATTGGAACCCTTTTATCTCTTGAGACACTGGTCTGAGGAGTTCCAAAATTCCTGAAACTTGCAGCTATATCCCACCTTGCTATCGCCATTTTGGCTATCGCGACGATTGGTATTGTACGGTACTCGAAAACCACAGTGTTCAGCAGCACACGTGTAGCAACGGCTCTTTCAAGCCATGTCCCAAAGCCACGTACCTATCATATACAGCAAACGGTATCTAGGTAGGTATTCGAACGAAGTCATCTAGACATGGGCTTTTTTCTTCTTTTCTCTGACCACCATCACTTGACCCGGAGGAACTATACAAGCAATAATGTCGCCATGGGCTGGCTCTTACATAACCACCTCTAGCTATCTGTGGTATATCAGCTACGCTACGCGCCTTGCCAATTCCCCGGTTTTCAAGATAGAAGGCCACAACATCAACGACGATATGGTTAAGATAGGGTTAAGATAGCTAGTTTAATACCAGGAGCTTTACAGGTTCTCAAGTATGCCGAAACGATCACCCATTGGTATTGTAGGAAGGATCTCGAAAATAAGAACCTCGATATTCGCAAGACTCCTAGTCGGGCTCAAGCAACCAGTAGAACGACGACTAAGGAACGAGCCAGTGGGGATAGCGACCATCAAGGGTTAGAGCGTTGAGATATGAGACACAGAGAGTGGGTTAGAGACCTGGGTTTAAGACCTCGTGTAACTTGAAATTGTGTGTGAAAGTCTGTGGATATGGGCCTTGATACCTGTCTAGAACTGCTCATGTATAACTGCTTCAGGACTTTAGGAACTGCTCACATTCAGTTCTAAAGCAACTTAAGGTGCTCTTAAGACTATTAAGGTGATTTTAAAACATGTCTTCAGAGAGTAATTTAAAAAAAAAATTCCTGTACGCTAAGAAAGCCTCTCCCCCCTTTCTTCCCTCCTCCTCCCTCCTCCCAAATGCTAAATATCCTATTGCGAACTATATCGCACCATTTTCAGATATATCTGTCCACAGCGAAAAATAACCGCCATAGAATGCCCTACTCTAGCTCAAGGTTTGTCCAACGACACGAAGTACGTTCTCTCGAGCTTTAATTCTTGTAGAAACCAATCGTCTTCTTTCCGCTTCCAGGTTTCGTAGTAGTAACCCCCACCGGTATGGTGAGACTCGGTATTCGAGCCTTTCATGCTAGCGTGGTAGATTAAAGCAAAGATTGCCTTGACCTCATCGGGGCCGTTCTGTTCAAACTCTCCCGGCCCGACCAAGTGAATGGCGTCCACGCGGTTGAAAGGATTGTCGCTGAAGAATTTAACCCACTCAGCCGTCGACGAGAAACTGTAATCGACCCCATCAGAGCTCACAAGGGAGCCGTCGGACTGGCAGAATTTGTAGGTTGCCTCGGGTACCGCGATTTTTGACATGTTTTGCCATTGATTCATGTCAGCGAAGCGGCAGTACTGTTGCTTCTTCCGAGTGATGATATCTCTGGCTTCTGATGAAACGGACATTTTGAATTGCATGTGTTCTATAATTTATATAGCCCCGTGTTCTGAGTATCGGATGTCGTGGTTGAGACCGAGATATGGTAGGTACCTAGGTAGGTATATATGTTGAAAGTCTGTGCCTGCCAACGTTGGGAGGATTGACTCGGGGTCCCCTTTATGTTCCTAAGCACCTACTCAGTTCCAACACAGAACAGTCTTGGGGGGCCACGTGTGCTGTCCCTGTGTTACCCAAATATGATGCGTCCATTTAGCTTGAATGAGAAGCTCAGCTCTTGAACTAACACTATCTCACACGACCAACCTTTGGTGTGACTACAGCATTGTGTGCACCACAGCAACGAATCATGCTTCTCTACTAAAGCCATTATTTCCTCGCGGAGGTAAGAGTTAGCGAGCGCCAATTCTTCCTAGGATGAAGGAGCTCACATCTAAACCAAGAAGGGTATGCTGCTTTGCAGGGGGAAAGGCGACGTGCAATGAACACACCACGTCGGCGTTGGTACTTCAATATAATGCGATTCAATCACGAAGATGCAACAAGCTAATAATAAATCGCAATGTTATAACGTAAGCGATACTGCCATGCAGTGATATCTCAAGGAGAAATTGCGTTTAGTCATTCTATTTAATCGGGACCTACCTAGGTACTCTCTGCCAATGTTGTTCTTGCAGGATTTTATCATATTGTAAGCTTATGATCGCCTTTTGGCGCCACACATGAGCTGAGATAGCTGAAACCTACCACACCATTCGCGTTTACGTCATACAGCTTAAATTTCGACAACGTTGTCCATAGAAGCCCTAGGGTTGCAATGCTTGAAAAATATATATCAATATACCTAGGTGGATACTCTTCGAACGCCATAAACCTCCGGGTCGTCTCTATTCCAGCCCTCCTTCCCAGAACACCCGACTCGCCAGAGCCTTGAAAAAATGATAAGCTCGATTTCCCAAGATTCATCAAAATTTGATGACCCAGTGTTCCAACATATCCCGTATTTAGCTCTCCATCCTCCACAAACAAAACACGGAGTAAAGCGCGACGACTCCAATAGAAAATATACCGAGCCATACTTTCAAAGCCGTAAGCATAATTCTGTTAGCATACTGGGTCATTGCTGTGTTGTCGTTTGCTCTGGGGAACGGCTCATTAGGAACAGGTAGGTCTAGGAATCGACAAAGAGGTCCCCAACCCTCTTCCAGCTTCATTTCCAAGAGCTGTTCCTTGGGAACAAGTGATCGAACCCTCTCATTGTGCATTTCCAAAAGGTCTGTGTTTGCGTGCGGAATGTTTAGCAATTGAGCAAAGATTGAGCGAAAAATTCATAAAAGGCGATCGGTACTTACGAGGGCCACCCTTTGCAAGACGCTGTGCTCGATTATCGGCATTAGTTGCCCCGGGAGTTTTACGGCCCCATATGTTCATAAAGGTCGGAATATGTCTCCACCCCGGGATGGGCGCCAGTGCGATGCCAAGCCACCAGGGTGTAGCGCGGGAGGCGAGGGCTACGACGCTGTTCCACCACTTCACTGGGTCTCTGCTAATCAGCACAACCTTGGCGTCCGGATACAGTTCCCTCAGCTCCGGTATGAAGTCGATTGTAGGTAAATCCGCGGTCGCCACGAAGCCAGCGGTTGCTTGTCGAACACACTTCAAAACTGTCTCCTTGTCTCCCGCTGCTCTAGCCTCGTACGCCTTTAGCCACAGGCGACAGTAGTCTCAAGATATGGTCAGCTTGATCCATCTCAGTTTTGAAGGTGGTCGTGACAAAGTCGAACTCACCATCATCTCTCACCAAGAGCTGCGTGCCACCGTGAAGCACCGGGCCGTTGAGCAGCTTCGCCAAAGCCAGGGACGTAGAGACTGTACCCGTCCGTCCATATGCCGCTGCGATGACCTGAACCTTCCGGGAGGGATCCGTCGGTACAGATGGAATAGCGCCCATGACGTCAACCTATGGATTTGTTATAAGCCTGCGGTCAACAGATTGACTAATGTGTTTAGAAGAAATGTGTAAGCCCGATTATTTGTAGATGGAATGAGAAAATATCCAAGATTCTGATGGGTGTACGTACGCCAGGTATTTGACTTCTTGCGACGGACGACGATATCTTTTATTCTTCCCCGATGCGTTCCAGGCGAATATGACAATATGAGGTACGCTGCGCCATCATGAATGCACCGTATTGGCAATGGGTAAGCTTGTAGGATTGCTTGGCATAAGACTACATTATTTTGAAACCTCCGTTAACCGATTCAAGAGAACCATGGAGATCAGCTTATTTATAGAAGCAACGGGAAGTCATTACATTGTTCGCAACGACATATCAAGTATCTAGCAGCCGCGCCAGGGAGCGATGTTTCTTATCGAAACCAATCTAACAACATAAACCTAAACTCTGACAACATAAGATTCGCTGTGCCGTACTTCCTGCTCGTGAGCCTGGAGAGATCCTTGAAACGAAGGTGTTCAATCCCTGCGATTTGTGTTATTTATGATCTATCGAGAGGTTTTCCCTTATAGGTTGCTTTCCTAATTAGGAAAGTCAGATCTTATCAAGATAGGAAACCGATTCCTAATGCGTCTTGCAGCACGTAGATCGATCCAACTTAACCTAACTTGGTAAGCATTACACCCCTACCTAGAAGAGCAAAATTAAGACCGCTTTGCCAGCAACTTATATAAGAGAGGAGGTAAAAGTCTACGCTTTTATTTACAAAATAAAACCTGTTTATATCCGACTACTTAGCGAGTGATATCATGATTTTTCCGCTCGATTTTACTTAAATTTTTACTTGCTTCCTCCAATGGAAATTTTGGGGTTGGTCTCGCTTCCCCTGTTAAAAATCCCGATTAGGAAATGTGGCTAGGCCGTACTAAGTTGTGACACAATAGCCAGTGTTAAACTCGGACACGGCCTTGCTATAAAAACATTGTTTTAACAACAGTCGTTTCTCTCCATTTAATAATATATGTGGTTGAAAAGGCTTCATGTCAAAGGACATGTTTCAAAATAACAAAGTGATTAAACAAGTTATAGAAACAGTAAATAGGTAATTTAATGTGATATATTCGCTGCTAAGACGCGTTAAAAAAATCAACGATTACCTATTTTCTAATTCGCAACCTTTCCACCACTATCGTCAACCGTTTAACATTATACAAAAATGGGTGACGCTAACACTGCTCTTCAATTAAAGGCTTACTTTTCATCCTTACCTGGGTTAACCAGTAGGGACCGCATAAAAGAAGACCAGAAAGCGCTGGCAGATAACGTCGCAACATATTTTACGTCACAGCGGCTTAGATATTTAGATGTCGCTGGTGTGGGACGCCGTAAGGATGATCTCATTAATCTTCTCGCTGCTGTTTCTTTTTCCTGCCCTACATTATCTTTGTAAATAACTAACCTCGTCCTAGATGGCGGTGCCCTCGTTTTTGAGGAACGGAATGAGAACGATGTTGCGATTCGGAGAATGGTTATAAAATATTCGATTGACGAACAAGCGGATGAGGATCTAAAAATCGAGGCCTCCTGCCTGGAGATGTTGAGAGGAGCGGAACACATCGTCCAGATAATTCCGACTGATGGAGTGAGCCTCAATGTCTCTGGTACTGGAAAAAGACCTACACTAGCGCTCGAATTTCTTCCATACGGCACAGCCAAGGTATTGATACGCAAACTTCGGGCTGTAAAAACTTACCTTCCAAACCGTCTTCTATGGAGGATCCTGCTTTGCTGTAAGTATAGTCGAATTTCTTCGTTTCGAATAACTCGACATCCATGCCCAATATTCATCTAGGGTTTAAGATATCTCTCCTACTTCTAATGCTTCTAGATCACAGCGCTAACCATCGTTCCTACTTAAAATTAGTGGCACGTCAATTAACTGCGATGGCTTATCCCCCGAGAGGAGGGCCGAATGCACCGGTTAGCACCGAAAGGATTATCCCAAACGCCGAGTCTCTCAGCCTGACACAAAATTCTTGCCACCTTAACAATCTCGTAATCGGTGATCTAACTCCCAGTGCGGAGCACGGATTCGTACCTATTTTCAAGGTGTGTTATCTAAACCAAGACGGCAGCGTATAAATATTAGGTAGTGTACTGATCACCTAGCAGTTAATCGATTTCGGGCGTGGTAAAGTAGAGACTTATCAGAAGGCTCACGAGGTCAATCTATATGGTGCTGGATTCGTGAGTCATTACTCCAAGCGTCCCATACCAAGGTAATATGGACTCTTCATTCACTAACACGTCTCCAGATGATACTGTCCCTAGCGTCGCCCAGTATATTATCCAATGAGCTCTCTCTTCACCTCCGAGAACGCGTTTATGAATATACGCTGAAAGTGGGCCCGAACGCAGGGCAAATAGTAAGGACAAGCGCACACCCGACCTTTCTAGCGCGGCAGGACCTAGATCCGTTATTACAAGATACTATCGCAAGGATGTTAATCTTAGTTCCCGAGGACAAGCCGACCTTGGCTGAACTTGTCCAAATCTGCGAGGAAGCGGTTGCAAATAGACAGCTAGCGGACTTCGATAGCGATCATCTCTCCCACGCAGCCAAGGCGTGGGAACACGACGATCAGATCAGGGCCCTGGTACAGGTTCTTATTCTAGATGCAGATATCCCAGGTGGTCCGCTCCATAATCTCCAACCAATGCAAGACGACCAAATGGGGACTTCCTTGCAGGGAGGGCCGGACACAACGACGCTCCATCAAAACACCTCACAATAGACGTTATCCGCAGCACTGGCGAGGGGATGAGACAAGGGAACCCGGAGAGGCGGCCCCTAGCCCAAGAGCCGACTCTAATTGATAGCATTATAGAATTCTTCTCAACATCAGCAGGATAAATATCAACTTAGATGATACGGATGGAATATGTTCATATTTCCCTTTTAACAATGTATTAGCATAGAGCCGGGGGGTTGTTTTCATTTATTTATTGTTTATTTTTCGAGTCGGAAGTAAAGTTGTCTGCTTTGGCAATCCTTGAAAGTAAGGAGATAAGCTGATATTAAAAAGGGAGTGAAGTTTGATTATTTGGCAGCTATCTTCAAAACATTGATATAAAAAACTGTTGTAAGAGAGTGGGCTGTGCACAAAGGAAACCTCGTACACACTTACACACTAGGTAGTGTAGAAATGTTAATGTTATTATCGTAGTGTGGTTTTGATGAACATGGTCTAGAGAGACAGGGATCCTTGTGACGTTACTAGCAAGGTCAAGCTAACTAACATTTGTGGCGACCCAAATTTTACTTCATCCACTACATGAAGAGGACGCACTGCTAACCAGGCCAAAACTTCTCAGTTACAGTCAAAATCCTTTGAGGTTTCCGAGCGAAGTTGCTACTAGGTACGACTCGTAAAGCAGAAACAGCCGACGATGAAGATAAAAGCGCCATATACCACGCCAGCGATCGGCTGCTGTTGGGTCCAATGCAGGGGATGAGATCGCCGGCCCAGGTGGACGGGGCGGTGTTAAATCTCTGCAAATCGTGCCGCGATCCGATGTCCAAGTACGCGTAAACAGCTTCGCCCCCTTTCCTATCCGACATTTCCAGAGCAAGATTGTTCATGCTGCGACAGCACACTGCCGAACTTTGGCCCGTAACATAGCCTCACTCGCCTAGATTCGGAAGATAAAGGAAATTTAGAATGATTACTAGGAGTTTTAATTTCTTCTCCCCACAGCATATCCCTCGGTCCTAATTATGGCACTCATTGGCAGTCCACGAGGCTTGCGATCTCTTACTCTTCTAGCTGGGCTGGTCGCCCTTGGTCTCGCGGTTGTAGCCCTCTACCGCGGTATTGGAGCCGATGAGGGCTTCCTACAGAACCTCCCTATGATCAATAATGGGAGACCAAACCAAGCAGCTTCTCACGAGAACCATCGACCGACGAATACTCACGCGCCTCCAAAGTATAAACCGACACCCACGTACGCCGTACAGTCCGTAACCGACCCATTCCCCCTTCTCGCAAAATCGACGGCGACGCCTCCGCCAATACCGGCGTACAATGTTCCTCGCCCGGGAATGCACCGAGAGTACGGCCTATCATTTATGCCACCCCTCTTTGTCGGCTTCACTCGGCAGTGGCCAATGCTGCTCCAGTGCGTGACCAGTTATCTGACAGCTGGCTGGCCACCCGAGTCCATTTTCGTGGTCGAGAATACAGGCGTGCAGGATTCAAATGCGCAGGGCAGACTTAGTCTGCAAAACCCATTCTACCTGGATCACGCGGCCTTGCGCAAACTCGGCGTCAATATCATACAGACACCCGTCCTGCTGAGCTTCTCGCAGATGCAGAATTTTTTCCTCTCGGTGGCCCACGCTCGGTCTTGGCCGTACTATTTCTACTCGCACCAAGATGTGTTGGTATTTTCCTTCGAAGATGGTCCCGATACCTTGAAACGTCCTGGGGACAGGGACTGGTTCTTCTACGACGAGCAGGACGAAGCCGATATCATGCGCCCGGCGGCGGCAGGCCAGGACGGATACCGAACCATATACGAGAATTGCCTCCGCGAGCTGAACCGAACGCTAGAGAGGGAGGAACGTTGGGCCTTTCGGTGGTTCCAGTACGATCACTTGACTTTAGTGAATAGAGCGGCGCTGGACGCGGTAGGTGGCTGGGATTCATTAATACCATACTACGGCAGCGATTGCGACATGAACGCGAGATTGGAGATGGACGGTTGGAGTTTGAGACATCGACGCGTAGGTATCATTAACGACGTATCGACGGTATTGGAGGACTTATCAGCTTTGTATCGTGACCCGAACGTCACACCTAAATTTATTGATCCGAACCCGGTACCCAAGGCAGAAAAACAGTATACCGAAAAACCGAAGGATGAATCAAAAGAGAAGCAGGAAGATTCGACCAAGGAGAAAGTCAAAGATGGCGAAGAAAACAACTCGACGCAAAAGCGAGATGAAAAAGTAAATGGGACTGGTGTCGCAGGTGTCACCAGGTCGGTTGAGTATTTTCGAGAGCTGGTTAATGTCGGCAATGACATGGGGGCATATAAATACCGCGACGATAAAAATGCCCGTAATTCGTGGCAAAACAGCCAGCACGGTGGAGTGGGCGAACCCTATTATTATAACGCCGAAGGGTTTGCGACATCGTTTTGGATTCTCGCTGAGGCTGGTCGCGAAGTTTTTGCTCAGAAATGGGGACACCGATCCTGCGACCTAGTGGAGGAAACTGCACTGAAGCTAGAGGACCAATGGCTCGTGGAGAAGGACTGGGAGTAAACCATCTATAGAACATGAGGGATAAAAGGAGTTATTGATCCTAGAGGCGTTTTGGCTGATAGGATGTTTTGGATATCCGTGTGACACTTCGAATATCCACCTAAATGGACGAAATCAGGAACAATTAGAATAGGAAGGCCACGTTAGCAGCATAATTGTCTTAGGTGTTTGGTCGCATACTGCGGCGCCTTCGAAAGCTCATATGCTCCAGCTCGAAAAGGGGGGAGGGAAAGGGAGGTTAGCATTGCAGCATACCTTCTAAGCTATGACTTCCAAAAACGAGGCCCTTTAAGTTACAGCAAGCCGATTCGACAAAAACACTCCTGCGAGGAGCGTATAAATGAGAGGGGAAGAGGACCAATGAAGATTCGATGTTCCTTTAGTTTTGTTAGCTATTGTCTGTCGTTCTGACATAGGGTATGTGAGTGCTATAGGAGCCGCCGGTAGGCAAGGAGAAATAAAGGCAATCCTACGAGAACTATGACGTTCGAACAAACTCGGCGTCTTTCCCTTTTCTCATCTCAGTCTATCGCGTCCTTAACTCTATCTACCGCAACCCCAACCTTCATGACTCTTCCCATCTCAAGCTAAATACTTCTGTCCCCCCTCTCGATATTCCTACCTCTAAGCTTCCATCCTTAGTCGAGATGCTCGTGGGTATTTTTTCTCCCTTCCTCTCCAACACAATCTTCTTCTGTGAAACCTCAGGTAGCTGATAGAATCGTCGTCCAAACCGACTGAGGAATCCCTCTAGCTTCTCCTGCGTTACTTCCGCTTCTGTAATGACTCCGCGCTCAATCGCCTCTTCGAGTGCGAGCAAGACTAGCTGAGTCACGAAAGGTTGTGTGAATACTCCGGCCGGCGCTTTGCCCTGTGCAGCTGAAGTCTTAGACTGGAGTGGATGAGGTGCACTGTCGCTTCCACTGAAACAATAATAATTAATACGTAGACGAGTACCATTTAAGGCATAAGTCGTATAGGCGAGAACTTACAAGAAGAATTTGGGGTCGCCGCTAACAACGGTCCTGACCAGGGCGTCTCTATCCGTTGGGTTCTTTGGGATCGGCTTACAGAAGGCGAACGGATCGCAGTGGGCCTCATCGGACGTAAGATACAGATGGTGTGCAGTAATCGTCGCGCCGACCGTAGGCCCACAGGCTCGCACAGCTTCTACAGCCGCAGCCGTAGTACAGTGCTCGAGCACGATACGTAGTCGTGGAAACCGCTCATGAAGCGTTTTGAGTGTGGGAAGAAACGCTTCCTCCAGTGTCGTATCTGCTGGTGCGAGGGACTCTAGGACCTCCCCGTGCAGATTGAGTACTTTACAAGCACGTGAATCTATTAGCCTGGATCCATCTTATAGTACGAACGGGGTGATTCAATAATATGAGGCAACCCTCGGAAGTGCGGTGTACCTAATCCGTGTTGTTCCATAGCAGCAAAAGTCTCATAGAAACTCTCAAGATTCGAGACACCTGACTCAGAATTCGTAGTTACTCCTAGAATGCGTTAGCATGAGTGTCCATGCGACGAAATGGGGGAAAGAGGACATGCCTTGTGGGTACATCTTCACGCCTGTGATCCCTGCCGCAGCGGCTTGAGCGATAACCTGGGGTGTGACGGAGGGGTGTAGCTATGCGGAGGTTAGATTAGTAGGCCGTTATAAGAGAGGCAAGATCCAAGGGCACATGGGGGAACTAACAAAGAGCGACATCAGGAAGTTAACATCTTTGGTTATTGCATGCAGTTTAGATTGGTATTCAAGCACCTTGTTAGCAATTAGTGATTATTTTAGTCTTTCATTGTATGCCTCAGGGAGGCTGTCTGAGGTATACACACCTGCTCAACGCTCGTAAGGGGAGGCACCTAGCCCCAAAGACATCAGTACACATAAGAATTTGGTAGTATAATACTAGAATAGTGGGCATTTTGCTGTCGAATCCTGAGGGAAGCTGAAGTGGGTAGATCCGACAGGAAGACGTCTACATACAAGATTTGGCATGCTACGATCCTCGGTCAGCTCACTTGTCTCGTTCCGAGATATATCGAATCTTGAATTTTGGATGGGAGGTCATACACAAACACCGTATCAACGCCGCCCTGACGCACGGTGGGCACTACCAGGTCCATTAGCTCGCCCTGCCGCAAGTGAACATGCATATCCGCTGTAGGCGGCAGCTCAATCCGCTCGATGCTTTTAAGCTGCATTTTGCCCGATCTGATAATGATTTGTGGCCTTGAAGACTTGGTATATGTTTTGTGAATCCGGGATGAGAATCTGCAGGTGAGAAAGGAAGAGCCCCGCGGCTGTGATCCGTGGATAGAAAATAATTTTAAGGTTAGAACGTCATGTGGGGGGGTTTCTACAGTACCATGGTTGTGTTACTTACATACCACCTAATCTGTACCTATCTGTAAAAGTTCCCGGGTCTTGCTAGCTCCACAATTTCGTGGGGGAGATGGGGGGACTACAGCTGCTACAGCACTTGGCGGAGCCTCCAATTTTTCAGACTTGGGCGGGGACAAACTCTTCTAAGCTTCCACTTAACTTCCAAGAACGATGAGAACATTTAAGAATCATATTCGTTTCATTCTAAGCTCTGTACAGCCGAAGAACCGCATTTAATACCTCGTAACGATTTTCCATGCTTTCTGTATGTACTCGATCTAGGTACTGTTAAAGTTAGCTTATAATTTCACAGTTACCCTTCTGATATACCATCCATACTGCACTTTCGACTCGAGTAGGAAAACCATTGCCTCTCTTAAATACGTCTGTAATTCAAGAGAAAGCCACTTTTGAGCTATTTCCTACTCCAAGGCCCATTGTCTGTAGCCATCTGAATCGACATTCAAAGGAAATCCCTTATCCCAGTATTATTCATCAGTACACATCACAAGCCGCACATTCTCCCACAAGACGGGTCCGAATTATTTCATAAAGAGGGAGTTAGCCCGAAGGAAAGTCTATCCGGGTATCAAGTATGAACAACAATAATTCTCCTTTGTCCCTTGCGCCCCTCGCCGTCTAAAAGAGGAGCTCCTAGACTCGTCCCAACGCGGATTCACAAGGTTCGTCCCAACTCTGATACAGTGTCCACTTTCCCTTCACATCGTCGAAGTTAAGGTCTATTCCATCCTCGCCTCGAAAATCTCCATGTCCCAGTGTTCCAGGGAATCTCAGTGACAGCGATGTGGCTAGCTGATGCCTTTGGTCCCGAGTGGGCACGTACTGACAGACATAAGTGAACGTAGACGACCAAACAGGATACCCCCGCTGGCATTGATGCGTTCCTGGAAGATCTTATTCCAAATTAACTAATGATATCACTCGGTTCCGCCCAAGGGTCGCGAGCGTTGCGCAACTACTTCTCGTGCGTAAAATTCGACAAGCATTGTAGCGTATGCTTCTAAATCTTCAACCGGCACAGCAAGTCGGAAATCGTTCAATAGTAGAAATTGTAGCTCGAGGTGGTTGAGCTCAGCTAACGGGAGACCACCGACCTGGTTGACATAAATGTTAGCTCAAGCTATATTGGGAGAGGGGAAAGCAGGAAACTTGGTGAAAGGGTAGTGGACATGAAAGCTGACATTGGGGCTGCAATGCAAGGAGACGCTCGTGCAAGTAACTTACCTTAGCATATCTCGAATTAGTATAAAACACATCCGAGAAAAATTTACTCGCACAAGTGACGCCTGCAATGATTAGACGGTGTATGTTGAAGCTGTCGACGACAAAATATGTGGCTGGTGTAGCAAGAGCAGGTGGCGGTTCCTTGGCTCGCTTGGTTCGAGTTTTCTTCTCTTTTCCTTTCTCACCGGGGCCATCGTCGACAAAATCTGATTCAATTTCATCGGTATCGTCACTGTCGTCATCACGCATTTCGCTATCGACTGTCTGGCTAGATTGCGCCTCCGCCACCGGGGCTAGAGACTGTAAGCCTTGTTGCATCTGAGATTGCCTCCGCGCCGCCTCGGCTTCCATCACCATGGTATTAACCCGTTCCGTCATCCGATCGAAGTAAACCAGAAGACTCAGGAAGACCTCATAAGTAGTCGGGCAGTACTTGTGGATCCTGCTCAGATAACTCAAAATCGTGATTGCGGGAACGTTTTTACCATGGAACGCAAGGACGGAGCTACTAAGAGGGCTCATTGAAGTGCCTTCGCTATTGTGGGTAGCGGCGGTTTGCTGGTGGGTCGCATTTCGATGCAGAGCATCGTGTTGGAGGTCATTGGTGGTGGTAATCTTTGTCAAAAGAGCCGCAACCATCTCGATGATATCGCCTATCGGCATCTGACTAATTTCGTACTTCATCGCCTGGAGTGGGGGGTCGTTCAATATACCTGGACCGTTACCCCCATTCATTAAATCGGCGCGAGCGAGGCTCTGTATATGTGCAAGATCGCGCACAAAGACAGTACGTCCTTGTTGCGAAGATGGTGAACAATCATCATTGACTCGTGGGGTAGGCGATCTGTATGCGTCGGAATCGGGAGAGGGCTGCTGCTGAGTGAGGGCAGGTGTAGAACTACTAGGTACTGCTGGAGCAGTAGTTTGGGTCTCCGACGCCATATATTCCGACGACGGACTTCTCGCATTCTGTGCTCTTACGCATGCAGAAGCGGGGTTCGGCGAAGAGGAATCGGGTGGCGTAGGGAACCTCGAGGCACCACCAGTAGAAGATATGTGTCTCTGGTCGGTCCCGACCTCCGTAGATTCCCAGGACCGTTTGGAAGGCGTCGCGCTAGAGGCTGACTGTCTGTATGCTGACGCGGAATTGGTAGGCGAGTAGACCTTCTGGGACGGTACGTCGCGCGGTCTGTTCCTCGAGTCGGACCGGAATGATGGTTCGCGCGGCCGCGAGTGCTCATGGGATAAACCAGAGGCTACTATCATGTTATGTAGCCGCGTATGGTCTGTGACGAAGTCTCCGATTACAGCAGCCATTGCATCGTCTTGCGAGAGTCGTAAGAGGTCTAGTGGGTCGATTATTATGCGAGCAAAGATATCGCAGCAAAGAGGAATATTAAGAAGGGCCTGAGAGAAGCAGGTATCTGAGTTAGCGAATTCAATAATCTATTGTGTTTATTTAGGTTATGCGTGCGTCCTTTTTCTCTTGCGTGGATGGAGCGCGACTCGACTCGACTCAGCTCAGCTCAGTCAAGCCAGTCAATCAGCGACCCGGCAGCTTTGAGTCTGGCTTGCTTGGCCTTGCCTTGCTTCGCCTTGGAAAAGAGATAGAAGAGGGATTCTGGGTCCCCGGTGGGGAAAAACGGGTAAACAGAAATTGTTCGGGCCACAATCTCGACTGCCCAACGCTCCACGACAAGGACAAGTAGGGCCAAAAAATGGCAGCACGGGCCTATGTCGCTGTGGTTTTGGGTGGCAATTCTCACGAAGTCCCACGTACAAGACGTTTTAATTTAGAAAAAGAATTATTAAGAAAAAGATGATCGCGTTTGCGCATCCACTCTTTGATCATGGACGGACAAAAAGAACAATAAACAAATGGAATGCGCCAGCTGGCGACTAGAAAAAAAATAATAAAACAACTAAGATTAAGGTATGGGCACTGAACTGGGTGACGAGACAGGCACAGCCCAACGCCGATCTCATCGACCGATAAGGCATATTTCACGGCTTTCACGATGGTGCGACGTCTTGCGCAGGCTGGAGCTGCCAATATGTTTCGCTTCTCTCTTTTCCAATAAATAGCAGCCGTTTACAGGCGCCCACAGGACGAGACCGAGATAAGTTCTGTGTTCTTGAAGAGGCCAATTGGACATGGACGTGGATGTGGACGTGGATGCAAAAAGCGGTAGAACAAGAACGTGAAATCGCAATGCTTACCTATTTTAATTGCTATTAGGATGACTTTGTAAGCATTTATTATCGTCCGTTGATCGCTATCGAACAACAGGATGCGATGGATTGCGCGACCGTTTTCTCTTGGTAGATCAGCGAAGATTACCGAAGGTCGGCGCAGCGACAGCCTCAATGTCGCGGTCGGCGCAGCAAGAGGCAGAGACAAAGGCGGAGACAGAGACGATACCTAGTGGCTATCAACGGGTTTGCAACAAAGCAAAAAGAATATATTGTGTCGTCCGTTATATTTCGTCGGCGCGACTGATTTAAATTTTATGAGTGTGGCCTATTGTCAATGTATGGGATGGTTCAATGTTGTCAAGAAGAAAATGGGGGAAAATAGTTGTAGTAAGTAAGTTGGTACGTAAGATAGAGTTGGCTGGCTGTCGGGGGTTTGCGAGTTGCCAGTTTCAAGATTGCGGTTGTGGTAGTGGCGGCGGCGGCGGCGAAGATTGATACGGTAGATAGCCCACAGTACCTAATGCTAGGTATGTACCTGATAGGGGAGCAAATAGAGGGAACATTAAAGGCAAATACCTACGTCAAAGCCTCAAATGTCTCGGCGTCTAGCCAGGGTAGTGCCTGCTGATAGGTGCAGGGACTACCGAATTAATTGATTGAAGGTTACGCAAGGTGTGCAGGTATGACATAAAAGTAGCGGTTAGAATTACCACTGCAGCAAGAAGAAAAAGAAAGAAAAGGCAAGTACCGTACCATCAACTCTTGCAGTGTAATATGTACCTATAATTTGCTAATAACAATAACAACCTAATGCTTGCCACATCACCCCTCGGTTATGTGCCTCATTCGCTCATCAAATTACATACATGTATGTATATAAAACATCTCAAGCCACAGGTATTTTCCATTCCTTAACAAAATTGAGAAAAACCCCCAACCGCAAAAGCAAACGACAGGAGAGTCCGATAGGAAATTACGAAGATACAAGAAAACAAGGGGGAAACCAGTAGTTGACCTAATTTTAAAGAGATAACAGCTATAGATTAAAAAAGCAATAATAAGGAAAAGAATCAAGTTGGGAGAGAATAGGGGAAAAGGGGGGATGTAGGATGGCGTGCGATAGGCTAAAAATCAACTCTTAAGCACAGCTTCAAACTCTTGTTCATTCTCCCCCTCCATATTTGTCTCGCACGTGTTCGAGATACTTGGGATGGATGGATGGCAGCATAGGATCCAATTAACACCCGGCCTAGAAGCTGCAGATAATGATTACGTCTTACCGGAAGGGGAAATAGGACTGAGGCTGTGCAGGACCGTGGTCGGCAGCTCATGCACTACTACTATGTAAAAACTTGAAGCTTGTTGGACTCATGGGGATTCTCGGTTACGGCTTGACCCGGTACATTGTTTTCCGTGGGGGTTTTCACGATAAGTGTAACAGAGTTCTACAATTCTACATGCATATGTATGTATACGTGTACAATATATACATGCCGGTATCAATATGTAAGCAGTGGTCCCTTAATAGGTATGTATTAGAAGTTGCATCGTGCCCATCATATATGTCAACTCTACCACTTAAGGTACCTAGGTAATAATTATTATATAGCAAGTTACATCCAGCTTCACATGTCGTTAATTAACGCAAGATCGGCTGAACTTTAACTTGAATAGCTTGTACCTGAATAGATCCAAATAGGGCAACAAAATCAACTGACTCAGTTGATTTTTGTTTCCGTCTACGTCCTCCGGCAAGCCGGGTCCGTCACTGGTTCAGCCCGGACTCACGCTCCGGCGTCCACGACTCAGGGAACTGTTCAAGACTAAACCTTGTGTGCCATTTTCCCATTAGCTTTCTCAAATAGCTTTCCAAAAGCCCATGTAATGATTGCAGGACTCATTGCTATTGATTCTAACCAAAATATCTCGTACGTATATCCTGGGTCTTACCTCACAGATTTCACACCTCCTTTATACTGAACCTGGTCGCATCTTTTTAAGGATGGTAATTAACGTCATCCTGCATACTTGCGCCGTTGAGCAACCAGCCTCTCCTATTCTCCCGCTTCGTGAATGATTCAGATGTAAATGCAGGGTCCGAGCATGTCACTTGAACAGCCAACCTCGCATCAACGCTTGAGGAAGACTCGAGGCTACTTGCCATTCAGGTTTCAAGCGTTTAGGCTAAAAAAGTGAGCCCCAGCCCAAAAGGCATTATGGGAGTAAATTACGTGCCTTTAAAGTACATGCATTGGGTATGTGATTTATGATCACGCCTCATATACCTTCGATATTGCTAACGTACCACCGATGACGACAAGTGAAGTTGGAGGGTTAGGTAGTTACATATCTAGGTTTTTTGCATCGTGAATACATAGGTCCCATCTTCTAGTTCGAATCCCTAGGCTTGAAGATGGTTCTCAATCGGTCCCATGATGACTTGACAACAGCAACGAAGTAGCACAAACTGTAACTCCAGGGGAAACCCACATCCGCGATCCTGATCGCCCCGAGATGAACCCCTTACTCCTGATAGCGACGAGAATAATGGTAGATAAGTAGGTTGGTTGATATCAAGACTAACCCAACCATAACACTCACCTGTCAGGCATACGCCATTCTATTGGCGATGTCTTCATTTAGCTATGTGGCAGTGCGGGCTTAATGATTCGTTCAATATAGTATGCGTATTTTGCTCACCATACAATGGTGTGTGCTGCCAAACCCCGAGGTCGAAAATTCCCAACCCTACGGTTTTAGAAAATCTCATTCAGAGAGCGGTACCATCTGATGGAACATCTCACTGCCCAAAGAATTGGAAATCAGATTATTTCGTTTCGGTGCTGCCATTAAGCCCATATGAAATCATCGCGGTCACGCCGCTTGCGACGCCCGCAACAGGTGGATTGGTGCAATATTGTACAGTTAGCCATAAGCATAGTACCTATGTAGGCATGTTGGCCTTCACAGCGTCATTGGGCCTCTCTCATCCGCGTCGCTGTCTCTAATGCGATCTATTAATGTCGCACCTGGTACTTCTCGTCCGGCAGGTACAAGTGTCGATCCGCCCCTTTCTTCGTCAAGACGACCATGCGAATAACTCCTCCTGAGCTGCCATCCCACTTGATCGCCTCCTGCAGCGCACCCTTAAC
Source organism: Hypoxylon sp. PDH2405 (assembly GCA_023628415.1). NCBI lineage: Eukaryota > Fungi > Ascomycota > Sordariomycetes > Xylariales > Hypoxylaceae > Hypoxylon > Hypoxylon sp. PDH2405. The sequence goes on from JAMAKT010000038.1 coordinate 244,057, forward strand.
GAAGTTGACGGCATCCTGTTCCTCCATGCCCTCCTTCCAGTGCGCATCACAGTAACCGTAGATATAAGTCGAACCGGAACCACCGATCGCATATGCCTGCTTGTGTAGGGAGCCTCCAAGAGGAATGGAATAGACCTGACCGCCGTGCCGCTCATCCCAGCCTGCGATAATAAGACCCGCACTATAAGACGCAATTGCATTAGCTTTGAGTGTGCTCTTATGAATTATTTGCAGCGACGTAAAACTGGTCGATTTACCTTAACTGGTCCTTGTTGGAGTAGCAGACCTCCTGGAAGATAGCTGCCGCGGTCTGGGTGGTGGGTGGCTTGCCAGTCTGCATCGCAAACAAGCCCAGCTGATATTGTACTACGTCCGCCACAGCTTGCGTGTCGGCAGCGGAACCGGATCGACAACACCAGATTGTGTCATGCACTCGGGTTAACTTATCCGTAACTCGATTCGCGATGTAGGCTCCTGTGGTAGTTCTCGAATCGGCACCTGAAGGGGTTATTAGTTAGCACGTGCTCCGTGAGCGAAGGACCAGGGCGGTATTATCCGACGTACCTAGAATGACACCATCCTTGAAGGTTACGGCCATACTAATGCGCGTTAATCCTCAACCACTGTTGTAAGGTAATCCAGGAAGTCATGCTCACATCGAGGTACCGAGGCTAGTGGACAGAAATATTAGCTAGATATTCCGTTAATTACCTAGGTAGATATGTAATACTCACTTGACTTCTCCCTTCTTCAATCTATCCATGTCCACATGGATTCCATCTATTTAAGCGGCCAGTCAGCCGAGCTCTATGCTCAAGGTGAAGCTATTCCCAGTTAAAGAGTTCCACGTACCCTCGTTTAAGACGCCCCTGTTGCCGAACTCCATGTTGCGGAGACTAGAGATAAACTAAAGACGGATAGAAAGGAAAATGGCGAATCTTGCGGTCTTTCCGGGCGGTCGTATTCTTTGCAAATTGCTATCGTGGTTGGTTTGTGTTCAGGTAGAGGGAACGTGGATTGACAGCACCGAAACAGCTTCAATGATTGTTTGACCAAAGCTCAAGGCAGCTCCGACGCGCAAGGCTGGGGGGTTTACCAGGGTACCAAGGTACTTACAAATAGCTTCGAACCTTCAATGTTCAATGGCCAGTGCTGGCCTACAATCACGTGATCCTATCTTATCTTATCTCCCTACTGCGCTTATCTACAGGCATGAGATGGCCTACATCTATAAGTATGTACATATGCGGGCTTCGAGTACCTCAATACCTACATAAATATGTACTTATATATGTAGCATACGTAATGTCAAAGTTCGATCCGAGAATCGAATCATGAATGAGGCAAGCCAGAAAGTTGAGTACCAGACGTTCCATACCAATCAATTAATATGAAGAAAGACCGACAACATGCGTAGAAATAACGCCTACCTAGTCAGTCCGAGAGTTGGACCTCCCAAGACAGAATTACACGGCACTTTAGGCAAGAGGACAAGGACTGAACAGCATATAATATGATATTTAATATCCCGAAGCGATGAAAACTAATAACCATAAACTCCAACCGCTATGCTTCCAAGACCAAGGAGACGATGTTGTATAATGGCATAATCAACCACCTTTGGTTAACCTAAGTAGTCCAAGTGTATTAGTATATACAGTCACGCCAATATGCTCCCGACTTAATAAGAAAAGAACTCACCCCTCCTTTTCTAACTTCAGTTCTCCTACGCTTTCTGTGGCCTCTTTCTTCTCGTCTCCGCAACCACAGTCGTAGAAATCCCCGATGTTATTGCAATCGAATAGGGGCTTTTTCAACCTCTCATTGACCTGGTTATGGACGAAACATGCCCACCCCGCAGCAGCGTTTCGTGAGCTGACTTGAGGCGGGTACTGGGCGAGTAGCTTCTGGAAGTGCCGCGCGCAGTCGCCGCATGGGTACAGGCGCGCGAATAACTGGATGAACGTCTTGAGAGCGAGGGAATCCTCTTCGGTGGGTTTGTCAGGAAAGCGCGCCATCATCGTATGAAGGAACTTCCAGGTAGAACGGCCAAGTTCGGCTCTATTTTCAACCCGAGTCAGCCAAATCTATTTTACACCCTCATACCAAGGGATTTGGGAACGTTTCGAGTGCTGAAGTCATGCGACCCTGGACTCGTTGCGTTGCTCTCTACAGAACGGACGGTGACGACGAAAAAAAGGACGGAGAGGAGTACTTAATAGTTGCATTCTCAAGCTTCGGGGCTATCGCACCGCCTGTCAGGATGTTGCTTGATAACGATGGGAAGTCCAGATTTGCGGTCGATCCTGCGTTGTCCTTCACTTTGACTTCTTCCTTCAACTTCGCCTCTGGTACCGTATTTATTTCTGTTTCTATATTCACCTTTGGTGGTCGGTCGGCTGCATCCGTCACTGGTAGCACTTTTCGTATTCGTTCTGTCCTATCGCCAAACGACGTCGTGAAGGATAAGACTACGAATCCTGCGATCGCCAGGATGACAATGACAGACAGATGCCGCGCCATTGTCTGGAGGGGGAAACGAGTTATTGTGTGTAGGATGTGGTCGAATAATTCGGTTCGCGAAGGTAAACACCGTTTTATGAAAGATGTACTAGCAAGAATACCGCCGAGAAGAATTGTGAGTATTCAGAGAAGCTTCATAAAATATGCCTTAGGATCGTACGATGGGCATTTGAGATTCATGATCAGGAGTTTGGTTCCAAGGGCCGTGTTCTAGACAGCGTCTTGTGACAGGGGTCCGCTTGAAAGTGGAGTCTGGTGTTATCGGAACTTAATAGGGAAATAGATATCTCCGAATCAAACCAACCAGCCGACGTACCTGGACTAGTAGGAATCGGTACGCACTTGCCTTCTGTGTCACACGCAGCCCCTACAATCAGAGAGCGCACTTACCCGTACTCCGTATGTTATTACCCCTGAAGTGAACATTTGAAGGTACATTAACTAGGTACCTAAATCCAATATAATTCAACCTTTCACCGCATTTCAACACCGGAATTTAATAGTCAGCCATTAGGCCTCGTCGTAACTGTTAAACTATGCAGCAAATCTACGAACTCTTAGAAAACGAATAATCGCGATTACAGCTTTGTTCCCGGTTGCATAACAAGGAACTATGATCGTGCCGATTCCCTTAGGGCTATTTAGAGCTTAGAACTCTATCAATGATAATCATGCCACTAATTATCACCGATTTTACAGCTACGAGCGGCAAGGAAGGAGGAGATATTGTATATGCGGCACAAGAGTCTGCCCGGAGATATGAAAGCGCCACGAACGCGGGGTGAAAAGGTCACATGGAGGGACCATGGAGGATATCGATTCTCCTACGAACCTATCCGTCTAATAGGTTTTAAACACGGACAATGTGATCCGGTACGCGTCCCATAATTGATGTTCAAATATAAAGGCCTTTTACCTGAGAACAAAGAGAGGTTACACTCTCAAGAAACATAAATCTCGTCAGTGTCGAAGGTTAAGAACTCTTTTCGACACGAGCTCGCCTGGCTGCCGCCTCTAATTCGTGGCATAACAATTGGAGCATCAATATCTTACACAATGCTGCTCTGTATGGCATTGACAAAATCCTACGGCGGCCTTTCTAGCGCCTACCCTGACAAGTCCTTATGTCTCCACGGCTATTCGGATAGCGTGGGAAGATAGATGTGCATATTTCACTATTGGTTATCTCCCTTCGGGCATAATTCATATCTGCCATATAAATTAGCCGCCATGGAGTAATCGCCTAATGCATTGAACGACATGCCTCATGGCCCTGTTCGATTCCGAGAATACGTCAGTGGAATTCCCCGCATACCGAGTATACCCAAATGAGCAACCCCTAAAAGACGAAATATACGATCTATGTTACGAATGATGACCTTCAATATTAAAAACGATAGTTTTCAATGCACTATCCGATCCGGCACTTGCGGTTTTAGCACTGTTGATCTGCATTGTGCGCAGGAGTGGATTAGGTATATTTCGTGATTATTGACGAACCAACTTTCCATAGCAATGTTCCCGCCGGGATACAACTACCTTGTGATCCTAGCCACGTATATGTATATGCGTATCATTATAGCCCAAGGGGCGGAATTGCCGTAAATGCAATCCCGTCTATGAACGTACGAATGAACTTGGAAATATTTCGTTGTTCACCCGGCACTTGCGGCCTCTCTCGAACTACACCGTTAGTCAGACACATGCATGTCTTCTTCCCCTTCCCCAACCCATCTAGCAGCCCAGTCGCTCAATCAAGTAGCCAGAGAACCCAAACGATCACATCCACCAAACTGAGGCTGAGCTTATAGAAGAGGCTGTAGCCATATAGAAAGCAGTACGATTAACCGCTAGGGTTCCCGTTGAAGGCAAGCTTGTTTACAGTGCCACTTGGGATGCTAGATAATAGACCGTTGTTCGCCGTGGAAGCGATGTAGCTGCAAAGCTCCTGAGGAGTCTTCTTGCCCTCGAGAGCTAAAAGGTAAGCGCCAAGACCAGTGATATGGGGAGTAGCCATGGAGGTGCCCGAGATGGTGTTCTGTCATATACGTTAGCTTAAATATCTAATACAAGTAGATGATCGTGAACTTTAAGGGCACATGTGCATTAAGGGTAGAATAAACAGAGCTGGTGATGGTGAAACTCACGGTGCGCCCTTCTCGCCATGTTGATAGGATATTGCTGCCCGGGGCAAAGATGTCAACGACTGAGCCGTAGTTCGAGTAGCTAGCACGGGCGTCGCCGGAAGTTGTGGCGCCGACGGTGCAGACGCTAGGTTCAGAAGCAGGAGAGGAATTAGCGGCGTTCTGGTTGTCATTGCCTGCGGCCACGGCCAAGAAGACACCAGCATTGATCATGGCCTTTGCGGCACTGTTGATCGAAGACGAAGAACCACCACCAAGAGACATGTTGGCGACAGCACCCGCCGGGCAGGACCGGGTCTTGACGTCTGAGGTAACGAAGTTCATACCGGCAATGACGCCGGACGTAGTGCCAGAACCGCTGGCGTCGAGAACCTTGACAGCGTAGAGCTGGGTCTTCTTTGCAACACCGTACGTCTTGCTACCCTACAAGAGACATGTTAGTATGACCAAACTAAGTATATATAGGGTCCACGGATAAAGTACAATAGTTCCAGCAACGTGGGTGCCGTGGCCATTGCCATCAGTGGAGGAACTGTCGACGAAGTTGGCTGCAAAAGTAGCACGGCCCTCGAACTCCTTGAAGTGCTGTTAGTATCTATTCACGGTGGGTCCTGTCGCAAGTCATGCATACCGTGTGGGTAGTGTAAATGCCGGTATCAATGACGTATGCACAGGTACCGGTGCCAGCGCTGGAGTCGTAAACGTAGCCGTTCGTGCCTGACTTATGTGATAGACGAGAGATGCCCCATGGAGCGCCAGTCTGGGTGGTGTAGGTGTTGATGCTCATGATAGCATCCTGCTCGATGAACTCAACCTGGAAAACAGTCAGACTAAGGATTACCTGTCTCTAGGGAGCCGGTGATAGACATACATCGGGGTGGTTTTGCAGCTTCTCGAGGGCCTCCGCTGTCAGAGCAGAGGCAAAGCCCTTGAAGCCTTTGACGTTGTATACATGGTCGGCATCACCCTCAAAGTGGCTCATGGCATCGTCGAGAGCCGAAATTGCGGAATTCTCGTAGAGCTTGACAATATACTTGCCCTCAACAAGTTGAGATCCTCGCGGTTTTATGAGGGGAGCTGGCTCTGCCCGCTTCGCCGGGGCAGCCAATGCCAGAGGCAGGAGAGAGAAGAAGAGAGCAGCAGTACGCATATTGGAATAAGTTAAGGTAGTACTGTTTAAGGGTAGGGGGTCTGAAGCGGCGTTCTTGTGAGTGATGAAGGACAGACATCCACCTCAAGTCGAGGGCATCACGACTATTTATTATGGTGGCAGCTTCTTCTGAGCTTCAATATATCCCATGCCAGTCGATCTTCTGCCTTCCCTGGAAGGAAGCTCGCAGATCTCCTATACTCATAGGGTCTTATTCGGCGGTATAGTCGGACAGGCTAGATGACGATGTAGTTTGTAATAAGGGTCTTGCTAGAAGGTATTGGTCAGTTCTGACGAGGAGACCCTGATGACCTAGAGAAACCTTATCTGCAATCCCTGCTCGTAAGCTGCCCTGCAGCGCAAATATGCCATGCAGGACGAGATATTGACGCTGGACTAGGGAAGCGCGGTAGCTAGTAGAGCTTGTTTCTTAGGCGTGGAGCGGCATTGATACCTTACCGCATTTGCTAATGGAGGCGGGTAAGGGCTTTTGGGACCGCTGAGGTTCTCCAGGGTCTCTGTACGGTAGGAGAGCTCATAGTTACATAGAGCCTAGATCCGAGCCGGGGATCCGAGCAGGGATACGATCCAGTGGCCTTGGAATACGGTGACTTCGGGCGGTCGGTTGGGACATAGCCTAATATTTGAACCCAATAGCGTGGAGAAGTAAATCTACCAGGCAGTATCATGATGTCGTATCCTCCAGGTTTGCCAAGTCGCCCTTTTCTCGCAAAAAGGAGTCTCGAGCTTGCGTCGCGTGGTGCCCACTGCACGGCCTTCCTGATCGGGTAATTAGCCCCCTCTCATATTCACCTTATCAAGACTTACAATAAGAATAGCCAAGAGGCCAAGACTGAGCTTGTTTCTGGTTCCAGATTGCCTATAGTGCTCCGAGTGAGAATTCAACGGCAAGTCGAGCAGGCTTTTATATTATAGTACAGGTAATACGACATGAAGTGATCACATCTCTATACCGCAATTACCGAAACGCCGGCATTGTTAACCGCGATTCGTAACATTGCTCATATCTTGCAACATAATGCCCGATTTTATATTCATATTGATGAGGTATCCATGAGTCCTTATCAATTAACAAGTCACGGGGCATCTATAGCGTGATCGCCTCCTAATTTACACGTATTATATTAGACTGGCCAACTATGTATCGCGTCTATCAGAGCGAGGTTGTATAAATTAAGCTTATCTAAGATCCCGTTCACCCTTGGCCTACCCTTGGTAGCTAGGTAGGGATCTTGTTAGTCACAGATCGACTAGGAATAAGGAACCGGCTCCACCGAATGGATCTACAATCCAGCACGGTAGTGTAGTACCGGAGGTAGGTACGGAGTCTGGAGTAGTTCATTCGGAGAACCATTTTCCAAGTACCGCTGCCTTGCCCCGCATCACGACAGAGCTGTATACATACGGTAGGTGAGACACAGGTTGACAGCTTACACATGCATGACGCTGCAGGTAATCATCATGGCAAGTAGACGCATGTGACAACAGCATTTCGGATGACTATTCCTACAGGGCTCCACCGCTTTGTTGGGACTTGAAAACGATGATCTCGCCCTTATCTAGTAATATCCTAAACCCGTCATTAGTCCGCTTGGTATCCAGCTACTTGGTCGCTAGGTGGATCAATGCCCATCTATCAAATAGCGCCGGGAGATGCCGTCACGATAGGTTACACCTAAGATACTTAAGGAAGGAAAGCAGCTTAACCATGCTCTGCTTATCTCTACAAGATGGGGATGAGTACTGCCGTAAACGATCGAAATTCTCCTGCCTATCTATTCCAGTGGTAACTGTCGATACCAACACGAGATCTACTGGATTGAGTCTTTATTGGATAGGCCGATATGATCATCGGACCGTCTGACGCGCATTATCGTTCCCCAATGTCACCGACGCGAAGCTCTTGAGGTCACTTATTTTCCTATGGTCGGAAAATAGAACAGCGTTTCACAAGTCGGCAGCAGCGTAACCTTAGACGCATGCCAGATCTCGCATTGATCCAAGCAGTTAAGGGCGGCGCAAGCCGACATTCCGTCACCTTCCTGAATAAGGTCGACAATCCCAACCCCATATCATTGTATTTTGTATAATTGAGCATCTACCCTAGGAGGATGCCACTCTCCAGCTGAACCATCAATCCATATGCTATTACTTCGAAAATAAACGGGATTCTATTCATAACTTTTAAGACGAGAGTTTATAGGCTTAACTGGTGGTCAGTCGGTGTCTGGATATTGATATGTGCTATTGTTTAAGAGTAATGCTATTTCAATAATATTGCATTTCAATAATAACTCCCCAATTTCCAGATTCGGAAAGCGGTGAGCAATTGCCACCAATCACGCGCTGCTCTTAGTGGCCTCTATGTAACAGGTTGAATTCAATTAATCTAATCCAGTCAGTCCAATTTAGTCAATCCAATTCAATTAGTCCAATTCAGTCAGTCCAATTCAGTCAGTCCAATTCAGTCAGTTCAATTCAGTTAGTCCAATTCAGTCAGTCCAATTCAATCAGTCCAATTCAATCAGTCCAATTTAATCAATCCAATTCAGTTAATCCAATTCAGTCTATCTTATTCAGTCTATACATACGTACGTAGGTATATATATATGTGTATATATATGTATATATATATGTATATATATGGCAGTATGGTTAGGCTTAGGGCAACACATGATAGAAGGCTCTAACTACCCACGTTCTTACTCTATTATAACGCTTAAAAGGGGATACACCCGGATGAAATTTATATTACCAAAATTGCCTTAATTAGCTCTTCTAAAGGATATATATCTTAATTTAATCAGGCCCATATTGCTAAAGTTATTCTCATTTCTTTACTACTCCTCTTAAGGGCGCGTAAGAAATGTGGGGTACTATTGAAATGCAATACTATTGAAATAGCATTACTCTTGTTTAAACGCTTTTTCGCTCTACCAAGTTATTACCCTCCCGCTTAAATGGAGTTGAGTATAACATATCTCATCCTATCTGTTTATTGCCGGTTGTTGTTATATAATGCCTCAGCGCAGCATACTGTTTCCAAGCCTCCTATCCGGCTTCGCCTTGATCGGCGCGAAGCTTGGATACGGGACTAGAATTCTACGTACCAAGTATCCACATAGCATCAGGGCTTCCCCCCAACATCTCTTATTCCTCCCATTTAGTCGTAAGTACGCAACATCAAAATATGCTGTTGGTGATTTCGTCTGCTGTTAGGTAGACGCATTTGATGCCTGAACACGCCTCGCTGTTAGTAGATACATAAGCCCACACTACAGAACATATGTAGAAGTTTGGACAATCTAGGTACCTACTATCAACACAACGTTCCCCACCATCTTTAGCGTCTCTACCTGGGACTCCAACATACATAAACCCACCACATTAGGCCAAATTTGTGTCAAAAATGAATGACAGAAATATAATAAAAGTAAATATGCAAAGAAGAGATTATTGTTGCACCGCAGTATTTACCCCCACAGCTCCCCCTACGTTTTTTTAATCTAAACCCACACAATCATAGCCCATTTTCGTCGCTAGTTTCTACATCCGCAACACACGCTATAATAGCCATGTTACCTGCTGCTACTGTACTTCCGTACTTTTGCAGTGCTGAGAAGTTACCAGCTCCATTACCGACGACAGCGGCGATTGAAGCTGCGACGAAGACCCTTCCTTCACTTTTCACCCCACCGAGTAGACGCACAGTCATCGTCGGCGACCATTTCGTGGTAAAATATGGTACTTATCTGTTCGAAAATGAAGGTCATGCGTTACTACACCTCGAGAAGAATCAATCTATCCCAGCTCCACGCCTCTACGCCATGTACCGAGAGAATGAAAAGCTCTACCTCATCATGGAGTTAAAGCCAGGAAGACAACTCAGTGAACTGTGGTTCGATCTGAGTGATGATGAAATCCTCGACATAACTAGACAGCTTAGAAGGATATGGGACCAAATACGATCTTTTCCGTCGCCTGGTATCTTTGGTAACGTCACTGGGGGGCCCTTGAGACATCATTTCTTTCTATGGCTAGAACCTGACCCGAGAATTACGGGGCCATTCCATAAGGAAGAAGATCTTAACATGGCCTTTGCGCTACGGTCACAGAAGAATTGGGAAGGCAACAACCGACGCGGATGGATATCAGAATTCTTTGCTCGGCATTTACCAAATGCACTTACAGGCCATTCAAGCGTTTTCACGCATGCAGATATACAGCGCAAGAACATACTCGTGCTAGAGACCCCAGCAAGCCACTCTGAACCGAGAAAATTCGAAGTCTCTGCTGTGGTAGACTGGGAAGATGCAGGATGGTACCCTAGCTATTGGGAATATGCGTCATGTTTCGTGGACTTTCAATGGGTGGATAACTGGCCAGAACATGTTGAGCGCATCCTTGATCCCTACATTCCAGAAGCGGCAATACTGCGACTAGTTCGGCAAGACTTGGATTATTGAACAGCGCGTATATTATAGCCAGCTACAAACTAGATGTTGAAAGACCGCCAGCGGCATACATAGAACTCCCATCCTAAAGCAATCCTGAAGCAATTCCAAAGCAATTCCAAAGCAATTCCAAAGCAATTCCAAAGCAATTCCAAAGCAATGATAAACTACTGCTGCCAAATCCACTGACTAGTCGCGCTGTCCCAACGCCTGTACCGACGATGAGTGGCATCCCAGACCCAACCATTCCCCTGCCCAGCTGTGCCCTGGCTCTGGGTGTGCGCGCTGGTACTGGAACCCGCGGCTGTTGAAACAATGAGCCCGGCTTGTTTAAGAGCCGGGATAGCTCTCTGCTCAGTCCACTCCGTACACTTGACAAGGGGTCGTCGTTGCTCTCCAGGCTCATAGAAAGTCAGCGGATTCTCAGTCTTGAATGGTTCGGTTTTCATAGTCTTGAGATTGAACGCTTTCTGCTTCCCGGGTGGAGGAACTGTTTTGAGAAGATTGTTCCATGCCGTGGGGTGGGTTGATTTCACTGTCCAGCCGAGGAATTCCTGGGTCGTGAGAGATCGAGACCTTTGAGGATTCTGGTACCCCTTCGACTCAAAGACCATACCAGATGTGATGTCTCCGACAACGTGGTACATGATCCCAGAACCATCCTGGTTGGTCTCAACGAAGAGCACTGTGTGGTATCGTGTGCCGGGCATGTCAGGGTCTTGCATGGCGAGGGAGAAACGAAGTCTATATACAGCATAATAATTCGACTGGGTGGCCATATTGGCAGTTTTGAGCAGTAAAGCCGTAGATAAATAAGATATCGATGGGTACTATACAATCTGAAGATTATTGCACAATTTGAAGAATGTTGATCAGTCTCAATTCCAAGACGAAGCATAGTACATATATATATATATATATATCATAGCGAAGCAGTGCACGAGGCACAATTTGATGGTTATTGTTGAGGCGCAGGTTTATTTCGAACTAACATTCAGACCCTAAGCGCCGGCATGGAGTCGAAGCTATACCATGCGGGCAGCATGCCGAGGCAAAGGTTGGTCAAGATGATGCATACGGGTTAACCGACGTTATCTGTTGTCCCAACTGCGTTGAAAGGCCGATGGGTTGCTATCTGGAGGAAAGCTCACATTCATCTGTATGGGAAATTGGCTGTGTTGCGAAGTTGGATCCAACTGTCTCTGTTGCCAGGCTAATGATAAAGGAGTATCAGGAGCTTGGTTGGCTCAAAGGCGGCAAACGGGCAAACGCATGAGCTGCGTGGATCCTAGATCGCAACCATCTATAGCCGCGTAGCTAGATCAGCCTTGCGTTGCACGATAACATCCCCCTTAATGTCTACTCTTAAAATCCGCCTAGTCAAAGCGGCCAACTAAGGTAAGCGCCTTTGGAAAAATAATGGGGGCCCTAGATAGTGAAGAATAATAATACATTACAAGGCACGCCAACCAACAGTTTCTATATTAGCTTAACTTAAGTGACTTTGTATCTAACAACTTTACAATAGAAATACCTCTTACCCATTAAGAATAGTCGAAAACCGCCTGATGTTGAGTAGCTGGCTGTGACCTAGCAGACGCGCCGCAAAGTTTGCCGTCCTGGTAACTCGTTGTCTCGTCACAGCTCCCCGTAAAAATTGAACTAACAGGCGTGTAGAGGTGGTTGGCGAAACCCCGAGTGTGCCTTGTCATCTTACTAGTTCGAAAGAACGTGGAATAATTTTTATTGGGTACCGCCAGTCTGGGACGACCGAACATGCGTGTCCATCACTGTCAATGTTGGCTAAATCTGCTGGCTTCATTTGATTTCAACCTTTGCGTGCTGATGGCTGATATTGCACCAATAGCATACCTCCAGTTATTCAGGATATGCTTAGCCGCAGATATGTTGGAAATCTAGATATGGTCACGTTCTCCTTAACGTGGACCTCTCAAGCATTGCTCGCCAATCTTACTGCTTCAAAAATACAATTATGCTCTGTAATCCTGGACCGAACAAAATAGACGCGCTGCTAAACCGCGGCAGCACTAGGTAAAAGCATCCATATGGCCGCTCCTTCGAGGCCTCGCGCCGGTGTTGGGTTGTTCTAATGAATGTGGCCGGTAGGCTATCACGTATAACGACAGCGATTTAAGTTCACTTTTTAGTATGACACTAGCTATCTAAATACTAAATTCGGAAACCCCTGGTTTTCCCGACCTAGTATGAAACCATTCTGTCAGCATACGGAAACCTATCAAAGCTCGATCTAAGAGGGTCTGGATACTGCGGTTCTAGGCTGGTTGGGAAAGTGAGTCTTACACAACATAGACACGGGTGGTTTCGTGGGCATAATGTATACCTTGACCATAAGAGGTAGATATGTATTTTTGAGGCTGTTTGAGCAACAACGTTGTCCTTTACCCCCTTCAAGGTCCGGATTAGGTCCGAATCGTGGCACAAACCACCATTAGCCTCCTTTTTGGCGCCTATGACGGCATGTATGCCATGAGTCCTAGCTGTCAAAGCTCATGTGAAAACACTACTAAATTTTTACAGAGCTACAGTCTTATGACAACAGAGCCGGAAGACACTGATCTTTGCAATAAGAGACACGGAACCATCAAGGAATATAAAAGCCTCTCACATGTACTTCAATGTTTCAATCCGGTTGAAGTGATATACATACATTAGCAAATATATGTCTATTTCACAAATTCAGGGATTTCCTTTGCTTCATTTAATAAGTACCTAATCTGCTTTGGTACTCTACATCTCGTTCAGCGCTGGTAATAGCAACTCAATATGAACAATCTCAAACGACGCACCTTCGGTATGCTCTCATATTCTGCTACTCCCAGATGGCACTAACAGCATATTCAAGACAAGGTTGACATAAGATTTGCTGCTTATCTGTCTATGGCCGTTGCGATGTTATTTTATGGTATGAGGACTTATTATACCAACATAGAATTAAGCTAACTTCCTCCTTTTTGCTAGTACTCGTCCTTTGCGGATGCTTGTCTACGTCACCCGGAGTCCCAAATCTTTTTGTCTTACAACTTCAAATAAATGGCTCGGGTTCGAGCGAAGTTCGAGTTGGATATTACGGTAGGTACTCTCACTTGCAGCTACCATTTTAGGTACATTATGATAACCTGTATTGGATAGGCATGTGTGTACGTGGTCAAGGAGATAGCAATTTGGCTTGCCTCCCAACGTACATGAAAGATACCGATTCACTGAAAAGGCTCTTCTTGACAAACTCAAACAGTGATGATCAGTTCCAAAAGCTAGCAACGCTCTTATCAGCGGCACAAATTATACAGAATAAAGTGATCTACGCCATTCTTGCGGGATCTGCCGGCTTATTCTTCGCCAGTACTGTCGCTATGCTTCTTTTAAAGAGATATATGAAGAGTGTACAGCCGGCCGCAGCGCCAACAAGAAAGCGGTATCGATCTGGAATGAAGTTTACGATACAATATGCCTTCGCATTGGCAGTAGCAGCCGCCTTTGCGACCACGCAGACCACTGGTGCGTTGAACTTCGCCACAACAAATCTTCGAAACACGGCATATAGCATAGTCATTACGGGAGGCCGACCGGTACAAGCTCTTCAATGGTCCACGGTTGTTCTCTTGTTTATCCTACAACAAGCAACTTCGCGGATGTTCCCAGCAGAAGGTTCTCAAATGATGGGTCAGCCAACATCAGGCCCTCCTCCGCCTATGCCACCGCCCCCAATGGGAGGTTCTGTCCCTCCCCCTCCCCCTCCACCACCGTCGTAGTGTATTGGCGTGGCGTCAACACTTTACAGCAGTGGGACTCTTTGATGTTGATGTGAAGGAATGGCAGGAATAAAAGAAAAGAAGAGTAATGAATATCCGAGTTTTACAAGAGCTATCGTAATAACTTTGGTATCAGAAATTCACTTGCTAAGGATACCTGCTTGGAGGTATTATAACACAGTTTGAAATAAGGTAGACAAATAAGCTTCTTTATGTACACCACAGCCCCAGCTTAGAGAGTCTTGTAGATTCCTGCAGAACTACAAGTTTTTTCCCATCATCCTAGGTGTGCCACCTTCAAACCACTATGGTGACGGCCTTACGGAGAGAAAAGGAGCTTTGAATAAGTTACATGAAAAACTAGAGCCTTGATAATAATGGGGAAAGAATATTTACAACGCATAAGGAGGCACTGAAAAGCCACGTTGCGACCGAAGCTCCCAAGCTCCGGCTGATGGGAGATGTAAGGTACCTGTGTAATTCTCATCGTTATACAATAGGGACACAGATGATATGGGAGCTGAAAAATGTACTATTTAAAGCATTAGTACATGCTAATCAGTCTCTAGATTTCAGCTAGTCTGGTCATCAAGGACCCGACCATTGGAACCGTCTTAAGCCGCCTCGAACTACAGAGTAGTCTCCAGTACCTGAAGTGGGTAGGCCTACTCAATGGATCCTATGGTTAAGCGGCCCTACGGCTTAGGCTTTGCTAACCTGAACCTCATTTATCACTGAAGCACTAAAGTAATACTGCCGAAGACTGAAATCACAAGATTTGGTGATAAGGAAGAAGCGCGATTAGATTAACTCATGCAACTCGCAATGAGTTGCGACTCGACAAATCTGGTATAATGAAAAGACACTTGTAATACCTAAGCGTGATAAACCGGTATACGCCGCGTCGTGCGATGCGTTCCGTCTGGTCAAACGAAAGCAACTGAGAATCGAACGTCATATTCAACATGAGCATAAAAATTTTCCCAACCAGATTTTTTTACGACCAAATCTAGTTCAGCCACCCACTGCACGTGAAAGATCGGAGAGGTATAATGGGTGCTAAAAGAGTAAACTTGAAGAAAAGCTGTGATAGTTAGCGATCGACTTATCAAGCGGCTGTACCGCTTCCGCTTGGGCCGCTTATTGCAGCATCCGCCGAACGTTTGCCAGCGAGTTCTTTCAGACGTCTCGGCTCTTCAAGCAGATCCCATGCTCTCTCCTTCTTGCTTTTGCGGCCTCCCTCCCCAGCTCGCTCCATATCCTCGAGATCGCTGATATCGTCAGAGCTAAATGAGCTGGCGCTTGGGCTGCGGTTTAGCACCATGTTAATGGTGCGGCCTTCTCTCTTTTTCACTCTCAGCTGGGCCTTTTTGAGATTTTGGTCCTCTGGATCATCGCATGCCAGCGCCACAATGCCTAGACCGGGAAAATTACGCTCCAAAAGTTTCTGCAGATCGGGCAACACTGATTTATCAGGGCGATAAGTGCCGCTGTCGTTGTCTATTATCAGTTGATAATATTCCGGCTTGGTCGGTGGAGATTCCTTGGGTGGACCGCCCTGTAAAATTTCCTCGGGATGAGTGGGCTCACCGGGTTCAGGGTCCTCAGATGCCTTGGGCTTCTTCAACCTTCGGATAAAGAACTCCCCTGAGCAGGCGATATAAATTGAGGCGTCACTATGCATTGTATGCTTGCTAAGGAGATCGATTCCGAATTCCTTTCCTGTCTCTGTAAATCGCATGAGTCCGTCTAGCGTAATGACATAGGTGAATATTCGTCCGCCTTCGTCGAAGTGCGCCATCTTCAAGAATTGGAGACTGGCTTCTTCCGAGCACGGCTTGAAAGTACCCCAATTTGTGGACCTATCAAAGTTATACACGCGGTTATGTTGGTGATGAAGAGCCTTGTTCAGAATCTTGCCACGCAGCCCACTCCCCCTGAATAAGAGACCAATAATGGGCCGGAATTCGACATATCTGTGATATAGTTTCTGTGGAACCGGACCTGCTAGCTGGATTTCGTTGGCCTGGAAATCATACTTCTGGGTCCGTCTCTCCGCCTGCTTGCCATTGCCATGGGATATAGACGCCGCTGCGTCTGCATCATGGTCATTCGAGTCTTCAGCCTCGTCTCTGTTGACTTTTATCCCCATCATCCGGCCAATCATCGGCGAGAAGTGCTTGAAGTAGTAGGTGGGCCCAACTGTGTATATCTGGCCATGAGGCGGATCCGATTTGCCTAGTACGACAGCACTCACGTACAGCCTCGGAGTCATGGATACATCCTTAGTGAAGGCGCTCGTACATGCCTTCAAGATGTAAGCCCGCTTGCTACCACTGCGCTTCTTAACTTCAAACTCCTTGCCCGGAGGCTCAAAGCCCTCCCAATCTTCGTCCAGGCGCGGTACTACAATCGTTACGTTGCCTAATCTGTCATTGTGGTCCGGCCAATCTTCGTCATACAGACGACACTTGAGCTTGAATCCGGACCGTGGGACATTGGCGACAATCCATTCCTGTTCCCATTGAGGCTCGAGTGTTTTCCTAATCGTGCGCGTCCGGTAGACAAGATCCGGGTCTTCCTTATGACGCTTTGGTAATGATGTTGTGAGAGTGGCAGTTAGGAATGGGTCCGAAGTTCCAGTGCTTATGTCGGCTGCAGGGAGGTTCTCGGCTCGATGAAATATGAATTTCACCGTGAAACCCGGAGGTGCATCGGGGATTGGCGTGGGGTCAAAACCACCGGGCGGCTTAGTTTTGGTCTTGATCTTCTCCTTCTGTTCTTTGAACTTGTTCTTAAAAGTACTGCGACGAGGAGGAGATGCATCCTGTTTCTCATTGGCGCCGTCGGGGCGCGGGTGTTCTCCATCTTCAGGGGTTGGGCGATCGCCAGAGATCTGCTGAGTATGTTTCTCATTGTTCACATCGCCAGGGACCCCTCTCTGCAACGGCTGGTCTTGGCTATGGGGCGCCGAATCGGCTTCCCCTTCAATGGGAGCGGACATCTGGTCGGCAATAAAGACTGGCGAATGATGTCACAAGCGGGAATTTCGGTTGGCGACGGACGTAATTACGCTACTCATACTGTAGCTAGCAGTAAACCTTATTGTGGTTCAGGACTCCGAAATGGACGGTGATGATGGATGCCAAGGCGGTGGTTTGCGAGGTCTTGGAAACAAATGGGTCGGCACTCGGTTCCCCACGAGGTACGGATGTGTGTATGCGGAATGACAAGCACGCGAAACGGTAAACAAGAGAAAAAAAGGCTGTGATTATCTTACCAATAAGCTTGGCAAGTACTTATTGGGGTATCAAGGGTATGAACGACGCAACTTTGGTAGTAATTGATGATAAAATGCAGAAGATTAATGTAAATGCGCTCAATTGTTGGATGGTGATTACAGAAGAAAGGAAGAAACGAATGAAGGTGGGAAATAGCTGTCGCGCAACGAGAGCTGCTTCTTTCCGTACATAACATACATACTGTATGTACATATATGAGGTAAATTGGGTGATGACCTTGCCGATTTGCCGCGCTATTGTACATGCGTGTACGCACGTGTATGGAGGTACTTACATAAATTGATGTATATATGTATCTAATGTAGGTAAGTGTCTAATATTCGGTACCCATGCTGCCATGTATCGAATGCAAGATGTGCATGTGGCTGTGGAAGTAGAATACAACGTCACAATTTGCGGTTAGGTAAAGCTTACCTGGCCGTTGAGCGAATCAAATCAGAGCATTGCCAACGGAACGCGCTTAGCGTCGGAGACTATATTGGTCCACTCCGATCTAAAGTCAGGTTCCAAGGTTCAAGGTTGCCGACCTTCCGATCTCTTGGATACTGGACTAGGTAGTGCCTTACACTAGCAAGCTAGATGCCTTATAGGGTATAGCCAGGCAGACCAGGTATGGCCGAGCCACAGCCCTTCTGAAGTTGATCCGCATTTCAAAACATCTTGTGCAGGGCTGTGTTCAATTCTGGATACTTAGGCAGCTTACTCTTGATCATCTATGGAGGTGGCTGACGCTGATTTGTGCATCTAATCCGGGTTTGTTAGTTCGTATATATCATCTTACGTTCACCATTAGCCCTATCAACACCCGCTTTTTCGGTCATCAATTTTCAAGCGGAACTCAGCCGGATGGGTACGAATAGCCTCACCCCTGTCCTCATTCTCGATGGAGGGTTGGGCACATCACTCGAGGACAAGTACGGCGTCAAATTCGACGAAACTACCCCTTTATGGTCCTCCCACCTTCTCATTGACAACCGTGAGACTCTACGTGCGTGTCAGAGAGATTTTGGTAATGTCCCCGTCGATATTCTGCTCACAGCGACCTATCAAGTCTCTGTAGAGGCCTTCACGCGAACCAAAACTCAAGATCATCCTCAAGGCTTCGATCGGTATGAAATCTTACCTTTCCTCGATCTAGCCATATCTATCGCGGAGGAGGCCAAGGCACCCAAAGCCAGGGTTGCTTTGAGTCTAGGCCCATACGGAGCCTGTATGGTTCCTAGTCAGGAATACAGTGGGAAATACGACGCGGAACACAGCTCGATAGACCAGCTATGGGCCTGGCACTATGATCGTCTTCAATTATTTGATCAGATAGATCATCTAGGGTCACGCATATCCTTCATTGCTTTCGAAACTGTGCCGAGATTAGATGAAATAAAGGCAATCCGAAAGCTCTTTACTCGCGCTGCGTCAGATGTACCCTCCATTCTCAACGGCGGCAATGCTTTTTGGATATCCTGCGTCTTCCCCGGTGAGACTTATACGCTTCCTGACGGGAGTGTCGTTGATCAAGTGGTCGACGCCCTCTTGAACACGGATTATTCGGATATTATTCCTTGGGGAATTGGCATCAATTGTACTAAAGTTACGAAACTCCGCGGGCTTGTTGAAGCGTTTGGAGCCGCTGTTTCTAGGATGGCAAGCGCAGGTCGACTCGAGACCCGACCTAGTCTGGTTCTCTACCCTGATGGGACCAATGGCGAAGTCTACGACACGACGACAAAGACATGGCATGCACCAACTAGTCTACAAGCTCCGACGGTAAGTGTTAATAGAGACATATTTAACCATTTGGTCTCAGGCAAAGAGGCTGAACAGGCATCCAGTCCCCATGGGAACGCCAGCTAGCCGACGTGGTCGCCCTTGCTCGAAATCAGCATTGCTGGAGGTCTATCGTGGTTGGTGGTTGTTGCAAGGCAACCCATAACGACATCAGCAAACTTCGCGCTATTGTTCGTGATGATGATGCATATAATTAAGTATTTTTAAAAGGGGGGTGCACTGTCGGAGCTCTTCGGTTCGTCCCTTTGATACTCATTAAACTGAGTAAACGAAAATTTACCGAATGCGAGAAGAGTTTACATGGTAAGAGATACAGGATGTATTCATCATGCGATTTATATCATACGAACCCTCATTCAACCTGGCAATTATGGTGATGCCTTGTTGAAGTTGATTAAATACCTAATATATTCCATATAGAGACGAAAACCTCCCGATAATAAACGCATAGGCGCCTTAGGATGCAGTCGGGCAACCTTACACTCCAAACTCCGGCTTCTTGGGTTCGCGACAAATCAGTGGCTTCTAGCCACAATGAGAATTACGGCCGATCTATCTAAATACCGCGATCTAACCTGTATGATCGGCAATTACGATTTGAGACAGAATTGTCATGTTTCTTTTTACCCCTTCCTCAAATTGCCATGTCCAACCACGGTATTTTCTTTCGAACAGCCAACCAGCTTCCACTTTCAAGCCTCTAATCTAAGTGCCCACCGTCAAGCACGTACCCGTACCTTTGCAACGGTGGTCTTCCGATGCTCTTGGCCTGGTGGCTTTCCAATTCTTCTACAACGGTTGATGGATCAACATCACACTAACACCAATACTCGACTCCACAATATTATCAATTTTCAGCTTCGGGCTTCGGCCTATCTTCGACACGTCCAACGCGCTATTCCAAGCTCTTCATAATCTCTGTTTCGTATACTAACTAGGTATTAACCATGACATAAGAGAGGCCTACATTTTTCCAGAAGTAGGTCAGTGGAATTGTCTAGCCAAGACCACAACGTTCATTATGCGTTCCTCAGCATCCTAACAGTGACTTCTGTAGATATCCTGATGGAAAGCCAGGATATCCGCAGCGAACATCCCGCAAGTTGATTATATTTGTGACACAAAGCACTCGGCCGATGCAGCAAAGTCGTGCGTCCCGGGTCCCAGAGGGGAAGCCTATTCGGCTAAGGAAGTTAGTGTATCAATAGTACGAGATGGACTCGAGCAACGGACGTTGGTAGTTTACTCGCGATTCCCCGAACGGAATTGGATCATCTGAACACATAATTTCCACAAATGCGGGCGTTTCTTTTCAAATCGGAGGATCTAGCAAAGTCGGGATTTCAGCTGGAATTGCCAAATCACGTTATGTTGTGTTTCGCCATCGTCGCCATTTGTTCTCTTGCTTCCCCTGACTAGTGTCAAGAGCAGCCCAAAGGACTCAATCCGAACCGAGACTGGCACTGATTGGGGCCGCTCGCGAGCAACCCCTGCACGTTCTAAATAAACAGCAATGGTCCGAAGAGAGAGACCCACAATAGAGAAGCTCTAGATAGACGAACCAAGCTGTCGGAATAATGTACAAAGAATATGATGATGGCTGACTCCAGAGTCCACAGCGTACCTTTTAAAAAGGCCAGCTACTGTCCGACCTGCTGGACAAAGAGTTTCTTCTCTCCTCTCCCAGTCACACCAGATTGTGTCTGCTAATCGCTCTGTCTCGTCTCGTGAGCATCGCAATCACTTGATCGGTCCAACTTCAGTCATTCGCTTGCCGTGAACAAGTCAGTCGCGATGGTTCATCTGTTGAAGTATGCTAGCGCTAGCGCTCTGCTGGTTGCTACTGTGAGCGCCAACAACGTCAAGACCTCAAAGTACGAGGAGGATGACTGCACCGAGACCGAATCCTATGGGGCAACTACCGTGCCCTACCCAACCAGCAGTTCTTCCTCCGCTGCTGGATACCCGGCCATTACCCCTTCATCTTCAGCTGGGTACCCGGCCGTAAGCTCCTATCCAGCCTCTTCGTCTACCAGCTCGGAAGAGGATGACTGCCCCCCTGAAGAGACCTCTTCTGTTTACTCAACTCAGAGCGAGAGCGTCCCCGTACCTGTCTACCCCACTGAGTCCGAGAGTGCCTCTCATCCTACTGGATCTGAGAGCGTCTCTACTCCCAGTTACCCGACCACTACCATCGCTACCTACCCTGGGGAGTCAACTTTGACAAAGTACACTACTCTGGTCTCCACCATCACCTCGTGTGCTCCCTCTGTCACCAACTGCCCTGTCGGGTCAACCACTATCGTCGTTGTTCCCTCCAGCGAGTCCGAGTCCGAGTCCTACCAGACGGCCTCCGAGACTTACCCGGCTGAAACGCCGAAGTACCCGACTGAGGCTACCAGCCAGCCGGCGCCTACTTACTCCGCCTCTACGGAGGTGCCCACCTACCCTGCCGAGACTCCGAGCCAGCCGGGTGCAACCTACCCTGTTGAGTCTTCCAGCGAGTCCGCTCCCACTTACCCCGCTGGAACTCCGAGCCAGCCCGCTCCTACCTACCCTGCTGAGTCTTCAGCCGAGTCTGTTCCCACCTATCCTGCTGAGACTCTCAGCCAGTCGGGTGCAACATACCCAGCCTCTTCAACTCTGTCGACTATCTACAGCAATGCGACCTCCACTGCTCCTAGTCAGACCGTCGGCTACCCAACCCAGACACCTTCTTCCACGTACACCGCTCCCTCGAGCATCGCTACCGCCGGCGCTGCCGTCATAGGATCCGGTGTCACCGGTGCTCTCGTTGCGTTTGCGGCGCTCTGCCTGGGCCTCTTCTAAATTTCCGGGCTTTTATGACGAGGTTATGTGGTATACGGGCTAAGGGAAATCAAGGGATGGATATTCATTCAGGGCATGATCATATTTATAGGTTCTTTTTTTCAATGTGCAAAGGCTCATGCTCTTGGGGCTCTGAACGCTTCTGGGCAATTGAAGCTATCTTATACTACCTTAATGTCCATTCAATAATGTACATAATTTGATACTTTATCATACCACTGAGTCACTCCTTCATCATAGAGGTACCTGGGCAGGTTGCTGGTTGCCGGTTGCCATTTGTAGGTTGTCATATCGAACCGATATCCGTCCATTCTTGACTGAAATCCCCACATACTAGGGGTGAAATACAGGTAACTAACAGCAAATTGCCGCGAGTTGAATTTCTTCGTATGGCTACAGGTATATAAATGATAAAAGATACCTCCAAGGCAAATATTATATGAACTGGAAAATAGGAGTCTTCTTAAGACACTATATTTTATGTGCATGTATCTAATGTAGCATGTACCTAAGAACATGGCTTGAAGATAACATATTCATGTTATATTATATCTGCAGCAAACCTGAAGTGGTACGGTCAAGTAGATGTTGTTATCATGAAGTAGAACTAAATTTGATTGTTTTGCAGAGGAGGGAGTGTTAAAGGACGAAGAGGTCGAAGAGCCCGATCATGGAGTAGGAATACAGGAACCTCAACTAGGTAAATTATGCGCCATGAGGGGCTGTACCACGGTGTTACAAGGTTAATCTCTTGTATATGGTACACCTGTGATACGTATAGTTCAATGCTGTGTTGAAAATAAGGGGGTACAATGCTGTGGCTACTATATAGAAGTAGATGTGATAATGGTGCCTAATACACGTGACGACGCGTTACACAGTTGAGTTACCAACGTTTCATGTCTTGGGGGGCGGGAAATGCTACACAGTAGTAGTATTCTCATAGGATTCAGGGAGTGAACGAGAGCTCGCACGGTAAATGTGTAGGATGATGAAGTTTGAGGATATCGGCGGGATCTGTTGTGGTTGAAGGCTGACGAAATTGAATTATCCACAAAGGTTCTTGTTAGAATTCGTTATTATTCCGCTCGTACTTGGCCTTGGAAGGATTCACTGAAGTGTTGTAGTTTCTCCAAGTTAGAAAGGTTGGATATCCAAGAAGGATCGTATGATCGCGACGTTACCCACCACACGTAATGATTTACAGGTGATAACAAGTAAATGACTAAAGCTATTGGACTTTTGGTATTGTATTTCTGGCGAAAGAGATGTTTAGAAAATGAGTGTTTAGGGGTAGTCCACCGGCTCCTTAAGGGGTACTTGCTATAAAAGACCAGGAAACCAGGACGTTACCCCATATATACCCATATACCTACCTTACTTGAGACATGCCGGCCACGCGCAGTCTATGGTGGTTATTAATAACTTTGGTACTGGAGGTGCCAATGAGATCGCCCCTGAAAGGCCCCATGACGCGCGGCATCGCCTTGGGCGTATTCCCCCAATTGGGAACTCATCGTAGTTCGCTTTCTTCTTTCGGCTATGCTGGGAACTTGGTTCGAGCTCCATTTCTCCTTGTTGGCCTAGCTTGTGGTGTATCCCTAGTCGGCTTGCCACAGGGCATACGCCCGTGTTCTAGCCATACGGTTTGCTATGCCGATCCGGATAAGATACAGTAATACACATGGCCAAGACCCAATGAAGCGTTACTTTGGATCGGGATCACTAGGACGTGGCGATGCAACCAAAAGCTTAATTCGACGACTGAGACAGAACCGAGAAAGAGCCGCATCATCATAGGACAGGATGGATATCATCCCAACACCTTGGCTGTGTATAAGTTGGTCCAACCACGCAAGGTCCACAGAATTCCATAGTCGTCGTCAGATGTCGAGACCGAAATTAAGAGTCCTTAGAAAACTGTCATCCATAATATGAGGTTAAATGACACATGTGAACAACATAGCCTATTCAATTACTGGTGCTATTTTGACTGGAGGTGTGAAGGATGATGATGAATGATGTTGGCTTATTCAAGATTGAACTTGGAGTTTAGCCTGCAGCTCCCATGGTCTCCGATCCGAGGCGATCCGAGAACGGTC
The DNA here is from genome assembly GCA_023628415.1 of Hypoxylon sp. PDH2405. Classification (NCBI taxonomy): domain Eukaryota; kingdom Fungi; phylum Ascomycota; class Sordariomycetes; order Xylariales; family Hypoxylaceae; genus Hypoxylon; species Hypoxylon sp. PDH2405. Next base: position 268,158 of record JAMAKT010000038.1, read on the forward strand.
TGCCGCCCCATTGTAATAATGACGAGAGCAAGAATAGAATGGTCATGTTAGTCACAGGATGCAAGGTGATCGACATTGGATCTTTCTCATGTTACTGTAGACGATACCAAAAACCGCAAGTCCGTCATGCAGGCCGGATGAGTAATAGGTACCTAATAAATAGGTCAGCAATACGGCTCGAGCGAAGACAAACACGGCTAAATAGCGCCATGGCAGCTGAACTATTATAGGGGATCACGAGACGGGGGGAAAAAAGAGAAAAAGGTATGATTTCTAAGCGATGAGCATGTCCGAGGGTCCGGTCCCGGCAGAGCCGTCGGTGGAGATATGATAGGCGCAAACAGCGCAGAAGCGGAAGTACGAGATTGGGAGGAACGAGAACAACAAGAAGAATCATCCAGAAACAATAGGAGGGGATGATAAAGAATTGGGGACAAAGGAATAGCCGGTCAGTTGACTCATTCCGGCAGAGACAATAGAAATGGCGCATCGGGAAACCTTTTTTTTTCCTTCTCTTCGATTTTTTGTTGATGTAGGTAATACATGGCATGACCTACCACATACATACATACATCATCATACCTGGCAGCTAAAAAAATATGGATAGAAATATGGGATGCACATGCATATGGTAAAAAGCGACCTTGTTGCTGCACTGTGTAGCTATTTGCATGTATTTGTTACCTTGTCAGCTTGTGTATTTGATGTTTGGATTCGCGGATATCAATTACAATGCGAGACGGAAATAATGCCCATGTCAAAAGCGAGGCGCGCCGACCTCTCCGAGGTGGGAATGGGGGAGGGGACAGAACCCACCTAGGGACCGACCGGGAGGGTTCAATTGTTGATTTTTTTTTTTCTTAAGCCAATCCAATCAATCAATTCAAAAACCTAAGTAAGAGCAGATCGGTATCCCCAGTATCCCAGCATCCCACCTAAGCATCCTAGCCCGCCTGTGCCTGCCAATGTAAATGTTATCCATGGATGTTGTTTGTACATCGACGTCCTACATAAACTCAATTACACTAACCAACCAATTTGATACCTACATATACTTATATTTTCATATAACCAGATGCTATTATACACGTACCTTCATGTATAGATAGGATTTGTACAACATGTGAAGGCAGTCGCGGAGTCATCAGCGTACATACATACATCATTTGACATCAACGTTGAATGATGCAACTGCACACATCCATATGCATATGATATAAACTGGGCACTCTTACCTTAATGTATGTCAATTGGTATGTCCATTGGATTTCCACATGTATGTACCTACATACGTACCATGTAAGGTATATGTACGGCTTGACAGTTACCTACATCTATGTAGCACACCCCGTCACAGGTTACAGCATAAGTTACCGGCTCTTCCGTCGTCTAGGTGGCACTAACATTACTTCAATTATTAACCTGGATTTATACCGTAGCCGGCCTTGCGTGCCCTCCAGTCATTCGTTCTTCTACCTAAAAAGGTACCTCATACATACCTCAAAGGTCCGTAGGTACATAGCCAATCTTGAAACCTACACAGCTCTGCTGCGACCTATGCCTTTCTATCATTATTTCTCCAGCTCTTCTACTTTTTGATTCCCTCTACCTATTTACATATTTACCCATCTACCTATCTACCTACCTGCCTACCTACCTTAGATATTTCCGTACTTCTATACCTCCATACCTACCTACATTCCTTCGGGTCGTCCGGAGCAAACCCTCTTTCCAATCATACGACGAGGAACCCTTGAAATTTGAATGGGTGATCTACCAACCGGGTCCTTGCGGAGAAGAAGGGAAAAAACAAAACAAAAACAAACCTGAGTCAAAGTCATTTCAAAACTCTGCGCGTGTCTGTGTTTATGTGAAAGTTAAACCCTACACACACTCTCTCACACACACCTGTCTCTCGTAACAATATCTGCCAGACCACGCAAGCAGACACGCAATACGCACACACACACCCCTCTCTTCCACTCACACGGACGCATACCTAACCAAACACATCCTGTATCCTGTTCCGCAAACACATCCGCAGACGCAGGCACAGGCACAGGCACTGGTGCAGGCACAGCCCCATTACATACCTGTACACCACTCCCCAAAAAACTTACCTAGGTACCAATATTCATCTCTTTACCCAGGAGTACAAGTAGCTGCGGGGAATACCAATGGATACTGTCTCTGTGTCGCAACCTCCCATCACTCCTGCTATACCAGGTCGGAATGACAGCAGCGACAGCTCTCGTTCCAGTCAGACCAGCACTGAGAAAGTCAAACTCACCTCCCCGCTTCACACATCATCTTCAAAGCACTCCTCAAAGCACCGCAAAAACCATGATGGCCACTTGTCAGTTGACCGTTCCGTCTCACCAAAGAGGTGGAAGACCTTCCTCAAGGCCTTCAAACACATTCACAACCTGACTCCCAAGGAGGTCGATGACTTTATGGCTTCATATGAGATCTACAATTTGGACTGGGCCAACGAAGATGAGATGGTTAAGGCCTTCGGCCCAAACTACCAGCAGCGCGTCGGTGACTGCCTTCGCGCTTATTACTCGGTGCTAAATCACCTCTGCAGTCTCGGCGACGTGGAGAAGATGTACATCCCGCCGCTGATGGACAAGAAGGCGTCGGTACTCGATAATCAGTTACTATATGAGGAGTCTATCGCGAAGGATATTGGATTCAAGCCGGGGATGAAGGTCTTAGATCTTGGATGTGGGCGTGGCCGTGTCGCCGCTCACATGACGAGCTTCAGCGGAGTTCAGGTGACCGGCCTAAATATCGATGCGAACCAGATCGCACAGGCCAAGGAATGGAATGAACGGTGTGGCTTCAACAACGAGTTCGTCGTGCATGACCAAAACGACTTGCCGCTGCCCTTCGCAGACGAATCTTTTGATGCCTTCTACGAGATCCAAGCGCTCAGCCTCTGCAAGGACCCCTCGGCTTCTTTCAAGGAGATCTACCGTGTGCTAAAGCCTGGTGCCAAATTCTCCCTACTAGACTGGGTCAGCTTGCCGCCCTATAACCCAGAGGATCCTGAACACGCGGAACTCATGCGCCGCGTTAAACCTCTGATCGGCGCGGTCGGCACTCCGACACCGGCTGGATTTGAAAAGGCTCTCATGGATGCCGGCTTCACAGTCACGAAATCGGACAATCCCAGCATAGACGGTCTGCAGGCCCCGCTCATCGACAAAGTAGATATCTACTTCCGCTCCGTCAGGCGTGTCATCCACGGGCTCGTCCGCCTACGCGCTCTCCCGCCCCACTTCAAGGTCTTGATCGACAGGTTATGCCTTGACGGTCAGGCATTTGTGCAGATGGATAACAAGCGCCTGATCACCACGACGTACCGGATCATTGCCGAAAAGCCCTCGGTATGATGAAAATGTGGAAATAACGCTGGGGATAGGGGCAGGACGGGAAGCAAGAAGTTCTGCTTATTTTTGCTGGGGTGGATTTTGGTGTGGGTTATCGGAAGACGGGGCGATCTGGCACGTTTCTTGGTATGGGGCTCTCTAAACTGGTCATTTCGTATCCATGCCTCGTAGCGGGGAAGAAATTATTCATACAACAACGCAACGCAACTCGACGCAACTCCACCCTACTCTAGCGCAAATTATCCATTTACCTTTACCTTCACCGTTCTATTCGACCTTCTCTCCCTACAACAACTTTAGATTTCGGCAAAGCATTGATCGGCATTTTATTTTATAGCATTCTGCATATTGCGTTGCGCTTTTACTGGGAAGGGGAAGGGTATTCTATTCTCCTTCTCGACATCTTTGCCTCATACCTAATACGCATTTTTACCATCACCACACTACAAGCAAGGGTGACCATTGGAGGAAGGGAGTTGGTTTCGCTTCTCTTCGACTTCCGATCATCAAGTACAGCCGGAGTTGAGCAATAGTTTTACCTATTAGAGGGCGACGACAAGGCGTTCTCTTCTTGGTTTTGACAAGATATGAGTACATAGGCGGGTGGCAGTGAATTGAATGCACATTAATGGATTCTTGATTCAATGGAACAGAGCAATGATGGTGATCCGATGCCGCATTTCGTTTTTCGGACATTTCGATTTGGTGCACAGAATCTTTTGACCATACACTAGGTACCTGATATGACGGGAAGAATGACGTGACGTCGCAAAATAAGAGGCATCTCCATTAAATCCTCAATAGACTTAGGGTATGGCAGATGATTAGAGGTAAGTATCCTATTTATTATACCTTGTTTCAGTCGCTGCCCGTATCTGGTCTTTCTACTTGATTGACTACACCTTATAGCACTTCTTAACTCGAAATTGTTCCGAAAAGACTTATTCAAGGCGTTCCCAATGGACAGTGCGAATATCGTGCAAATGCCATCTGTTCCGTTCTTCATCCGGACAATCCAATTGGCAAAAATTCGTCCCGTTTGCAACGCCCACGTCCTTTGTTGCGGAGTGTGGGCGGCATTCCAGGGGGGACCCCACACAAGAGGCGGCGCGAATGTCGTACAAACTGACTGAGGGAAAGACGGAGCAGGAAAAGCCCACATAGCGATATTCCGATATCGACACTCTCGTCGCGGTCGTCTTCTCATAATTCATATTTTCCCGCCTTTTTATTTTTCTTCATTCCTCTCTATAGGTCGCATTATATCCTGCCCGCTGGCCGGCTAATTCCTGGTACCATATGTCTGAGATATCTAGCTACCTAGATCTACATCTCCTACCTTGTCAACTCCACTCACTCTCTCCTTATTAGAATCGACATGCTGCAGATTCAACTAGTCTAAACGCTAATTTCAATAAGCTGCCCTAACTAGTCTATTAGACAGCACCATGTCCGCGACGGGTGGAACGAAACATGACGTCGTCGAGGTCTCGGGGGGTTTTCCCAGTGATCATGAAGATGTGGTGAAAACTCCCACGGTGGATGACGAATCCCTTTTTAACCTTCTCCCTTTCGAGGATTTTGCTGGCACTCCCATCAACGATGCGTCGTCCACTCGTGGGCCTCCAGATGTTGCATCGCCGGATGCGGAAGAATCAAATAAGTCCGAGTTACCAAGGCACAACGGTCTCCTCAATGCGCATCAGATAATTGACTGGATTATGGGCCGAAAGCTAATGATACAAGAAGAGCCACAGTCGGGAGAAGGGTTATGTGGAGGTGCCGAGACGAGCGAAGCCAGCTTACGAGATACTAGGGGGATTCAATTCAGTGGACAGAACCCCAGCAATCATGACTTCCTCGATATTGGAGACGTACAAGATATTTGTCCCGCATGTACAACGCCGTACTGCCAGGCTATCGACTCCGTGCCGTTCAAGAGTAGCCTAAAGCTGACATATAACGACGCGGAGACCCACACTTGGTTCGTCGGCGACAAGTACGTCATGACTGAGACTATGGACGACGAGACCTTGGATGCGACGAATGTCAATCTGGTTCTCGCGACGGATCTTCTCAGAGGGTCTGCAAGAGTGCCGGTGCCCAGTGTTATAGCGGGGTGGAAGGAGAACGGCAAAATCATCACAATCACCGAGCAAGTTCGAGGTCAACGGTTGTATGACATTTGGTGGCACCTTGAGGACAAGGAAAGAAGAAAGATTGCGAGGGAGGTCGCCAGATACGTGAACCGATGGCGACGGTTCACGGAAGATAGGATCTCTAGCATTGGCGGCGGTCCGGTCTGGCATCACGATCACCTCTTCGGCACTGTGCAAGAAGGCTTTGGGCCATTCGAGTCCGACGACGACTTGTGGAGCGCCATTGAACGCCGATTAAAGGAGAAAAAAGTCGATCGCCGGGTGATACAGGTACTCAAGGATTATATGCCAGAATCTGTACCGGTTCTCACGCACGGCGACTTGTCCTGCGTTAACATACTAATCCACAACGGCACTGTGTCTGCTATCTTGGGCTTCGATAATGCTGCATGCCTTCCCGTCTGGGCCGAGTATGTGGCGGCGCATTTCTGTTATACTAAGGAGGATGAGCAGTGGAAGGAGCTGCTCACCAGGCGCATCAAGAGCTACCCATGGGCAAAGGACTGGTGGTTACTATGGAAGGCAGTTGAAAACAATGCGTCAGATAAAGCGCGCATCGCTACACTGATGACCCGCTGTCGACGGTGGCAGAAGCCTCCTAGAAGGAAACGGTTCACCGGTTCTGATGCATTAGAGAAGGGGGTACGCGAGGATGCTCCCTCTCTGAACCGAGAGCCGGAACCAAGGTCGGAGTCTCAGCTACAGTCGTCCCGCCGACATGACTCCCAAGCTCGAAAGAAGCGTGACGTGTTCAGGGCAGCACTCAGCAGAAAGCTTCTAAAGGGCGGCCATTACTCGGAACTTCTACAAAACCCGCAGTGGGAATCGGCTCTTCGTACACACACGGAAGAGAGTGACGTGGAGCCAGTAAACGAAGAAGTTCTAACGCGAATAGAGAATCGAATGGAGGCTGAAAGGAATAAGACCCGACACTCTCGTGGAGTGCTCGAGGTAGGATCATGGGAAGAGGAAATGCCCGAAGCCAGGCGTATAAGCATTGAGAGATGGCTCTCGGAAAGCGAAAGGGGAAGAAAGGCAATGAGGCCATTGGTCGACCAACAGGTATCCGACGAGCCCGGGCCGAGGTCTCCAGGCGGCAGTCCGGTGAAAATCCCCCCTTGGCGGGAGAGGCAGAGGTCCTTTGAAAGACCGAATACCAATTCCAAAGGCTTAAGACCCTTGAGTCTGCCTCTCGCACAACTATCGGAGGCTGTCAAACAGAACCTGCGAGAGATCGATGAGGAGGACAAGGACAAGAGCGATAAGGAGGACAAGGATAAGAGCGATGATGATGGTGGTGGCCCTGACACTCACGAGCAGCAGCGAGAAGAGGCTCTGCGCTCTTTGGAGGGTAGACGGGAGGATACACCTGCTATCGCCACGACTGCGCAGTTGCCCGAGGACGAGCACACGGAGCAAAAATCGGGTGCCGAGGGAAAGAGGATCTCGATCTTTCGCGAGAGGACCGCACCAGGGGCGCTGTACTTGGCGGTCGCGAACTTGGCGGCCGCGAGCGCAAGAACAGAAGAGAGGAGGAATAGACGGCATCGGAGAAGCAAGTCTGAGCAGCTAGCGTTGACGGCAGACGAGGATAAGGGCACTAGACAGAAGCGTCCAAGACCACAAAGCTCGATGCCGCAATTCGGTGAAGGGTGACAAGAAACCCAGCTGCTAGCGAGATTGGCGGTTCAATGGATTGGCCAGTACTGTGGCGTACAGGATATTGTAGTAGCATCGATGTAGTAGGTAATATGGGACTATACTCAAATTTTGTTCAGGATAGACTTCTTACGGTCGATATCGCGCCTCCAAAGAATTGGCGGCGAAGAAACTCGAGCTTACCGGCTTCTTTCCCCAGCGTGATGTCGAATGAGGCTACTTGGGCCATCCTTGTGTTTGTATGGGTGTAATACTTATAATTATTACTATTAAGGATACTAGATTGAGATCGCCATAAATCACTTGCTGAGATAATCAAGTATGACCGGACTCAGGCTGTAAAAAAAGAGACCCCCGGCAGGTTTCGAGCTTCGTTGGAGGTGGATGTGATGTGAACGTCACAACATGTCCCTTGTCATTGTGCGACGCGAGGTCCTCGTCCTCACAAAAGCAAACCTTACCAACGTTCATTTGCGCACGGCAAACGAGCTCCGAGCCGCCGAATGATCTAGATCTTTCCATCTGGTACCTAATACCGATTCATATTATAGCCGTCAAACAGAACTGTGATGTCGGGATGAGACTGTTATTTCTTTAACACTCCGAGTTCAATATCTTAGTTGGCCCCGTGGGGCTCATCTCTTATCGGGCATTGAATGAGATCATGAGGCAGAGATCATTGTGAACCGCACCACAAGAAGCAATGTGAATCGAATCGAGACCTAAAAGGTTCCATTTTTGCTTATCATGACAGGACTGGCTATGATATCAACGCTGCACACCTATACTTCTCCATGAGCTAAACTTCACATGTGCATCTTCGCTCCTAAAGTCTCCTATCCTATATACAAGAAGCTCCTAACCTGAGAACGCCACTATTCCCAGCCGATGGGCTGAATTCTTCCAATCTCATTACAGAAATGGGATCATCCAGCCGTTTCTTGTCCCTTGAAGTGTATCAACATCGTCCTCAGCTGGATTCTTTTGCACATTACATTAGGTAGTGTGAGTCGTGCTTGAACGTTAGATGGTCTGAATGTCGATGAATTGTGGAATGCCTTCCTCATGCGGCTTGTTTCTCCTAATACTGAAGAGAAGTTCTTAAAATCCGCTGAACCACTCCGGCCCCTATCAGGGGCACCATTATCAGATGTCATCACATCTTCATTCCAAATTGATTCTCGATGAAGACTTAACATCAACACATAAGATGGAGTCGATGCTTCCTACCCGTGATCAAAGCCCTGGTCCTAAGACAACCGCCAACCTCACTAGATCGCCGGAGTCTATGATGATTTTGGATGGTTGTGCTACTACTTCAACAATAGCAGGCACTAAGGATGAATGCGAACAAATAGATTCAGTGGTCACAGATAAGTCCCTGGTTGAATATGGGAGCTCTAGGTATAGTTAGGTCGGGCAAAAGTCTGCTATGAAAAGGGGCTAACCGTCTAGATAGCCTAAACTCCTTGATCAGATTTACTTCGACAAGTCCACTAATACCAGTGGCAGAAGGAAAGGCAATGAGCTCTACTAATGATGGATGGCACGGGAAAGGTTCAACGGGAAGGCGAAATAGGTCGTCTTCGCTAGGTCAGGGCCAAGCAATCCGCATGTAAGAATGCTCCTTGACTCACAGTCAACTTACAGACTCAACTTTTCGAAATGTTCGAGACTGGCCAACTGAGATTAACTCGGAATCACTCGGCACCACTGCCATAGACGTTACTACCAGTACTGGCGCTTCATCATCTATCCAGGAGGGCGAGAAATCTAGATATATTCCTGACATGGTGGTATCCAACAGGCCATTAGACCCCAATGAGTCCCCTCTGGTAGAACCATCCCACATTCATCACGAAAGTGTACAACTCGCTACATGCATCCCACCTAAAATGGATAGCCCCGAATCCAGTGAGTCTATTGGGTCTCAACAGTTAAGGGTACAATCTCCCGTACCTACCCTACGAGTTCTTCGACCACGGAGGGGGGAAGGAGGCATGGCACTGTGGAAATATATTCAGAATCATCTAGTGCGAACACCTCTATCTCCCATGCCACAGCACGGCCGTAAGTATCTCTTGCTGATTAAAGAGCTTGTTCGCCTTTAGACTTCTTAGAAGACTAACTGCGATTATACTAGACGTCGAAGAACTTTTACGACACTTGACTCGCGTTCGGGATGTGGAGTTTAACCCACATAGTGAGACTCCTTCCAATGAGACAAGGGATGAGAACATCTCCGCAATGATTATTCAAGTAGCTGGAAGAAAGGCAAACATGCCATGTGACAGATGTAAAGAAGGAAAAGGGCCCTTCCGAGGCTGCCATATTATGCCAACTGACATTCCGTTACACTTGCGCCAGTCGTTTTTGAGCTGCGCGAATTGCCATTATAATTCTCAGCAAGCCTGCTGCAACATAGTGGCTTGGTCATTAAGGACTTATGCAGAACTTGCAATCGCCCAGCCCTTGCAAGAGGCACCTAAACAGGCGTCATGTCAACCAAAACGGTGTTTGCCAAGGGATACCAAACTGCCGGAGAGGCGTTCTTTGAGGATAATACTAAAGCAGACCGCTCTCAACCATAGTACGAGGCCGAGACCTTCACGAATCCAGACCACCAGAAAACAGAGTAAAAAAACTGTCCGTTCATCTCACGTTCAACGCCCATCGCCTCCTCCCGAGACTGGTGATGAAATGGAAAAGGGTCAGGGTTCTCAGAATTCCGATAACTCTCACACTTCAGCAAGTGACAGGCTTAGTGCCCCAGCCAGTGAAATTGCCGGTGATGTTAATCCAGCACGCGTTCTTGAACTCGAAACATGGGAAATTGCACCTGGTCGCGTCCGCGATGAGAAGAGAGACACTGTTGACAGTATGTGATCGAGCATCTTCCTGCTAACCCGACAATCTAGCCCAAGGACTATGCATTGTGAAGCCCCGCTAACTTAGGGTAGATATCGCATTCTCGAACGCCTACCTAGCTCAGAACCACGCCGTCCGGATCAGCCGAGATGTTTCGTTCCAGGTTATTACCATCAAGCCTGGAACGGTTCATGAATGGCAAGCATGTACTAGCAGCCTTAGACTGTGTTCGGTAGCATCGGGCAAGCTCCAGGTCAAGATACATAACCAGGAATTCTCGATGGGGCCCAACGGTATGATTAGAATCAGGCCGGGTGCAGGCTGCATCGTCATGAACAGGCTATATGTGGACGCCATGGTACACGTTACGATAGTGCCGAGTGATTTATACGGATAGGTGATGGAATTATGGGGCCAGGGTTCAGGGCGAGTCGCTCTTCTGCTGCGACTTCATGTGAAAGTATCATTTGAGGCGAGTTTGACGACTGGTACCATCAGTTTTATCGGAGTCTCCCTTCGTACGGTCAACTATGGGATTACGGTGCCCGCGAATGTAGTAAGTCAAGAACCAGGGAATGGGTTAGCAATAGCCTGTCAATGGCCTACAAGATGGTATACGGAGACGAAGGGGGGTGTGGAATTGAGAGAGGAAAAAAACGACTCGAAAAATTCGGGACTTTTATTATTCACTATTTATGACCTTCCGATCCCAAGTATTATTTCTTTTATGCTCCGAGCAGGCACAAATCTATAAGCCGGTCGTTCATTTTCTCTATTCCCGGATTCTTGTCCAGGTACCCTAATAAATACAGTCTATGGCGGTTTAAAAGTGGAGTTTTAAGACAGGTTGGTGATGACGAAGTCAGGGGTACCGCGGTAGAAGGTTGCGAAGGCGGCTCCGTACTGCTCAAGAGGGAAGTCGGTGGCCGGCCACTCGTGGAAGCCGGCGATCCTCTCCGCGCCGTCGTAGGCGTATGTCACGACAACCCGGTATTGACCCTCAGTGCCGGGTTGCGAGGGGTCCTGGTGGAATTGCCACTGAAAAGCAGGGTTGTCGCAAGGGCGCATTGAGACCGGGGGAAGATCACCCACGGAGCTCTGGTCGGAGTATGAACATGTAGTGGATACTGAGGTGTTGGGGATGGCAATGTCGAAGGAGATGCTAGCTCGTGTCAGTGGGATACTGGAAGATAAGAGTGAAAAGGGGGCGGGGAGGATAGCTTACAAGGCACCAGTTCCGTGCGGAATGGTATTGGCGCTGAACTTGGTGACGTCGAACTCGGTGGGTGCTTGCACATCCCGCTCCGTGACCGGGGCGGCGGAGACGGAAGCAATTCCCAGGAGGAGAGATGAGAGGGTAGCGACGGTCTTCATTTTTGTGGTTGGTTGACAAGTGATTATTTTGAAGATTCGAAGAGATTTGCTTGTATTTGCTCGTAGGTGCTTGTAGCTGTTTGAGTTGATGATAACGATGATGATATTTTCTTGGATCAAGGAAGCGACGAGGTCAACTATTATATACACCTCTTATGTCGTGGCGGTGCCGCCTTCTCCATGACAGCCTCATGGTCGTATTCGGTAGGTTTAGGTACGGTGCTTATGCTCTACTGGTAGCAAGATGGTGGAATGAAGTCATGCCACAGCTATTCCTGGGTTTGCCAAGAAGGTTAATGCAGGCACCCAAAATCTCGTGTTGCATTGCGGTTCCATAGGATCGGTAATATTATTGTCTGCTTTTCCTATACCGCTCTTACGTAGTTCTTTGTGAGTGGTAGATTTTTTTGACGATGGAGACAAGTTTGCCTCATCAGCTCTCTTCTAGTGTATTGACATAAGAGGTAAGCATCGCATTAGAACCAATCAGCCTGTAACTCAATAAACGCGCGCGAATATTTCCTATTAGGGAAGGATAAAAGAGAAAAAAATTACGTAAAGTTAGATGTTTGCTGTTGGAAACTCGTATATTAGATACCTATGATGTAGGTAGTTATCTAGGCGACTATAGGTATCCATCGCAGATTCTAGTGCCATGTCTGTAGGCGACTTACAGTGGGGGAGAGCTGGTGGAAATGGTTACAGCGGAGGTAAGGTAAGGTAGTACCCATAGGGACTACCCGCACGTGGCACCCCGTCGCGGCCGCCGATTAGTAGATAACCGACGCATGGTTATCACCTGAAAACTGCTAAAAATAAAGTGCTGTAATCTCGTATTGGTGAAAAATTCATCCATCATGCATCCCAAGAGATTTTACTGTTTGCTTCCCCAGCCTGCTTACAGCATCAATCTATTTTCAATCACGAATGGGAATACGAGTCTTTCTATATCTAATAAAGGCGCCGCCATTTTGCATCTTCGTCCCTATTAATGAAAGCCTATTTCACCATCAGAATGGCTATCACGTGTCTCTCTATCTCTTGTCCAATCCCCATCATTGTGCGGTTCTTTTCTACTCCATCTGTTTCTGTTTGAACTTCTCCAATATGATCTAAACACGATCCCTTTAGTTAACTCTAAAGGCCAACTAAGACGCGAGGGCGTGTCGGTGCCGGGAGGTACCTACCATATAGGCAGACATGACTCGTCTCTGCACGCTCCCACCTCCGTCTTACCAGACATTCAATCAGCTCTATGAGCCGATGAGCTCAGCTGCTTGAGATGTCAAGCTGGAAAAAATGTTGGTCTCAGCTGTTAGTTGGATTTTAATTAATAGCTACGCTCTGGAATGTCGTGAAGAGATACTCGTTCCGGTTGGGTTATTGGTCGCTGAGTCTAGATCACACGCTCTTTTCCATTCAAGTCCTTCTTGGGGTAAAGACTGGAACGTTGCGAATGAAAGCGTTCTTTTCTAGGTCATAGCTACCTACAAGCGAACTCAATTCGATGGAGAAAGTGGACGTGGACTGTCCTTGTTCCCCCACACGTTTGCTGCTATAATGTGGCGCGGAATACGCCACCTCCGTCTCCTTCTCGTCATTGGTGATCACCATTTGGGGGATACTGACGGGATTCTTACAGGCGTAATGGCCGTGGTATTTAGAATGGCAATTCGGCCAATATTTAAGTTCGTGTAACACAGGGCGCCTATGAACCATATGGCTTACCTTGGTAGTTCTCGGTCCGAGGGTCTCATAGGTCAATGGCGGTGAGCAGACGGGCTGAGCCAGATGTATATCTTTGACTCTGGGGTCAGATGGTGAACTATTTCCCCGCGTTTGGAATTATCCCCGACAGGAACTTACCGCCACCCTTTGTTCTCCGTTCCCCAGAAGCCCAAGCTCCTGCAAGGGTGCCCTTATCCCCCGATTCTGCTCTAGCGAGCTCCAGGACTCTCCAATCCCTTTTATAATCCCATCTCCACTTCCACGCATCCTTCAAATTATTGCTTGGCCAGAAGTAGCCTGCCTATTCCCAATGACGGCCGAAACCCTTCCTAGCGACGTGGAGAAGAATGGAGGCCCCCAGGCCGAGGAAGTCGAGGGGAACCACCTGAAAGATGTAGGTTAATCGAAGAGTAAATTCCTGTGATGGTTTATATGCAGCTTCTTACAGTTATCCACTAGGCGGTTGTTCAGTCGGTTCTCACTACTTCACCTGAAGAGCGAAAGTTGGTATGGAGGCAAGACAAGCGCATTGTCCCATTGGCAGCTGGCATCTACTTCCTGTGTTATTTGGACCGTTCCAATATAGGCAATGCCAAGGTCCTCAATTCCTCGACACATAATGACATGCAGACCGAGACTGGAGCCTCGAATTACCAGTTCAACATTGCGCTGATGATCTTCCTGATTGGCTACTTCTTGTTCGAGGTTCCGTCAAATATCCTGCTGAAGAAGCTTCGACCATCTAGATGGCTTGCGTTTCTCATGTTCGCTTGGGGGGCGATCACCATTGGTCTCGGCGGCGTTAAGAATTATGCCCAGATGACCGGAGTTCGATTCATCTTGGGCGCATTCGAAGCAGGTCTCTTTCCCGGATTGATATATTATCTAACGTTCTGGGTGAGTACCCTCTATATTTGCTATACCACACAAGATTTGAACAGAAGAGGAGGGAAAGTTCTTTGTTCTAGCCGAGCAAGTAGCTAGCTACATGAGGCGAGGGCTTTACAGCGCCGCTAGTTGAGTACCTGCATATGCTAATTCAGGTGAAATGGTAGTATAAAACCGACGAACGTAGCGTCCGAGTCGCCTTCATCCTCGCAAGCGCTACGCTGGCAGGCGCCTTCGGTGGAGCGATCGCATATGGAGTTGGTCATATGAACAGGACGCGCGATCTTTCCGCTTGGCGATGGTTGTTCATGCTTGAAGGAATCCCTTCGTGTCTTTCGGCCATCCTAGTATGGTTTTTCTTGCCCGACTGGCCCGAGAGAGCCTCGTGGCTTTCCGAGTCTGAAAAGGACTTGGCCGCGCAGAGATTGTACCTAGAAGGGGCCAAGGGCTCGGCTGCTTCATTGACATGGGACGACGTCAAGGCCACGCTTAAAGATTGGAGACTGTACGGGCACTACGCTATCTACTTCGCCGTCTCATTACCTTTCAGCTCGCTCTCGCTGTTTTCACCTTCAATTGTCGCTGGTTTAGGCTTCCACGATTTAGAAGCGCAGTTGATGACGGTACCTCCCTGGGCCGCCGCTTATAGTAAGCATTCTAAAATCTACGGCGTCGAGAACATTAAATGCTGATCATACAGTTTTCCAAATTCTTATGTCATGGTCGGCCGACCATTTTAATGCCCGAGGCTATCACTGTGCTGCTGCCGCATTGATTGGCGCAGCGGGATTCCTAGCATCTGCTGTACTACCAGCTGACGACTATCTCAATCGGTATGGCTGCTTGATTGTTGGCACCGCCGGAGCATTTGCATGCATTCCACCTATGCTAGGCTGGCTCACCTCTAACATGTGGAGCACGGCATCCATTGGATTGGCTGTGGCGCTCAATGTCAGTATCGGCGCCGGTCTTGGACAGATTCCGGGTGTCTGGATATACAAGGCCAACGAAGCAGAGAAGGGTTACCCGACTGGACATGGAGTTAATTGCGCAATGCTCTTTTTTGTCGCTTTCGGTGCGCTTGGACTGAGATATTACTATGGCCGGAGGAATCGCTCCCTATTGAACGCAGCTACTGAAGGAGTGACCCCTAGGTTGTATAAGCTATAGTATAATGTTTGTTTAGGGTTTTAATTTGCTCTTTTGGGGTGCTTATCAGTGTTGAAGGTTACTTGCTTGCTCAGAGAAAGGTTCATTGGTTCATTATTGGAGGATCTCAACATGACAGTAACTCTCCTATCGTTGCTCCTCTAGTGTATGCTTCTGTCTTACAATCAGGTCCAGAGGACATACGTAATCAAAAGCCACCTCGGGCAAAAACACGTTATCCACACAAAGCCACCTTAATAACTAGTGACAATATTTCCCGACCCCTTTGTCTCTGTCGAGGGTTAGCTAGCCACAGTACTTCTGATCAACTCTGTTTGACTAGCCCACGGGATTCCCCAGGGCCCGCAATGACTCTCCGTCAAGCTAGACACTTACGACGACGTGCTAGGGTCCTGCATATGGAAACACCCGACTTAGTACCTCGGACTTTAAACCAACTACCTAGGTAATACCAACATTCCAACCATTCCAACCGTGGCGGAGGAATGTAATTTCATTGTTTCCCGCGGGTGGAAGAACCCCGCACATGACAAGATTCCAGGGTCTTATCCGGTCGTCTCGTGTGCACTTTTGGGGAGCAGATTTGGGGCTAGGCTTGTCTAATATTCCCATGTAGCCCATGTTAGTGGGTAGATATCTTAGTGTCTACCCCAGGAAATGGTCTTTGTAGATCGATGCTTGCAGCTCCAGCGGCCCGGTTCCACAGGGATGATGCAAGTACATAAAGTCAAGCGCAACTTGTACCCCAACCTCCCACGGTCCCGTTCCGCCAAGCAGATCAGATCCATGAGCTTAAGCATGCGTGGCCGGTATCCTGGGATGTTGAGTATATAGGTATACGTATGCGTGTGCATTCATAGATGCACGTAGCACATATATTATCCCAACTTCAGCCTGAAGTCGCCGACCAGAACACTTGCTCCCCAAAAGAGCAGTTGTCGTTGTAAATCAGTGCGGAGGAATGACACATTCGCGATGAGGTGCTCAGGCTTTCTCCAACTTTCTATCAACTTGTTGGTGGCTGCGCTCGCTTCTAGTACCGCTTCTGCGTCGGCCAAGAATAATGGCCACATCAACACAAAAAACAACAATCGTAGACAGATTAGCTGCGATGAAAGTACCTTCGCCAATGTGCTTCCAACTGCGGCTAAGGTCGAGAGGGTCGAGTACATCAGCGCTGGCAGCAGCTTTGGCGAGCCCCTGACGGATCTCATGTACCCGATCCCGCCAACGAATCTGCCGGAATTATGTGCTGTCATCATCTCGGTCGCCTCGTCGCCCGTGTCGGCGTACAGGTTCGGCATTTTCCTACCCGCGGAATGGAACGGTCGCTTCCTGGCGGTCGGTAACGGAGGTTTCGGAGGCGGTATCAACTGGCTGGACATGGGTGCCGGTGTCCGGTACGGCTTCGCCGTCGTCTCTACGGATACGGGCCATAACTCGACTACGGGCGATAGCCGCTGGGCCCTTAACCAACCTGAGATGAGAACTGATTGGGGTTACCGCGCGCTGCACGGCACCGTGGATCTCAGCAAGACGCTGATCGCAACGTACTACGCTAAACCAATTGGACACTCGTACTACAGCGGGTGCTCAACAGGTGGCCGCCAAGGGTTGAAGGAGGTGCAGATTTCACCTAGCAGCTTCGACGGCGTACTGGTCGGCGCTCCGGCCTGGTATACGAACCGCCTTAATACATGGGTCTGCAAGATCGCCTCGTACAACTGGCCCGCCAATGACCCCAAGCATATTAGATGGGAGGCGCTCCCACCCATCAGCGAAGAGGTCGTTCGTCAGTGCGATGGTAACGACGGTGTCTCTGACGGTATCATTAGCATGCCGGAGCAGTGCAATATCAATTGGGACGAACTGCGATGTAATAACGGCAGCAATACCGCCGCATCCGACTTCTCAAACTCGGAAAACTGCTTGAGCGAGGAACAAATCAGTACGCTACAGCACGTATACAACGGTTACACTTTAGATAGCGACGGTCAGCAGGTGATGCCGGGCTACCTGCCTGGATCCGAAAACCAGCTGTACGTGGTCCTTAACTACTCGGATTCGAGCCCGTACGGCGTAGGTTACATACAAAACTTCGTGTTAAACGACCCATTATTCGAAGCCGACCATTACAACGACTCCATCTTACAACTAGCCGAGACGCTTGACCCGGGCAATTCCACGGCTGACGACTACAACCTAACCAGCTTCCGCGATCGCGGAGGCAAGATGCTTATGTACCACGGAGCCGCGGACGGTCTGGTGCCTACAACGGCGGCGAGCCTGTACTATGACCGCGCGGTGCAGACTACGAGCGGGGGAAACATGACAGCGGCGCGGGAGTTTTTTAGACGGCTAGAGATCCCCGGAATGCAGCATTGTCTTTCGACGAAGGTGAACGCGCCGTGGGCTTTAGGCGGGGCGAGCCAGGCCGCGGCCCTAGGCAACGATACGTACAGCGTCCCAGGCTATGCGGATGCGCAACACGATGTCCTCCTCGCGCTGGTGAACTGGGTCGAGAACGGCGTCCCGATTGACCAGGTTATTGCCACGACGTGGAATACGCCCACGGATGCGTCATCTGGCGTGCTGAGACAGCGACCTATTTGCGCGTACCCGGATACGGCGAGGTGGGATGGTACGGGCCATGTAGATGATGCGGCTAGTTGGAGTTGCAGGTATGTAGACGGTGTTTCTTCTCCGTTTCACTTTCCCTCGAGTTTTTTTTTTTTTTTTTTTTTTTTTTTTTTTTTTTTTTTTTTTTTTTTTCATCGTGGCCCTGGTACTATGTGTTTCTTTCGGATTTTGCTAATTCATGTACAGCAGCAACAGTAGTAGCGGCAGCGGCAGCGGCAACGGGAACGACACGAGTCCTTCAGCGCATAGTGCGGCTTCAATGACGTACATGAACCCCTTCTCAGTCATTGTAGACGTATTTAGGAATTTCGATCTTATATGATACGAATGCGGGCCGGTCAAGGTCAGCCTTTCGAGGCTAGGTTTGAAGAGAACCGGATACGCGATCACCATGAAATGGGTTGGAGTGATGGTATTTAGTCGGCATAAAGAGCGTACCTTCGAAGGGGTAGAATATCTACGTTGATATCAGAAGTTGGACGAAGTCTAGCCCCGCTTCATTCGAATAAGTAAAAGAAAAATATAGGAGTAGTGGTACTTCACTGGCGCCGAACCTCCCACCTATTCTACACCTCCTATGTCTTTTCACAATGTTAAACTAGAGTCAAGCTCAACCATTTAAACCCCAAAAGAGGTCTCACCAGCCCCTAAGGGCCCCGTTGTGATTTACGCTATGGGCGTTCCACACAGCAGCAGGCTTTCGCCTGGGATTAGCACGTATCTTAAGCCAGGATTACCTGACCGACACCTTTCCGCGCATTACGACGGCTGCTGGAAGCAGCTCGCCACGTGATTGCCGTAGAAGGGCTTCGGTTAGCACTTCCGTAGGGTTCCCCCATTTTGCCACGCCCGTTCCCTGTGGTTTCGCTCCATAGAGGTAGATACCTGGATAGTAGGAATCTTATTTCTGGACTTGACTTTTTTTCTAACAAAGTGATTGGGACCGATACCTTCGGATGCGTAAAATCGCCTGCCATCAATAAGTGTGTATAGAGGGTGAGACGTATGGCGGTGTGGTAGAACCTAGGTAGAGATAGGGCATAACGAGTCGCCGCTCTTTATTATCCTGGGGAATCATCTTAAAAGACTAAACTAGGGAGGTATATGCACAATTAACAAGGACAAGAACGGAGATGACGTGCTAATGCGAATCGAAACCCAATGCTGCATTTCCCTTTCTGCATCCAATGTATTCCTCTGAACGCCCTGCCAACGAAAACATACTTAGGTAAATTACTCACCAGACTGTATACATATCTAATTAGACTTTTTGTCTGATGACGAAGAACCAGTTTGGGGAGTCCTGCGGCGTCCCGAGTGACCCCTTCATCCAGCAGATATCGTTCCCGTTGTAGTTACCCCAGCCAGCGCCGACACACGTAGAGTTATTCGAGCAGATGTCGATGCAGTCTTCAACGCTACTCGCTTGTTCATTACCAATATCCGTTGTCCCGCTACCAGCACTGTTGCCATTATAGTCCACGTTACATATAATTAGGAATGGGTCATCTCCAGCTCCCTGATATGTTGTCCCGTTGGCCTTGGGACACACGATTGGAGTCGGCGCAGCCGTTGAGCTAGAGGCGCTTGAAGAAGAGGAGGATGTCGGGGTAGAAGTCGTGCTGTTTGGAAGTCAGTTTATGAACTGCAATGATGTAGTTAGGATTAGTTTCACTTACGCGGTCGAATTGGACTTGTTGTGAGAAGTCCCCAGGCCTACGCCTAAACCGACAGCCAGCCCAATAACGAGGAAGGCGATGAGCGGACCGAATATAAACCAGAACGTCCTCTTCCTTAGCCCTAATATCATCCTGCTATTGGGAGGCACACCATTTGGAGGGTATCCCTCGGTAACGTGCGTACCAGCCTGAGAACCTCCCCAATACGGCTGACCCTGAGCCGCTATTACGGGTTGGCTCGATGGAGGATACGATGAAGGTGGATATGCGCCATTCGGGTATCCATTGTTCTGGTGAAAGGCGCTTTGATAAGCTTGAGGCTGCTGCTCATACACATATTGCGTCGCGTCATCGTACGGCTTCTCTATAATAGTCGGACCCTCGACAACTTGTGGTAACTCTGGCTCCGGCGCAACCTCCAGGCCGGGCTGATCAGGATGTTTGTTCATCATCTTAGGCTCCAGTTGACAGCGAAGGTTGGCTTCGCCACAGTCGCGCTACCTTGCGCGACATTGAAATGGGGAAAGAGAGACAATTACAGGAAGCGGAAAAGAGCTGTGAAGGAACTATTTCGTTATTTACGCCTACTATATATGTGTTCTACGTCTACTTGTACATCTTGGCTGAAGTTGAGCTCCTGTTCAAGAACTAATCCTGGATCGACCCTTGATTCAACGCCCCCAAAGAGGAATAAGACTCATGGAGTCTAGGATCCCCGGTGATTTGGGTCCGCTTACCCCTGTAGACCGAATTTAGACCATTGGACGATTTGTAACCACCCTTCGGCTGCACCAATCCCACATTTAGGGTGTACCGTCCATCTACCCTTCTTGTACAAGAATCCTTCGAATTGTTTCAGAAGTCCTATGAGAAATTCATGATAATGGAATGATATCCCTCGGAACGCAACCCGAGCCAGTTCTTAACCATACTGGTAGCTACAAAGTATATATTTATACAATTCCATCAACGTCTCAAAGTCCTAGGTGCGTTGTTAGGCATGTAACATTGCAGCATGGTCTCTAACATCAAGCGTTCTGAATTTATACTTCATAAATCAAGGGGATCTCTAAGGAAACACGACAAGGAGACACAACTTTGCGCCTTTAGGGCCGATAGGCACTGCAGAACGTAGCCAATACTATCCTAGGTGACCTCCTGTCTCATGCATGTTCTGGAAGTCATGGGAGCAGCTTGTATAATTCGTGGAGGACCATATAGATAGGTATCTAAGGAAACTCATCAACTCCAAAGCTCGGCGGAATGGACGATGTTATGGATATTCGGAGTTTGAAGATCACACAAACGCGATACGGTAAGGATGAAAGCTATTTACTATTCTTACCTGAGTCCTAGTTATTAAATTGGAGATGCGTTCAAACGAGGAGTCGTGCTGGGGGGCTGCGTCGTACTGACATGTTGCTTCGCAATTGACAGCTCACAACGGACCTGTGCTGTGCTAGCTGATGGAAAACCCAAGCCTCGCACATGGCGGTGCCCGTACTCGCTGAGTTCGCACGTTCTGTTCCGTAAGCGAGGAGGTGGTACGGCAGAAACTATTCAGAGGGCTGGCTGGGCCGACAATGACAAGCGCCATCACCTTAAATTCTCACATCAGCTTACGTAGACGAGATTACATTATATCTTGCCATATCGTCCATAACGTCTTTAAAAGTCAACATTCACAATGTATCTGTTCGAATATGAAGCTTTGAGGACGATTATGAAACATAGGTACTTAGCTATTGAATCAGACAAGTATCGCGCATCTTCCTCTATTATACTTGAATCGAAGTATACCTTATAGAGAGACACACGACACACCTGCATCCTATACCATGCTAAGCCACACCCCCAAAAAACCTGTCGCGTCCACGTTGATTCTGTCGATGAAGTCCAATGCTGAAGGTAAGCCGCCTGGATTGATGTGTGGCGGTCTATACTACTGGATAGTGTACAGTTGAGGAATCCCATTGACGTCAGCATCCACGACATTTCAAGAAGGATAACAGCCATGTTACTGAAATAACAGGCATGAGTCAAAGCTGTCTTTGATTACTAGTCCGCTGCGCAAAAGGTAGCCCCCAGACTGCCAGATAGGGCCGCTTCCTATTATATGTACTGTGAGTAAGAATGCCAACATTTTAGTTGTACATAGACCATTTCCGGTTTATCTGATAAGGGTCAAGTAAAAGAGTGGAGATTCCGGGACAATACTCCGAACGTCCAAAAAGTGCATATGCATGTGGTCAAATATTTGAATTTATCCATGAATATGCTTACAAAAGTTTCCGCACCTACCTTTACATCATACATATTGTCGCGAAAGTCAGCTAGCCATAGCTTTCAGCAATTTCTCCAAGCCGCGAAATTGATGGCTCAAGATGTCTTCCCAAGCTAGACCAGATGGAAACCCCTGGGATGAAGAGAAGAAGCACAAGTTCCAGAAGTGAGTCCGCTGATGATTCCGTGTTGTGTAGATTGTCCGAGATTGTCATTCGCTAACTGGGCTCTCCACAGCAAACCTAACAGCGAATACTTCGATCCTTGTCAAGAAGCCGCCGCGCGAAGCATTCGATGTTTGAATCGGAACGCAGGAGACAGGCAGATGTGTACTGATTACTTCGAGTGAGTGCCCCTTTGGAGGTTCCTAGGAGGGCCTGGAAGCTCTGGCGGTACCATGTTGGTACTATGAACAGCCGTTTCAAGACAGCTATGGACGTAGGCTAGGCGCTGACGAGATGATCTGACTAGGGCATATCGCGCATGCAAAAAAGAATGGGTAAGGACCAAGTTTCGCAATTTGATTCGGGTTTCTGCTTAATATCTCGAATACCTCTAACCCCAGTTTCTAATACCTACCTAGACCAACAAGCGCAAGAAGGAAGGAGGCGGTTTCTTTTTCAGCTCATCTTAGACCGGGGTTATACACATATCGGCCGTATTTCCCGAACGGTGGAAACATTAGCGAGCCAAAAGTAGAAGGACGAGGCCTCGTCGCTCAATAGGAACGATTGTACCATTATCTGTATAGCAAAAGAATAAAGGCATCGACTACACGTACGTAGAGTGTCTTGCATTGTAAGGTACGTTATATCTATGATGTATGTATGCGTGCCGTGTCTATACATCTATGTAGATAATGTCGTATTACCACATACATATAGGTACTTAAAGGTGGACTTCTAAAGTGTCGGAATGGTTTAATATTCCGCGCCGACACCGCTTGCCATTTTGAAGGGGACGTGGGGGCAACCCACCTACGGCAGAATTTAGCGGTACTACCTAACTTTAGAACTACGCTACAGGCTGCAGGTTAAGGTAAAATATGGACGTGATCGGGATGGCCTTACCCTCATAGCACCAACATCGTATACAGCAAACCCCATTCGCACACAATGGTTCAATAATACTCGACAAACGTATTCATCATTCATCAGACCTCTCTCTATAAGTCTCACCCCTATTTAAGCATCCTATTCTAAAAGCTCGATCCCAAATTCTTCCACTTGCCATGATACCCCACTGCGATTCTCTTCAAATCCCTCTTCCTCTACCACCTTTAAGACGACCACTCTAGCACCCTAGAGTCACAATCACCATTCATCCTACTAGCAAAGCTACTCTAACGCCGCCACCATGAAGCCACCTTTGCCGAAACCGAGCCCTCGTCCTGTGCACCTCAAACAGTCTGTGCCTGTTTCACTACAGACTGTTTTTGGAGAGGAGCAGTGGACCAACGCTGCCAACTTGGCGAAACAGCGTTATAGATCTACTAAAGACCCGTATTATCTGGCAAGTCAAGCTTTTTCTTTCTTGTTTTGTCTTGTTTGGGTCTCCTTGGAGTTCCCTTTAGCTGCTCCAATATCCTTCTCTGGTGAACATGACTTTTGGGCAACTTTGGTTGAGAATTACACCATATTTTCCCAGTCGTGATGCTGTCAACCTATAAGCATCTACGCTACTGTTGACTTATCTTAATACAGCCATCTTCTATGATCAGGCCTCATATATTGTGCGCCTCGGGGGCTTTCATATGCGCAGAAGTTTGCTAAGGTAGAGATCTGAAATATTGATAGCCTTCCTGCAGCATTGGAAACTGCTGTATCCCTTCGAGATTAGATAACTGTCTTTGATCCCTTGAGCTTCGAAGCTACGGATTGAAACGCCCTTGCCACGCCAAATCTTCCACTGCCCGTGTAGTGATGTTATTCAACCTTTATTTTCTTTTTTAGATTGCCGGCTGTCTTTCCTTGCCCTACAATTCGAACACATATTCTTATTTCATCGACTAACCTTATGTCAGGCCGTTGAAGTGGCTGCCAAGTCTCAGAGCGATAATGTCGCAGATCGCAATGCTGGAAAGGTCGCCGTTGAGAGCATGATTAAGGACAACGTCGTCCTCCAAGACGTTGATGCTTTGGATTTATACGAGTTTGCCTGCTCTCGGCTTGACATGAAGTATTCCGAAACAATTGGCCTATTACGCTGGAGACTAGTAAAAGCTCTTCCGAAAGATCAAGTATCTTGTACACGATGCTTTGATGCATGTGTCTGGAATGGCGATTGGAAAAATGCGCAACAGGTAGCTTACCTCTCACACCCTAGGACCTCAAGTCTGCTGAACGGAATATCTAGATTGCAGCATCATTGAACAAGAATTTCGTCAATGAACCAAAGTTCTTGTTTCGATACATCTTGGCTACTCATCAATACTCTGTAAGTCTCGAACTTGGCCACTGCACCTTACAAGTCAGACTTCCCGATTCTAACTTGGAATAGCTATCGGAAGACTGTCCAGAGGGCAGCAGGAAGATTTTTGCATCACTTGCAAAAGCCCAGGCTGACAAGGCCTTCAACCTCCGCGTTATGGTAAATTCTAGCACTCGACTACTTTGATATGAATAAAGTGCTGATACCAGTGGTTAGAACGCCGGTAAAGATAGTCACCATGACCATGCTGCCCTTAATGAATCCGAAGCTTGTTTGTGGCTCGATATGCGAATCGCTCATTGTGAGCCGAAAGATAACTTGGAGCTTTTCAGAAAGCCCGAGTATAGCCCTTTAGCGTTCCTCGAGGCTAGCCAACATGAACCCTACTGGAGGGCTGTTGCTTACCTAGTGAAGCATCGCATGTGGGATGACATCCTCCAAATAGGAAAGGATACCTTAGAAAGGGCGACTCGAATTTGCAATTCGGAATCTTCGGCCATTGATGAGGACGAGAACGTTATGAATCTACGGAAGCTTGTGGATGCTGAAGCTAACCAGAGTCCACCAGTGACAGAGTCGTCTGTGAAGAAGGACTTACTCCGGGCTATAGAAAAGGCCAGACCTCCGCGAAGCTCAAAGGATAATTTGTTCATTGCTGCGAGTTGCGAATATGGGTTACTCACGGCCATGTTTAACGCGGCCAAGGCACAGCCGGACAGCAAGAAGTAAGTCAATCTAATTAGTATGCGAACTATGAACACTAATTGTTTGGTAGGGCGTTGAAGCAATTCGGTAACTTGATTGATAAAATAGCCAAGGCTTTAAATAGAGCGCAGTGCATGAAGCCCATCTTCCAAAAAACACATAACATAATGGCCTTGGCTGTCATCTCCGCACGACATTCATTAGCCGACCCAGGATCCAATCGATCTACCGCGCGCGTCATCAACATCGTCAGTTACATTGTTCAGCATTACGACAGTCCTCAATGCTTAGTTGAGGCTATGGTATTCATTAAGGACCTAAGTCAGTCGGAGCTTACAGTGCTTCTAACCTCTCTTCGCGCTGCGAGCATTAAGGTATTGGCTAACCATACTGCACGTACTTAAGATTCAACTGACCCAGTGTATTTCAGTGTGCCGATTTGTTCCAACGTTTAGTGTTGATGTCACTGTCCCTCAAGATCCGATATTCCGTGACAACTAGTTACGGTCCCACGTGCAGGTTCTGTAACGCTGAGTCGGAGGGTGACGACTGCACCTCTTGTCTCAAATCAATCGCAGCTAATGCGCTCGATGCGTATAAGTTTGGCATAGAAGATAAAAATCTTCGTCAGAATATTCTACCTGGACACAACGTGAACCCACTCTCAGACATTGCAGTGATCGGCGCTATATGCCTTTTGAGGCTTGCACGTCTTGGTAGCCTGAACACGCCGAAAGGCACTAGCTCCTTATATCACGCAAACATCCAATTATTCCTCCAGGCTGTTCTATGGCTAGACTCTTGCATAACCGCATCGCCAGCAAGAAACAATGCTCATGGTATAATCCTCGCGAAGCTATACCTTCTGACTGGTTGCGTCTCTCGTGCCAAGTCCATCTGGGAAGGGTTTGACGTTAAGAATGCATTACTTGATTCTCTAGGACTGCTATATATTGATCGGCTCTCCTCTATTGCCCCTGGGCCATTTATTTTGTCAAGTCGTGGTAATCCTGTGGACCCTTTCATAACACATTTCACGAAGGCTCTCAAGACTACTACCCCTAGGAGGATTATGGATTCTTTGGAAGTGGGAACATACTCGAGCGTCTTGGATATGATCCAGCATGCTGAGAAGCAGGCTGCAAGCTGTAGCCTTGTTCTAGCTTTTGTGGAAGAGCGAAGAGGTCTTCGAATGAAAGCAAGTAGGACCGAAATTCACATCGAAGACCAGCCGCTCGTTCGTACGTTAAGTTTTGACTTATATTAAGGGGATAGTCGATGCTGATACTTGACAGGGAATCTCACTATCGAGCACGACCTCCAAGACATTACGGACTACGAAAGTTTTACCATCTCTGGCGGCGAGAATTCCAAGAATTATCCTGGTGATGAACGGTCTCTTCAGTCCATCCTTCACTATGGACCCCTGCCAACAGTTCGTGATTCTCATATCTTACCCTCTCAAATGGATTTTGACCGTGATATTTTAGGGTACCCGCGCCCATCTGGGATTGCTAGCCGAGCGCTTTCTTGATTTGGTCTATTATGTGCAGCCAAAGGAGTACAAGGCATCTAAGCTTGGATACCTCATGCAGCTCGATTGGGAATACGCACACGCCATCTCTTCTAGTCTAGAAAAAGACATGAGAGTTCTTCTAGCTATTGAGGACTCGAAGTTCCCCGAGCAGGAGACAGTTAAACCAGATCGCCGACAGGAGGTTAAATTATCATTGACTTCATCTGAGATTTGGTATTATACTATTGTTCACGGACTTGCGAACACAGTAAAGACTGTTGTGGGGTCCGGAATCATCAAGGCATCCACCAACGAAAGTCGCGATCACGCCCGCTTCGTTATTAAGGAAGTCCTGGAGGCACTCAATGATCAGACGGACGACTTCCTCGCTGTGCCCGAAAGTTTCCACTCCAAACTTTACGCCTTCCATGGCTTTTCATCTCTGCATGCTATGGGCATGCTGCGCGAAACAATTATAGCTGTCAAGCAAACAGTAAACTATCTTCTGATTGCATCTGACAAAGCAAAAAATGCCGACAAGCTCCGCTCCTCAGCCGAACTGGCGTGGCTCCAGCCCGAGCTTAAGAAATTGGCGGCAGCGGCAGTTGAGTCGGAGAACAAGGTCAAGGCACGCATCAAGCTACTCAGAGACTACTTGGGCAACGTTGACGGGTGGCGAGATCGTCTGTGCGATTGGGTGTTTGGTGACTACGCTACGGTATATGACGAAGACAAGGACTTCAAGAAGGAGGTATGTGAGAAGATGAAGGCAGCCATTCCCAAGGCGAATGCCGAAGTATGGGCTGACAGCATTGGTGAATCGTGGCGAGATCTCATGAAGGGCTGGGCTCTGGTTAGATTCGAGTGACCACTGCTCATCCGGCCTTCTCTCCCCACCCTCCTCCTGCATAATCAGAAACTACTTGACTTATGGAGTATACACCCTTGGATTGCAGTTCTGAGGTGTATCCTCTAAAACCCCCAAAGGTCAAAATAGATTTGAAGCAGATTACATGAGCTCTCCTGGATTCCTTGCATCTAAACTCTAGGGCCCTTCGAGACGAAGCATGTCTTTTAAGTCAAATTACATTGAGAAGAGACATGGAGAATGACAAACCGACAACCTCAGTCAATGTGCGGCTAGGACTATGGTGTACCGTCATGGCAATCGGACAGGTCGCCTCGATCTTGCTCTTGCTTTCGCACATGCAACTGTACTTAGTAGGTATAGTAGCTACATAGGCAATGGACTATATCGTAGTACACGTCGTATACTTTTACGAATATGCATAGCTCCTAGTTGTATTATGAAGAAGTGCCATCCATTTGCGTAAAGAGTATGCAATATGAATACTCTAAGAGAAGAAAAGGGTATCTTCCATGTCCCCATCTTTCACTTATTAGTCTAGCAGTCTTTCCACATCAATTTGTAATCCAAGCCCAGTGTGCCGCGCAAATGCTAATTACCCGCGCTTATGCCCGCGCCAACATATGCTCTCTGAAAACTCCGCTAAAATAACAGTGGAGTTTAAGGGAAAGAAAAGGCTGAAGAATAAAGGAAGTTTGTCAGATCGAAGGAGCGCAAAACCCAGCTCGAAGATTACGGTTGTTAGAAATCAACCTATACACTCTATATACCTCTATCCGCAGCCCCTTGAAAACTTCAGTAGCATGTGTTCCCCTCCGCGCCTAGCTACTTATCTTTCTTATCTCAATATCTGACAAACGAGCCCGGCGACCAGTTCGGTTAGTAGATCAGGCCCTCAACCCACCACCATTACCGCTACCGCTACTGCTCCCCCTCCTCTTCTTCCGCGCCGCAAACCGTCCCGCCTCCTCCTTGAGCGTAACCCAGACCCAGAACCAGCTGAGGAACTCGAGCAAGGCGAAGGTAAAGAAGACGCGATTCCGCAGCCCGTCCCCGCCGGTCGCGGTGCTGCCGGCCATGAACGTCGGAGGCGGAGTCAGCGGGTGAGAGAGCCGGTGGTTCGGCTTGGAGCGCCCGTACGACGGCGTCGAGAAGTACGCGAATAGCGATATCGCGGCGAAGAGAGTGATGCGGAGGGGCGCTTGCGCCCCCCAGTAGTGGATCAGCCATATCTCTTCCGGCATGGACAGGGTGAGCAGGTCGGAGAGCCCGAGCACGAAGAGCGTGACGCCGAGGAAGGAGGTGGCGCTGCTGGGGGTTGCGAAGGAGGTTGTTTGGGGCTGGGTTGCGCGCGCGAGTTAGCGGACTGGTTTGAATAGTGTAGAGGATGGGGATAAGAAAGGGGTAAGGGAGAGGGAGGAAGGAGGAGGGAAACTTACCATGCCCATAGCTTCGCCCAGCACGTAGACTAGGACTTGTTCTGCGATGGCATTCGGGTTCGTGTAGAAGAAGTAGGCTAGGGTGATGTGGAAGAGGCAGAGGGAGGTGAGGATGGTCTTGACGGATATGAGCGCCATGTCGGATGGTTTCTTAATGTCTTATCTTTTCTATATCCGATTGTCGGTCGGTTGGTTGGTTTGGTGGTTTGATACCAGGTTTGGTGATCGCTTAGGTTGGTACCTATATAATAAAGTGAGATGTTCTTATGTGGATGACAGCGGCCTCCATACACGGAGGCAGAACGGCTGAATAGTGATTGTCGTTGCGACCGACTCCTCCTATTAAACGGAACGCGGCCACCTTCGCGGACAGGCATACGGAATAAGTTGGGGGGTCTTGTGTCAGGATGGGCACGGGGACGGGAACTTGGGACGGGGGGAACTCGAAAGTGCTGGCAACATTTGATGCAATGCCAATTCATCTTTCAGGGACCGGGGGGTCATCCTTATCGCTTATCGCGCAAGCTTAAATGCTGCATCCAATATAGATGAGGCTGAAGTGAGGCTAGTGAAGCTCACTATTTAATGTCACAGCCACATGGAGGGGCATTTTCCAAGAAGCGGGGGGGACCTGTAGGGCTGATCCATTCAGTTCATTCTACCGTTGCAGACAAGGTTGGTGGGGCAAAGGGGGAAGAATAGGCAGGAGGGGTTAGTGCAGTCGCTGTGCATCACGCCGAAGCTTAATTTCATTGCTCTGGACATCTCAATAATTCTCAATAATTGATGCTCACCATCCTGCACAAATACAAGTCAGACCTACAATCAGGATGACTTCTACAGATCAAAAGCCTCTCGATACGGCTCGCCATATCCGCTACTGGCAGCGATGTTTCCGCTCCCTCCTCCCTCATCACTACGTGAGCAACGATAGCATTCGTCTGACCCTCGGATTCTTCATTATTGCCGCTCTCGACCTCCTCTCCTCATCTTCGTCATATTCAGAGCCCCCAAGCGAACCTCTCAAAGCCTCCCTCATAACTCCAGAAGACCGCAAACACCTCCGCGCCTGGGTCCTTTCCTTACAACACCCGCAAGGCGGCTTCTGTGGCTCACCACACCATGTCCTACCAGAAAGATATCAGACGAAGTGGGATGCCATAGACCAAGTCGAACTAGCACGCGATCCCGCCAACGCAAACATAGCCGCCACGTACTTTGCCCTCCTCCTGCTGGGTATCTTGGCCGAAGATGACGGGTCAAAAGCATTTGAGGGCGTCCACCGTACAAAGACGCTTCGGTGGCTCAAGAGACTGCAAAGAGACGACGGGAGCTTTGGGGAGATCATTGACGAGGATGGCTACGTAGGTGGAGGTAGAGACATGCGGTATTGCTACCTAGCCGCCACGATTAGATGGGCTCTTGGCGGAGCTGAGGCGGGCGAGGATTTCGATGTTGATGCACTCGTGGCACATATACGGCGAGGACAAACATTTGACGGTGGTCTGGGCGAGAGTTCTACACATGAGAGCCATTCTGGATACGCATATTGCGCGGTAGCAGCGCTTTCCCTCCTCGATCTCGCCAGCACCAACGCTAGCACAGAACCTAATCGGTACCTACACGCCGGTATTCCCTCCATTCCATCATTGGTGCACTTCCTTGCATGCCGCCAGTTTGACTACCTCGAACCCGAATCCGATAGCGAGAATGAAGAATCTCAGAACCACCCTCTACCCGATCTATCTAACCTCAGCCTGTCAGATGCACCCCAGGTAGCCGGTTTCAACGGCCGCCTAAATAAGGTCGCCGATACCTGCTACACATGGTGGGTTAGCGGCACTCTCTCGATGCTAGGTCGAGGCGACGTTATCGACCGCGGACCGGCAAGGACGTTCATCTTAGACAAAACGCAGCACCTAATCGGCGGGTTCGCCAAGCATCCCGGCGGACCCCCCGATGTGTACCACGCGTATCTAGGACTCGCGGCTCTAGCAACGATGGCGGGTGACGATGGAAACGCCAAGGAAGAAGGGTTGGGCAGATTCGACCCGCGGCTATGCATAGGCCTCGAAGCCTCAGAGCGGCTTGCAAAGGCGCGTGAGGCCCTCCTGGCTTCTCCCCAAGAAGACGATGATGATGGCGAAGATGCTTGGGCTCAAAATACGGAAAGAATGAAGAAAGAACTTGATTGGGATGAGATGCAGGAGACGATTGCGCGGCTGGAAGCCAAGTGGAAGACCGAAGGGAAGATTCCCGTGTTCGAGATGGATAAGTGGAATCCTTACAATCCGCCCAACTTGGAAGATTTGCTTAAGGAAACATCGTAGGGTTAAGAGGTTGATGCGGTCGTTGTGCATTTCCCAGTCAGTGTGACCTGCACTAGAGTATGATTTACATAGTTAGGTGAATCTAGGTGGACATCATGAGACACATCATGAAAAGAAGAGTATTTGAATGGGAAATGGGAGTGTAGAGAATCAAATAAGCACTATTTGGTTCATCGAAATAGAATAATCGAGACTTGTCCACGCGCAAGGATGTGGGCATAGACGCATTATGATGAGGATTAAATGAATTATGATACCCTGAAGCCATTTTCACACGTCTTTATGATCAACCGATTTACCCATATCTGAAAGGCAAGCAAGCGAGCAGCTGCTAGCATCTAAGCAGAAGTTGCAGATAAAAGTCTCATGGATGTGATGTTGAATAGTACTCCCCCAACCTCTCTAGTCCACGTTTGTAACTGGGTGCTTATATACGCCTTGTCTAGCTACCAGGTTCAATAGCGCGAGCCTCCGGTATAACTCGAAACTCGATACAGTAAACTTATGGCCAAACATAGATCACGCAACAATCCTTCCTTCACCACCAACCTCCCTTAACCGCTCCACATCTAGCACCAATGGCCCTCCGCCCGGTCCGCTGGCATCTAGACTGAGCGTGACCCGCGCCCTATCAGCGATAACACGCACAGTCTCGCCTAGATTGCGGAAGTCCGTCTCGAAATGCACCCCTCCTTCACCATTGACAGGTGTTTTCGCCGAGGGGCCAGACACAGCAGCGATATCGTCGTACGTCATCACCTCCCGAATATCAACACTGGGGTACGGTAGCCAACCCTCGCGGAGCGGGACCAGAAGGATGGGAATCTCGGCCTCGGTATCTGGTGTGCTTTGGAAGTGGGCTCCGTCGCTATGCGAAGGCGCTGGTATGACGAAGTGGCCCTTCCGCCGCCCGCCCAAGAGCCACGTATCCTGCGGCCCGACCAGCTCGTAGCTGAATTCGAGGTCGGTCTGATCCGAAGCTGGCATCACGGTATCCCAGATGCGGGTCCACTTTAAGTGTAAGACTGCGGGTAATAGCTGGTTGGTGCAGACGACGGGGGTTGGCGAGTCAGGCAGTGTAGAGAGTGGCGATGTTGGAGAAGAGGGTCGCTGGAGGCGGATATCTGCTGTGTGGACGATGGTCAGGGATGGTATGTCTACTGGAATGAGTATCGACCTGGGCTCAGATGATATCGATGCTGCTTCGAGGGTCAGCTTGGGATGCTCGGTCTGCCAGCGTCGCAGGAAAGACGTCAGGGCCTGTGAGTAGTCGGTGCCATCGGATGCCTTTCCCAACCCAACGAAGTACTTGGCCCAATTAATTGACGACAAAAACGCAGTAGGCACCGACCCTAGAAGAGCCGCACGCTCCAAGTCTTGTCCTGCGAAACCGTGCCGGACATGCGGAATAACTGTGGAACGGAGAAGCCGAGAAAAAGGACGTAGTGGCGTGTCTTGTACAGCTTCAGTTAGCGACTCCCCGATCAGAGACTCGATCTCTTCCAGCAACACGCTATAATGCAATCTAAGATACATCGTCTTCTTCGTTTTCGGGGTGATCTTCACGTCCATCTTACGAATGATCTTGTATAGAAGACTAGCCGGCTGTCGTGGGAAGATAACAACAGGGGCAGTAGGTGGTACACCAAACTCCGACTCGAAGACCTCTGAGCTTACAAGCTCGCTCTTGAATAAACGCAGAGGACTGTGGCTTGCTGTAGACACAGTGAAGCGAGAGAATAGGGCATCGTGCTTGAAGACATCTTGAACGTTAACCCCAAGGGCTAGGGCGGTTTCGATTACGGGGATTTTCGAGAAGAAAAATGTGCCGTCTTCAGTCGTGTAAGATACATCGACACGAATAGATATGCTGGTAGTCTCCTGCTCCACTGTATATGGAAATCGGATTCGGAGTTTTCCATCTCGTGGCACAGAGCCGAAACAAAATAGGCCAGCTGCCGGCGGTTTAGAAAATTCAGCAGAGGGGGCAATGCACCTTGCTTCACTAGTCAGGAGCCTCAGACCTCCTGTTGCCGCCTTGACTCGAACCTCCATGCTAGTTATATCATTCCATCCGGAATCTAACTCGATGTCAACTGTATTGTTTCGGTCTAACTGAATATGTTTTGAGGCATGTAGTCGCACATCCAAAGTATCGGCTCGATGGTAAATGACAACATATGGGGACTGGAGTAAATCATTGGCCTTGGACAGAGGCTGACCTGCCTCCCGCTCATGGTGAAGACGCAGATTGCTGGCTCTGAGATCTATCCTATCAATCTCATAGGAACCTGGAACAGCAGACTACTATGGTTAGCGAGTGGCTTTTCGCGAAGGTTATGACATCCTTACATTACTATTGAGCTTGAGCTTATTCTTGCCCGGCTTGATGGTTATGGCTTCCGCGAGTTCGAACCATATCTCCTTCGACGATCTACCAGCCGTGCTGACGACCCGGACTTTCCCAGTATCAACTTTGAGATTGTCCACTAGTAAGCTGTTTATCTTTAGGTTGAGGGAGATGCCATCCCGGCCTTGGTGATACTCCGGCGGGCCTTCGACCTCTACAACGGAAAAGAAGCTAGACAGTGGTATTCGTAGTTCAGTCGGCAACGTCCTTGTGACTGCAAGCAGGTCATCTAAAAATCCTTTAATGGCCGCACTGTCAGGATACTCAATATCATCCTTCTTCCCTAAACGAAATTTCAGTTTCTGCTCCTGGTAGTCCCGCTCGGCGGCCGCAGCCTTTGTCAGTAGCTTCAGCATAACTTTAACGTAGTCTTCTTTCTGTTGAAGCTGTTTAAGACATCTCGAGCACATGACCAGCATGGATAGTTCTAGGAGACTCCACCCGCTGTCGCCAAAAAAAGGAGTAGTCTCCCATAGGTAGGAAGAAGCCGAGCCATAGTCGCCGAGATGATATTTCAACACGGCTATATCTGCCATACAGGTCTTTACCGAGTGGGTATGATCTGCCACTGTGTAATGCCGTAGGGCTTTATCGGTAAGTGTTTCATACAGGCGGTAGAAGTCGTCAGCGTTGTCGAGGGCCGTCTTAAGCAGCTTGCTATCTATACCCGATATTGAGATTACGGCTTGGTAGCCGGCTGAGTTCTCCCCATCCTCTGCGGCTGGTTTCTCATCTTCGTCGAGGTCGATATCAACCATTTCAACCATGGTTGATTCTCCTATGACAGGGACGCTGGACCAGCCATCGGTCCACCCGCGCTTCTTCCCACATTCCGCAAGGATATTCCGCGACAATATGTAAAGCTCCGCTCTCCTAGCAGCGAGCTCCTCTAGTCCGGCTTTCAGGAATGTGGATTGACCTTGGTCTTCTGACGAGCCAGGCTGGCGTCCAGTAAAGACATTCGGGCTCGGGAGTGGGCGACTGACGCTACCAGTACCACTTGTCCGTATAGCCAAAGACGAACTTCTGGCTGGATGCATCATAGTCTTAGGTTCAGGTATCGCCGATTTTGGCTCCTGAGCATCTTGTGGACTTAACGTAGACGGAGGTATTGGCAAAGCCTTAGTAGACGTCTGAGCTAGGATTTGCTGTGCAATAGAGAATGCAAACGACGCCACTAAGTTCTCGACCACTTCTGAGACCATAGGATCCGCTTGAATCGCTGCTACGGCATCATCTCCGTCCGATTTTGCCATCTCCGATAGTGCAGCGAAAACATCATTCCTCATGACCTGCGAAACAATAGGGATGAATTCCAATGTCCGTCGGCAGATTTCAGCAAGCATGGTTAAATCTTCGTGCTCGTTCTCTTTCTGCTTAGGGGGCGGAGCGCGCGGCGCAACTCCGTGCAACACCGACTCTTGCTGTTCCTTGAGCTTTGCCAGCAGCTCCTCTCGCGTCGACCACGCATTCCCTAGCCGAAGTAGAAGGGATATCTGTCTAGCAAAAATATAACACCTGAAGTCAAAAACAGAAACATTGTTGGCAACAATCATATCCCGATAGGGCTTCTTCGTAGAGCTGATGGGAATATCATCGTATGCATCCTTTGGCTGGGCACCCTCAGTCTGGGACGATTGTAGGTCGACAAGCTCATCTTCGTCGTCATATTCGGCGCCGGCAATCGCTGCCCTAGCCTTGAGGGCAATCTGCTTCAGTCCCTCCGAGTAACTCAATAGCGCATTCGTTGCAGATGTCGACCCCGTCGTAGCCTGGTCCTTGACGATCATATCTAGGCCTACACTCAATTCATCATACCCGACCAACGCATCTTCAACCAACCCTACGCTCTCAAAGCCTCGTGCAAGTCCCTCCTTAAGGATGAAAAAGGTGCAGAAGTTCCACCCGGGTAGACTTCTCTGGGCATCTTTCTCTCTGATATCTTCCTCGTACTGGCTGACGCGTAGATCAAAGCTAGATAGAATGAGGCTGCGAAATTTGGAAATGAGATCCGTCCAAGAGTTCTCAGTCTCTTGCTGCGTCTCAGTATAACCGCTAGGTACGGCCGGCACCACGCGGGGTAGAATATCGTACGGGACATCGTTAACGCCGATACGAATTTGGGCGATTCGATCAACTGTGCCCTTGCTAGATGTATTAAAGTCCGACCTCATCTTCTCGAAGAGCGTGCTCGAACCAGGTCTCCATCTTGACGCAGCCGAGCTCTTCTCAGAGACAGAACCTGAGTCCCGAGGCTGTGTCGCGGCAACCGTATTTGGTATTACAACGTGGACAATGAGCCATTCGAAGGCATCGTGGTTTTCGGCCGTATTCTTCTTGGAGCCGGACGGGGATGTATTGGTTTTAATCCATTCACGTATCTCCTGCCTCACGTGCCCCTTGTAAGAATCATTATCATCGCATCGCACTAGCAGGACCTTGAGATAGGGAGTTCTCCTTAAACCAGGGATCTGGTGGCGGCGCGTAGGCGCATTGTTCCGGCTAGCTGTCTGGTCGACGGCATCGGAAGACGATGCTGCTCCAATCTGAGTCTGAAACCCATCGTCGCGAGAAGCTAAGGTATCTAGTTGGCCAGATGCAGGTGGGGAGGTGATCGGTGAGGTAATAGAGCTCTTTTCGCCGGCCGGAACGAGTTCAATATGGAGCGTATCGATGGAACGAAGGGGTCCGGCATGCGATTGCCAATGGAGGTTGCGCAAAGGGAGTCGAGGCACTAATCCAGGTGCGAGGAGCTTGAAGACATCATGAGGGTCGAAGTACTCGACTGCAAGGAAGTCAGCAAAGCCGGCGCATAGCTCGGGGGGATATTTACGGATGCACCTGTGACTTTAGAGGTAGAGAATGGCTGTTCCATGGCGAAACAGCTTTAGGGATTGTCCTTTACTTCATGGCTAGTATACCGACGATAGCACTTTACGTACATCGACCGCAGGTGATAAATCCGTAGTGACTTGCTGGCAATTTATCTAGGTATTCAGGAGTTGTATGTTCGAAGTTGTAGCTACGGGTATGTAGTCGTTAGTAGTCTCAAGTTGCGTAGAGAAAGTAATTACAGGTAGCTCAATGTAGTAGTCTGCTAGCTTGGCATATCCAGGTACAAACTCACGCTAAGAGGAGTCGGTAGGGGTAAGGGTCTAGGGATAAAATTACCCGAGAGCTAGTGAAGAACACGCTGCTCAATGATTGGTTCACGAGAAACGGGGTCGCCTTCCGGGTACTGTTGTGCGACGTTAGGTAGGTAGATTTTCAAGTAGGTGCGATACCTATTGCGATGGCGAAATTTCTGGTTGCTACCTTGGTAGCCCAATGACGCAGCCTTTCTGCTCATTAAGTCTTTTCAAGATTTTTCATTCTATGTATGCAGCTCACTGAAGACTATTCTCGGAGAGATTTCTAATTGCCTTTGTCCTGTTTTCTAGATAGAACTGCGGTAACCATCAACACAATATCCCAAAGAGTGGAAAAAATAAAAATAAAAAGAGGGGAGTATGTCAGGCCTTCAAGCTATCCGATATTCGCGGGGCAAGTTGGAAGTTCTCGATCAACTAAGACTACCCCACGAGCACCACTACGATGAAGTCTCGACGAGCGAGGAAGCATTCGACTCTATCAGGTCTATGAGGGTTAGAGGTATGATCGTCTGCCGTTGTTCTGGCAATTCTCAATAAAAGACTGGGAGCTCATCAATCTTGAAGGTGCACCGGCCATAGCCATTGTAGCCGCGCTGGGTCACGGAGTTGAGCTACACAAGGGAAGCTGCAGTAAGTCCAGCCTTACCCCCTGAGGTGCTATTCATAACTCGATTAACCCGCATCAATTATAGAGGCATCAACTACAGAGGAAACGATATCCTATATCGACTCGCGACTGGATTATCTGAAGCAATCACGGCCGACTGCCGTAGATCTCACTAACGCTATCAATCACCTCAAGCAAACCATCAGGTCCGTTGATGTATCTGGAAAGGAAAACGACAAAGCGGGAAGTGATGCAATTATCGACGCCTATATCACCGCCGCAGAGGAGATCTTCCGCAAGGACACTGAAACAAATCTCTTAATTGGTGAACATGGAAGCAAGTGGCTTCTTGAGAATGCGCCGACTAAATCAGCCGACGACAAGGTGTCGGTTCTAACGCATTGCAACACGGGATCGCTCGCCACATCAGGTCACGGAACAGCACTTGGTATCGTCCGTTCGTTGCATTCGGGCGGCCATCTACACCACGCCTTCTGTACCGAGACTCGGCCCTACAACCAGGGAAGCCGGCTCACTGCCTTCGAGCTGGTATATGAGGGCATTCCCTCCACGCTAATTACGGACTCAATGGCAGGCGCACTCTTCGCCCTGAAGAAGGCTGAGAAGAACATCGCCGCAGTTATCGTCGGCGCAGACCGAGTCGTGCGCAATGGAGACACCGCCAACAAGATAGGGACTTATTCTCTAGCTGTTCTGGCCAAGTATCACGGACTGAAATTCATCGTAGCGGCACCCACAACGAGTATAGACTTGCAAACCGAGACTGGTGCAGGAATCAAGATCGAGGAACGGAAACCCGAGGAGCTGACGCAGATCAGCGGAGCTGTAGTAGGGAAAGATGGAAAAGTAGACGTCAGCCGTACGGAACGCGTCGCAACTGCGCACCAAGGCATCAACGTCTGGAACCCTGCGTTTGACGTCACTCCGGCAGAATTAATCGATGCAGTGGTCACGGAACGAGGTGTTGTCGAGAGAGGTGCAGATGGAGCCTTTGACTTCAAAGGCATCATGCCAGAAAGATGGGCTAAGGTCGTCGGAGAGTAAAGGTCAAGACCGAGGATTATGTGTTAGGGGAAAGGGATAGGGTAAAAGATAGGGAACAGATCCCAATCGACAGGAATCGGGACCTCGACAGTTAAGCGTAAGGTTCCTCATCTGTTGGGTATCCTATGACGTGTAAGAATTAGCAGGCATACAGACCAGGAGAGCTATGCTTAAATCTGATCAACCGCCAGACACAAACCGCTTAGCTCTCGAGAGCATGCAGGATGAGTTTCTTGTAATCTTCTACCGCCTTTTCTAGCTCCCCAAGCTTGATCGCCTCGTCTGGCCCGTGAGCTACAAAAATGGTTCCTGGCCCGTAGAGGTATCGTGTGTGGTTGCCCTCTAAATTGTGTACGTCTGTTCCGTAGTTGACTGTCGTCGTTTCAAAACCTATGCTCCAGGTCAGGGACAACAGCTTTACAACGTACATGTAGATAATGGGCGAAACTCACCTTCGACGTCACAATTGCACTTTACGACGCCGTACCCAAATTTACAGTCGAACTCGAACGCCTCCTCGTCCACGCTCCGCAGCACCTCCTGTAAGCGTTCCGCCACGATCCTACCGCCGTCAAGTTCAGGGCCAATCGCGACCCGGATGGCAACAAGAGCTGTCGCCCTGTCCGGTATGACGTTCGCAGCGACGCCACCTTCAATTAGGCCAACATTAACCGTCGTGTTCCCAAACTCCTCGCTGCTGCCTAAGTCCGTATCTAGAACGCGTACCAGGCCCCGCATCAGCACTTCCGTCGCGCTCTTACCTAGCGATGGGTATCCGCTGTGGCCAGCGCGTCCCTTTGCCGTAACATTGCAACCCGTGATACCTTTGTGTCCACATACCAAGCGGCCCTCGGTCGGTTCGCCAAAGATGGCAGCCTTGAAATCGGGAGGAGGCTCCAGCTTGCCACGTGAGTCGGAAAAGTAGCGCATCCCGTCGCCCACTGTTTCCTCCCCAACCACATACAGGAGCATGACAGAATCATCTGCGTCGGCAATACGGCCTTCTTCTAGCAGAGATTGCAGGGCGATAATCTGAGCAGCCACACTAGCCTTTGCATCGACGCTGCCGCGACCGGCGATCACGGTATCGCTGTTGGGGTCCTCATCCGTGCGGGTATACGGGATGAAGGGCGGGACCGTATCGATGTGGCTAGAAACGAGCACCTTTGGCGTCGGGTGCCGGGTGGGACCGGGCCAGGCGAGAACGTTGAAGCGCGGTTTGCTTGGTTCGGAAGCATTGGAGGCGGGTGGGATGAACTCGAGCTGCGCTACGAAGCCACGTGCGGTGAGGTAATCGACTAGGAATTCGCCGACGTCGTACTCGTTGCCGGTAACGGAGGGGATTTCGACTAGAGACTTGTGCAGGGAGACTAGGTCGTCTCGGTACGGAGGCGGCGCATCGTGGGACTCGTGCGATGCCGAGGTTATCGAGGTCGAAGCTGTCTTTAGGGGTTTCTGGACTTCGGATCCCAGAGCTACGGAGCTGCCGAGGAGCAGAGCTCGAAGGGATGAAAGCTTCATATCAGAAAGCAAGGGACAGAAGCAATGAAAACGGATGTATGCCAATTGACTTGCTCTCGTGTGCTGGTTGCCAGTTAAGCACCTAGGTGTTGTATTAACAACCTTGGAATGTTATTGTATCGTGCTCTATGACCGGTCTCAAGTCGATTATAGTGTATCCGGACTGCCGGGTTGCTATGGATGCCGCTGTTAAGGCTACCAAGGTTCCGCCCAGATCGCTGCTGTTTCCATTTTAGCGGGTCTCCACCCTCCCCCTCCGTACAATTGATAAGGTAAGCCTGAAGATCAAATTATAGAATTATATACACGTCCACATATATTTCAATATATTAAGCACCGAATTAGATTTCTAGAACTAGTGTATATGATATCGAGATTGTTCATGTTCCGAATATCTACGTACCTACGTATGTATATATAGTGCTTTGACCACACGTCACAACCACAAGTTGCCGACCGGCCTACTTCTGTAAACATGGCCCCGCAATATGAAAAAACGTAGGGAATATTGGTGAGAAGCAATTGGATATTCAAACATTCGGTATAGCCTTTGAGGTTGTGCGGGAAGCCGCTTAAGCAGCTTACTCCTATGTTCCTGCCTTGCCTCTCCCGATCGCGATGTTGATATTTTCTTAGTAGTCATGGGGCCTTTCTTTGCAATATGCCGGCGACGTTATTGTGAGTTACATGAACTTTTTATAATGTATGCCTGTTAAAGCCTTATTAGAAAACCTCCTCCTTTTGTGTACCTAAAGTTGCGATCATTTACGTAATGGTTAGCGGCAATATATCTAATGTATAAGCGGAAGGG
The DNA here is from genome assembly GCA_023628415.1 of Hypoxylon sp. PDH2405. Taxonomy (NCBI): domain Eukaryota; kingdom Fungi; phylum Ascomycota; class Sordariomycetes; order Xylariales; family Hypoxylaceae; genus Hypoxylon; species Hypoxylon sp. PDH2405. The sequence goes on from JAMAKT010000038.1 coordinate 308,855, forward strand.
GTTGCGGCAGGCTTGTGTGGTTACCCCTATTCGTTGTCCCTATAATAGCGGCTCGAAACCCAGACTTAATGAACAGTGTTTATGCTCTCTATTACTATAACGGCGGCAGTAAACGCTATTCCATTGTAAGCCCGCATAGTGAAGATATATATTGAGGAATGTCCTTACAAGCTCTCAGTTATCCCAGATACGTGTTATACCAGCAGATGTAAAGTAAAGCTTTAACTTCTTATACGCCATTAATAGGGGCTTTTAACCTTTAGTACGCCTATAGTCGTTGCGTCCATACGAAAAGATCACAATGGCAAAAAAAGAAGAAAAAAAAACATTAGGGTCCTTCTCGATGCCTGGGACTAGAACAGGTAGTCGGGAGATACTTACGTAGGTAAGCAGTGCTATCTATCAACCGATCTAGGTGCCCAGGTCTTACGACGAGTTCCCCTAATCCCCCTGACCCTCGCCCCCTGACCCTCAGCCCTCTGACCCTCAGCCCTATAACCCTCAGTTTTTTAACCCCCGCCCCCTCTAACGGCAGAGCTACCCGTTGCCGTGTTGTGCAGCCTAGCCAGTGGGCTAATCTGGCAGAATCATCGCGTCCAAGAGCTCACCTTGAACGGTCTGATCTTTTCGGCTGCACTGAAAATTATGCAGTCTATTTAACCTTATAAGGGTATCTTCTGAGTGTATTCATAGCCATTATGCCGTAGCCCATATAATTTGTATGGAGGCAGGCATTACGAGCATGATGGGGTGTGTGACAACCAACGGGCCCAGAGTGAATCGAGCATCGCCAACAATGCAGCACGTCCTTTCAGGATTACTGCACTTAGCTTAATGGTATGATGGCAAAATCCCCGTAAAGGTTTACCCAAGGGTTTATTATTCAATTAACTAAACCCATAAAAGCTTTACCTAAAGGCTCACTGTTCGATTCCTCGGATAAGCATGCCTTTTCCTGTTTTCTTTGTATGTATAGTATACTATGAGCTCAGCCAGATACATATGGACTTTCCACTATTCCCTACGGAATAACATGTTTCTTCCCATCATCCTTGGTACGCAACGTGACAGTTGAGTTATGCGAAGACAGCGCTAGTATTCTACTCAAAAAGAGAATACCATCCGGGCTCATGCGATGGGATCAGCTACACAGCAGGGTGACTCATTTACAAGCTCTTGGAATGTTGATAAGAGCTTCAAGCCCTATCGTATTTAAATCTCATGCTAATGCTTTTGATCGTATGTAACCGATACCTATACGCGAAGTCTATACGGGACTTAGCCACCGGCGAAATAAAACATGCTATGTAAACTAAGCTATAGTTAAGAGTCATGCGGCCACCCGCGCCGCCCAGCTGCATTGAAAGATGCTAAAACGCCTGCGCCTGCGCCTGAGCTGAATAGGGCTGGATTGCTGTGCCGTAGAGGGAAATTTCACGTATCCACTAGTGGTTCCTACTACCAGTCCTGACGACCACTTAATAGGGCACGCGGCTCGTGTTGATACTCGACAGAACTACGACGTTACATAGCCAAATTTGACTATGTCTACTTCTAGATCGCGCCAAGGAAAGAGACCTTTGGCCTTTTGTCTGGTACTAGGATCCGAATCTCACGATCCTCGACAGTTATACAATAGGATTTCTGGTCTTATTAATCTAGGACTTCTAATCCGTGTATAAAAGGGGTGGGTAGTCTTATGTAGACACTCACGATGGCATCCCCTCCGATTCATAGTAACGTTCTTGTTCACTTTGTTCAGTAAAACCATATTCTCTGCCACTCAAGATGCGGTCTCTCTTCCTAGCACTCTCAGTGGTTGCCACTGTTACAGGTCTCCCTGATGTTGAAGTGGTTCGCAAAGAACTCACCTGCAGCAACTTTCCTTTCTTTCGTCAAATGAATAGTGTTGCAGGGCCATTCACCATCTTCGCCGACTCGACCGGTACCGACATCGATGGTAACAGAGCCAGTTATACTACCATCTCCGATACGACCATTGCCGCGGCCTGGGTATGAAATCGCCATTGCCCTATGACTATTATATGATCAGCTAACGTTTTGTAAAGCTGGGCATAGCGACACGAAACGATGTTGCGGTCCCCCAAATACAGTGCCAAGTTTTTGGAAGCGCAGAAATGCTGGCTATGAACCTAAACGGCCAATACCAGCCGATGAGCATATCAGAGTACTTCTATCATGAATATGATGGCCTGGTGTTCGTCAAGAACGTGCCGAGAGGCGCCCCAATTGAGCCGCACTGGCACTACTACCCGAATGGAACGCGAATGGCTGGAACGTTTTTAGGATGGAATAACTCTACGACATGGGCATATCTGCTTGACTCAAATTCCAACAAATACCGTATACGTCTCTTGACAGACTCAGCGCAGAAACTATACGATGGGGAGTTCACCGGGTTCGTGCGAGTTGGCGATCCAAGCCTTTCTGACTAGAAAAGCGTAAAACATAATACGCTGAGGTAGAGCGAGTTAATCCCTAATATAATGTATATACTTCCTCTCAAATTTCGGTCATCGTGGGATCTAGTAAAAGCACCAAAAATGACTACATTACTGATCCCGCTTCCGAGCGCTTGGGAAATTCGAGAAGAGATAAGCTGAAGTAATTAGCTTAACGCTTTCGACACCTTATTTCTTCCCTAATTCGCCGTTGCTAGTAATGTTATTTCGCCTTCGCTTATCACCGACCGCTCAAAGAAGTAAGGCATTCATGAAATTTGGTAATGGATTGGAGTGAGAGGCTTGGCCTACGGCACAGCTAAGGTTACATTTTTAAGGCTAATATAGTCCGGGGAAGTCCTAGGATGGCAAAGACCCCTTTTTCTAAAGTTGGTTCAGCCGGGGGTGTACCGACGCGTCGGCGCTAGACGTAACCTAAATAGCTTCAGATCTCGTCCCTAAATACGTCTTCCCTAAAACCGGTGACAAAACGTTGATTGTCATTCCTAGCAAGCTTATGGGTATAAGGGATTGTATACACTTCTTGAGATATCGAATAGAGACTTGGCTATCTACTGTTTGAATTCGTGTGACGAGCTTTCTTCTTGCTGGGCTAGTGCGTACAGCACAGAGTGGTCATCAAAATACGTCAGGTATAACCTCTTCCTTTCAAAAGTCATCAAGCGCATGCAGTACATACCAATAATACAGCGAGACCGTAAGATAGGCACCACCCAAGGTGCTCGCGCCACAGCCTGAATAACAAACCAACTTGTAAAGATATCTATATAACAATGCACCTTATAAGCGTATTGGAAGAATAAACGACTCGCTCTGCTACAATGCGTCATACTATCACAGGGTATCATGTTACCATCCACTATTTCGTTGCAAAGGCCCCAGCATCAGCAGCACCAACATCTAACGCGGCACCTTTAGATTCTCCATCACCTTCATATATTTCCTCAATCTTTTCTCCAGGGGCTGGCGCGACAGGACTGAATTGCTCTACCTCCTCCACATCATCGTCGGCTTCAACATCGACTATTGCTTCTTCCGCCTCTTCGTCCTCTTCCTGAATAGTGATCTCGCCGCTCCTCCGTCCCAACCCGCTGGCGCTAGCGCTCCGGCTGTGGTTAGCCGAATTAGAACCGCTGCGAGGTGGATTGCCGATTGAGAGCATTGGCCCTTTGAAAAGGTTACGCTTGCGCTTTGCAAACAGGACCGAGGGGCTATTCGATGAAAACGGGTTGGGAGAACCAGGGGGGTTCTGTGCCGAAGATTTAGATGATGGCATGCCTTCGTTGAAATTTAGGGCGAGTGCTGGTCCGCGAACAAGGCGAATGTTAGACGGGAAAGACGTGCTGGTTGGTGTAGCTGGGAGGACTTTAACAGAGTGATGCGGCGAGCGCCCAGGTGTCTTAGTTGTTGACACCGATCCAGTAGAGCTAGTTGAGCTAGCCTTCGAGTGCGAGTGATGGTGATGAGGCATTGTTCGAATAGATGAGAGAGAAGAAGAGGTCGACTTGCGCCCTCGAAGACCAGTAGACGAGCGACGGATTGTAGAACGTGGCGTTAGCGGGACCGGTGAAAGAGATTGGCGCTTGTACGACGAGGCGCCGGATGGTATACGATGTGGTCCCGGGTTGGAAGGTGTCGTCAGTGGAGCTGGGAATGGTTTCTTGACGGGGTTGTTACCACTCCCTCCGGTGTTTCTAGCGATCCCGTTGGGTAGACTTGGCGAATTACCACCGCTCGATGCTCCTGTGCCCTGCGGAGAGTTGGGGTACTTGCTGGTATGAGGCCGAGGACTAGGGTTATTCAGGTTCTTGCCTATGCCTGGCTGGCCATCTTTAGTGGCCAGATTAGGCGTGGACATACTGCCTCGCTTATTCGGCCTATGTCGCCTCGTGCTCTCGACAATCCAGTGAGTCCAATTCTTCCATGTCGCGACGATTGCTTGCGACGGCTTCCTCCTAACCTTCGGAGGAGGGTTCCGTTCTTGTCCTTGGCTGCTTCCTAGGGCATCCGAAGTGGTTACAAGGTGAAGCGTTGAACCTCTAGACCTCGCGCTTCGAAGAATGCCTTCCTTCGGGGGTGGTATCGGCCGCTGATGTCGAGACGAGCTGACTGACCGTACCGAGTCCTTGTCTACCGGAGGCGGTGGCGTGGTAGTATCAGGGCTTAAATTACTTTTAACATGAGACTCGGGCAAGTTTGGCAACTCTGGAACTTGAAAGTCACCGCCGTAATGGGCGCTCCTCCTTTCCGGGCGTCCCCTTGTTCTAGGTAACGGTGGCTCTACAATAAAACCGGAGCCTCTTGGGTCCTCGTCAAGGATTGGTGCCATACGTTCGAGCTTGCTGGACGCAGCAGAGAAGCGACGTGAATTCCGATTCTCAGCTTCCTTTTCTTTCCTTCTTCTTTCTCGTCGGCGCGCTTTCCTCTCTTCTTTTTCTAGTAACAGTGTCCACCAACCGGCCAGCACGTCACAACGCTGGGCAAGAACACTCTCGATCACAGCATCGATATCCACACCGGCGCTGCGCATTCGTTGTAGGCAATCCTTCTCCAAATGTGTAGTAAAAGGCGGAGGTTGGTGTAGTTTAAGGATGGCTTGTTGCTGAGGAGCATGTTCTGCAAGGAATGGATGAGAAAGAATCTCGGGAAGGGTAGGCCTCAGTAGCGGTCGCTTCGAGAGTAGGATTTTAATCAACGAAATCGCATCTGGCGGCAGGTGCGCCGGATATTTGGGCTCCTCGGAGAGGATCTTGGTCCTCGTAACATTATCGTCGTCGTCGTCAAATGGTAGCTCACCGCACAACAGCGCATAAAGAATCACACCCAAACTCCACACATCTATTTTTTCCCCGGCATACTTCTCTCCTTTCAACATCTCCGGCGCCGAGTAGCATATCGTTCCGCAAAACGTCTGCAAATAGTTGGACTTCCCTTCGTATTCGCGCGTAAATCCGAAATCGACCAATTTGACGTTCTCGTGCTTGTCGAGCAAGATATTTTCGAGTTTAAGATCGCGATGGACGCATGACTGTTGGTGTACATAGGAAACAGCACCAACAAGCTGCGTAAATATTTTTTGCACCTTTTCAACCGGCAAGGGACCGTGCGTGAGGAGGTAATTGTAGAGCTCGTCGCCTACAAACGGTCAGTGGTACTCCGGAACTACGGCGAGGGACAACATACCCGGACAATATTCCAAGACAAGCCATACCAGTGTCTCAGTAACGATTATCTCATACAGGCGCGCGATATGTGGGTGGACAAATTGGCGATGGTGATGGATTTCTCGGGCGAGATTCGCGTCATCTTTGTTGGCTGACTTGAGGACGACCTGTTGCGATTAGGAGCTATGCCCGAGGAGGGTCGAAAGGAAGCTTAGAAGTTCCAGGTAAAACCAACCTTGGAGCCATTTGTGAGCTTGTGTGTTGCGAGATAAACCTTGCCGAAGGAGCCCTTCCCTATCAGCCTTCCCAAGGTGTAATTGCCGACATGCTTCAGGTCTTTATTCGAGAATTCGCTGGCAGGAAAGGAAGACATTAGCGCTGAGGTTCGCGAGGACTAGGTGTTAGCTAAGATTTGGACTTACTCGAGGAGCTCCTGATACGAGTTGGCGAGCTAGATACGCGTAGAAAATGGTTAGCTCTCCAGCTTCCTAAGCACACCGCAGTAGAGATATCTATCTTGACTAACCTTTGCCTTTCGTCCCAGCGCCTCGGCCTTGGCTTTGTTCGTCTGCATGTCCCTCTACGGCCCGACTTCAGCGCCGCCCGCTCCCTCCAAGACACCGGGTGCACTATATTGGAGCTCCAAGGTGTATTATCGAAACAACGGCGGATTTAGTGAAAAGACCGAGACCGCGAAATACGCCTGGGGGATGGCGATCGGCGCCCAGTTGGATTCGATGGCTCATGAATGGAACGAACGTTTATGCTAAAAGGTTGAAGGTTTAAGAATACATGTATATTGATGCAGCTGCGACAGAAACAGATAGAAAATCGATGTGCCCGGAGGGTGCGAGAATTGGAGCTCAAGCGATTATTCAGGGGGTATCGATTCCTGTGCTTATTCGCGTCGTAGCGATGGTTTAGTTAATTATGTAAGGTTCGACGACGGGTTCGTGAAGAGGTCGGCGGTTCGAGGGTGGCGGTTGGAACATGTACAGATCTACTATGACACAGGTGTCTTTCCTTCTGTGTTGTTTATTCGCTTTTATGATTGAAGCCAGAGGTAATTCGAAGCATTATGTTTGTGACGGTCACAAATTAATTGCAGTTGGGAAAAGTTTCTAATCCTCTTTCTCAAGTGTCGACCCATGGCAGGGCGGCAGGGACAGGTAAGGATCGCCATCACCCCAACTAAAAATACACAGAGGACGGGGCTGCCCGAGCTTTTGACAGGGGGTTGCTTCAGGGCGTTCAGGGAATTCAGGGAATGTCTAGTACTTGTAGGTACCTATCTCCAGGCTGCTAGGTATAATGGAGGTACCTTAACTTTGAAGGGGAAAAGAAGCTCTAGCTGCCCCTATCTTATCGACTGGCACGTTGCTTGATCGCGCTATCGATAGCCCTGGAGGTACACCATCTTTCATTTTAGGCACCTCCCTACATGTACATACATCCATACATGTACCGTACCTCATAGAGGTGGGTCGTACCATCTCCACTAGATGTGCCGCCTAGGCATTAGATGAAATTAAACCAAACCATCTTTAAAGCACATATACGGTATACACGTATGCACTCTCGATGTCACCCTCAATGCCAATGTCATTGTCAATGTCAATGTCAGGTCAAGGCCAGGTCACGACCTGAGATATTCGCATACACTCTTCCCCCACCGCACGCCGCCTTTATAAACCCACATCCCAGGGGCGTTTCCCGTTTTCAATCCTTCGATGGCGTCGGCGAGATCTGGTCCGAGTCCCTCGGCCTTGATGTCCTGGATGGGGTACAGATAGGTCTTGAATGAGAAAAGAATAGCTCTCGTCTTGGGCATCCGTGTCAATGTCTGCAACTCCATCCTCACTCGAGCCTACTTGCTGTTAATATGCGCTGCATGCCTGTTTGTCACATTGAACAGCTCACCTTCTCAATGTCCACCTGTATATCTTCTTCGACTTGGTCGCCTTCGTTAACGTGGTTACCGGAAACGTTGAATAAATCAGAGTTCGTCGTCACCGACCACTGCCCGCCCCGAGTTAGCAAGTTGAGGCTGCGACACTTGACTGGAGCACAAACTTACGTTGATCCGAGTAGCGCTTTTGCCAACTTGTAGACGACTGAAATATCTCTCCATGCTCGGACCGATCTTGTCGTATGAAGGGACAGGCTCATGGATTTCCTTCAATAGCTTGCCTATCTTGGAAGCCGGATCGAATCCTGAAGGGCAACAGCACAGGAACGCGACACACTGGTGTCCATCCGGCGTCTCGCGCAGGAAGAACATGTCATCTTCAACCGTCTCGCCGAGGCGGCGCAACGCTGTGATCGGGTCATCCGGAGGTAGAAGAGAGATAGAAGCACCGGTCACTCGATTCCGAAAGACTTTATCGTCCCGCGAGAACAAGGTAGGATATCTTGCCGGGAGATACTCCCCTAAAAGATACGAGTATACCTCCTGAACGGCTTCGGCTCCAGTCGGCAGACAGCCGAGAGTATGATTCTCGTGCTTAGCCATAGTCACTTTCCTTCCCTCTATACGTGATAGATAGTTGCAGTCTATTCTGATAAGGTCTGATAGGGTTGTCGACTTGAGTGCTACGTAGAATATCATTAACACGGACTCGCAGATAGATGCCGCCTTTGTCGGCGTGAAACGAGTTTAACATACCCATTGTTATATAGTAGATCGGCTTGAATGGTCGAAACTGTAGCGGATCCGCAGTCTCCCATTTGAATTCGGGGAGTGGGTTGATGCTGAGCTCCAGTGAAGATGGTTGACCACTCTTCCTATCAGAAACATTGGTGGTTCGCTGAATAGTACCTGATCAATACCTATCTCTACGGGTTGAATGCCGCCCCAGCATAACTTACCTTCTTTGTGTTCTGCTTCCATACCACAGCAACAACAGTGGCCAAGAATGTAACTAAAGCCAGTACAGGAAGTGTAAATTGCATGTTGTGAATATTGAGGTCGAAATTCCCTTGCTGCAGAGCTTGAATACCAAAATTTTCAAGGAATCGCAGTCTTGTCATAACTGCCTGAGGTAGTGCGATAGCCTTTCTTTATAGAACAAATGCGCTTCAGTCACGTCTGAAGGTCGATCTAAATTGATGAGATGATATACTTGACATTATACTCAAGCTCCGTGTAAGCCCCGCAACCGCGATATGGGGTTCTGATAGTGACTTTCCCTAATGACACTAAGAATATATCTTGGCTTTGCCGATGCCGGGCGATTCTCATTAGACTATCCTAACCTCGTTTTGGAGACATAGATAGGTCGAGTGCTGAGTAATTAATGTTACTACGGGAGAGTATATTGAGTAGGAAATTATGGGGACACCAAAGCTACTGGGTGAGTGTCAAGTGGCAAAAGATTCCTACACCTCCTCACAGGTGTTGCTCATGTTGGAAGAGAAAACATACTATTTCGGGAAAAGAGACTATAAGAAAAAGTAATTATTTAGCATGTGATCAAGTAATTTATGTAGTCACTAAGATAAATATGAGTGCACGTCTACTTTCTAATAACTAGTAGCGAAGTGCGAAAGGGGGCTGATATCATTGGCACCCGGATGCTCCTGAGCTATGGTGCCGAGTTTCCATCTGTATTCCGTACCTGCTTGTAAGGTATCTCCGGAGGAGCCTGATTATTGAAATTACGTTCCATTATACCTTCTGCTCAAGGGTCAATATATTCTGTTGTGGTAGAGTAAGCAGAGCACGGTAAACCGAGCACGTTTAGACGAGATCATTTGCTTACATGCATTGTAACACCTACTTGTCAAAACGGCAACTCTAAAATGTGCTACCTAGGTATTTCAAGAAGAATTGCCCACGCGCCGAGCTAGACGTGCAGATCTCCGCGTCGGAACGGCCCGGTCGGTGCTGGAGATAGGCATTTCCTCCATCAAGGTAGTCGGAGTAATGCTAGAATCTATCGAACTCGAGACTCGTACGCGCTGCTTTTGTGGGTATGGCGTTTGCCCACGCGCTAGCATGTCAACGAGAGCAACGATCCTCCTCTCGCGTCCGGCCTGGGTCTTGAGTGCGTTTAAGCGATAGTATATTGCGAACCGGCTTTGCCGTGTTAGAGATCCATAAGTAACTTGGGCAGCGGGGACGGCGGCAACGGCGGCGAGGAACTCAGGAGGTAGTTCCGCCGTTGCTTGGCCCGCATAAGCGTTTTCCCATCGGCCATCCGCCTTTGCGGCATTGATAGCACGGCGGCCGGCTTCTGTCATGCGGTTTGCTTTCTCCAGCCGCGCTACATTTTCGATATTTCGTTTGGACCAAGAGCTCCACGCCGCTCGCGGAGTGAACCGCTGGGCATAAGACGTACTCGCGCCGTCACCATCACCATCACCGTCACCGTCACCCTTGCGGGCCTGTCCATCAATCCATCCGTGACACAATGCTTCATCGAGTGCTTGCGCATACGTAAGTGAGGTTAATGACGTCCCACATTTCTTAGCTAGCGTCAACCAGACGCCCTTGGATGTGCCACCGTTGCGGAATAGCCAATTGGACCAGTCAGCCGCGTTGCTGACGGTGAGCACTGGCAGTTCTATAGGCATGGCCTACGTTGAAACGAAGAGAATCGATCAAATATCATGTCTATGTGCAACTCGCATGTGGCTAGGCTCGGGTTGAGACAAATTGGTTGTCGCAGAGGATGTTGTGTTTGGACGGTCGATCAGAAACAGGCAGCACTTTTTTGAGTCCGATCACGTCTAAGAGCAGAGTACAGTATGCAAAGGTGCTGGTGAATGATATTAGCACTGTTTTGGCCATCTACAGGTAAGTCGCTTGTTGAAGAACTATCTGGGCATCTTAACCATAACATTTCTTAAACGATAAGCAGTATCATCAAGTCGTTGCCTAATACCTAATATGAATTGTATGCTCAGTTCACGTGTACTTTATACTTCCACCGGTATATGCCTTCTCGCCTCCCCTACGATTTCGGCGAGAGCTGCTAGTGGTGCGGACTGCATAATGCTAAACGCAGATAAATCCGCATTCCACTTTTCTCTCGGTATGTTCCGGGCGGGATCAGAGCACTGATTATCCTGGCGGGAGGCTCGAGAGAGGCGTCATCCGTCATGCCTGAAACATGGAGACCGTTACTGGGTGCCGTGCAATTCTTCCGCCGCTTTCTGGCCGCCCAAACGTGACACCGACTCCTGGATCATTCTCTTTTAGCGGCGTTGAAAACGGCGCGATCCCTTGTCGCTATGTGCTTGCCCAAAGAAGATCTAAAGGGGCTAAAGGAAGACTAAGAGTGAAAACAGTATATGAGATATACTGGCGAGGTGCTGTCGTTGTGGGTATTGCTCATAAATTCGGATATTGAAAGTCGCAAAGTGGTTGAAATAGAATTGAAATTAAGCTTTCAAAAGACAGTGTATCTTCAGTGTGTGTAGGTACCTAATGCATGTAAAATGGACCAAGTTAGGCGCCACGTGGATGTGGGTAGGTAATACTCCAGTATAGATGGTGGCGGGTACGCCAAATAGAGCGTGCGACACACTGTGAGGGGCATGGGTATACATATCCTCCACACGTTTCAAAGAGCTCATTAGATCAGAAAGCTATCGCAATACAACATCATCTACTCCTATTGTTTCTTCTGTGCATCTTTACCTACCCTTTTAGCTACTAACTAGTTACATAATATACTACCTACATGTAGGTAGATTGAACATGATGTCCTTTTCATCCCATGTCTCAATTTTCATCATCCATCACATACTTCGGTAGCAATACACCAGAAGAAAGCCAGGGTGCTCATTACACATCATATTCAGGGATTTATTATCAGTACCTAATTAATACCTTGCGAGATGTCTCCCGATAGGTACCTACCTACCTATGTATAGGTATCCATGCGAAATGGAAGAGTTCATTTTAGAGATATGGTGGTGGGATCTAAGCTATCGATATCAACCATGGCAATGATATCTTCGGTTGGAAGTAACACGACAAGCTTCTCAGCCGATAGCCCCATCTTGTGACGATCCATTGCGATCTGAATCTTCCTCAGCCCTTCTCCCGCCACAAATGGGCTCGGTGCGGGAACAAGCTGTCGCGCCGCTAGAGCCTTCGGTAAGAAGTCTCGAAATACCACCTGGCTCACCAAGTTATCCGCTTGGGCGACATTCTCGACATCAATAAACTTGGTGCGCACGCCTTGGAAGCAAGACAGAATCGCCCTCTGCGCAAACCACCACATAGTATGGCCGAACATTATCGTCCTGCTGAGAAATGTGTCAAACGCATTAGGAGGCATGATCGACCCTGCGAAGGCGATGAACTTGTTGGCGTCTTTACCACACCGGCGCAACACCGTGGTGCAGACTTCGGTAGCGCCATCCCCGACCACGAATGCTCCTACTACCGTCCTTCCCTGGAGAGCGGCTACCATGTCGTCAACTAGGGTGGAGCTGCGATAGTCGAACACGCGGGTGGCGCCTAGGCGTTCGACGTAAGAGAAATTCCCGGGAGAAGATGTTGAATAGACCTGATAGCCAGCCGCAACGGCGAGCTGTATAGCGGTACAGCCGACGCTAGATGCGCCGCCTGTGATGATGATCGCGTTACCATTAGGCGACGTAGCTGGCACGGTTGGTGGATCCAGCGCTAGATAGCCTTGGTGGAACAGGCCGGTAGCAGCAGTAACTAACGCAAATGGCAGTACCACCGCCTGCTGGTAAAGCATCCAGTCCGGGATAGCAGAGGCAAGATGCTCTCGAATGACTGTGTAGTGTTGAAACGCACCCTCGGCAGGGTTATTAAATGAGCGAAGGACCGCGCCTGCTTGACCGATCACACGATCGCCAACTCGGAAGCGTTCCACACCGGGGCCGACCTCGACCACGTGCCCAGCCACGTCAGCTCCTGGGATATACGGGTACTTGATGTGACTCAAGATCGAATTACCAGCTTTCTGCTTGATCCAGTCTACATGGTTAATGGCCACTGCCGCATTCCGGACAACAATCTCACCTGCCTTGGGCGGAGTGTAAGGCGCTGGGCCGATCTTTACTGCCTTGGCGTATTTGTCAGGCAGCCATGCTGCGATGTTCTTTGGAGGCATGCTGCGTGAAATAGTGCAGGTTCCTGTGCTAGAGAGTCTCTTGTTTGAGAATCGTTCAAGTCGCAATCTATGCTATACAGATTAATCCGTCGAAGAGAACTAAGATTAACCTATTTGCCTTGCTTCTAATATGTTTTCCGTACTTATGCCTCAAAGCTTCTAGCTCTAAAATTTTCCCAGACTGCTATATATGCACCTTTTTCCCTTTCTGAAAAGGCATATCGTTTTGTCACATAGGCACAACGTTTTGTTGAGTTTGGAGTTGACCTCAATGCGCAAAGTCATCAAAAAGAGCACTGTAATACACTATAAGGGAGTTGAAACACATGTAGCTAGTAGTGGTAATCAGGACTTCGGATGCCGTTGTCAGGGAGCACAAAGTCGAGAAGTCTTTTAAAGAGCATATCGCACCTTATAATTCAGGTAGTTTCGCAACATTGATAAGTATCAGCCCAACCATTCGTGACCTATCATACAAAATATGATTTTCTGATAGTGGTACAGACCTTTCGACTCGAACCAACGCGATTCACTGGTTGACCGTGATGGAGAGGCATACGAATCTTATCTTCTCATAAAATTGAAGCAATGCTCGCGGTTATGCAGATGCACGCTTTGGGAACTTGAACTCAGCCTCCCTTCTTCCTTTCCCCCCTTTCTTTTTTCCGTGGCGCCTGAACGCAGGGTTCCGTGCTTGTCTCATGCAAATGCAGCCTTCCGCCCATTTCTCAATGAGGTTATTTCCGCTAGCCATATAATAGCGAGCCGTACTCTCAAAGTCTTGAGAGACCGCAGAATGATCGTCACCAGATGTGCTTTATTTGACGTTCATTGTGGTGGAAACTTGGGGAGGGGTGTCTGATCGTGCAGTAAAATGGATAAATCTGTTTTCCATACGTTGCAAAAACTAGTAGTCGTCGACAGCTGGCCTTACACCAGCTACTTTATTGTCAGATCTAAATCTGCAAATGAAACTATGGTATCTGGCTACAAACAACTGCTAGAACTCTGTAAGCAGCAGTGTGATAATTCCCCACGATCTTTTACAAACTTGACAAGTAGCATTCTTAAATAATAATGCGTACCTATCAATTATGTAGCGTGTGAAGAATGCTGAAGGTGAAAAGCGAGATGCGACCGTATACGGCCCTAGGACGGAACATGCGCTGAGATAGGCATTATTTGTGTCTTTGTCGACAAGCGGCCACAAAGGGGTCCGAAGGAAGGACAATTGAAGGTATCGAGATCAAGGGTTTGTGAGTTTGTGTCTGATACGCACTTCGAAAACATGATCCCGACCGCAAACGCGTGCACAGCGACCCTCGAGCGGCAACTTACTAGCCAGCTAGGAAGCTTCTAAGCTCCTCAAAAAGCACAGAAAAATACAGGGGTGGCTGCTAATTGATCATTGTTACCTAGGTAGTTTCTCTGTATACATGAGAACCAAAGCCTTGATTACAGCTGGGCATGCTTTCTGTCTCACCCAATTGTCGCGATTTTACGATGTAAACATGGTGGGAGTGTCGCCTGTCGAATTTGAAGCACCCGTTTCCTCTTCTGGGAACCTGGATGAGAACTTTGTAGTAGCACAGGAGAGGAGACGAACCTTCTGGTTCGCATGATAGACTAACGCACTCGATAGGGAACGTCGTGGCTCGGGAAGAGGAAGCCGAGAAATTTGTGGCCGGGCACACAGGCGGTCGACGCTCTCATCTAATTCCCAAAGCAGAAAGTCGGGGTATTATAGTAATGCTGTCGTGATCATTACGGGCGCTGTACGTAGCCTGGGCTCCTATCTAGTCGCCGCGTCCGCCGGGAATCCGGACGTGAAAACAGTCGTATGCGTCAACCCTTGGCTTCGAGCTGGTATCGTAGGTCATGCGGTCGAACCACGTGTAATTGAACGACGTGTTCCCATGGCTGCCGTATTACCTGTTGGTTACTGCGAAGTTAAATGGTATGCAAGCGTACCTAATGCTAGATGAGACTCTGCGCAAGTTTCCAGAACGCTTCCGTACAATGGTAGTACGTCCCGGGTAAATTGCAGGCTCAAAAGCTGGCGGCTTCTGGAACTCAGTCGAACATTTTTCCTAGTCAAATCATCGCAGGGGTTGCGGGCGTGGCCCGACTTTGACGGCGTGCTCAAATGCCCGATAGAGTTATACCCTTCCGCGTCTGGGTCAAGTTGGTCCGTCGTGCTCCGCTGCAAACCGACACAGAGAACCCGGCGGCTAGGCTTATTAACTTCTCCGACTATACAAGTTGTACAGTTGGCAACAATGCGGTGTATGTCCTACCTGGGTAATCAATCTTAATCGACATGGCTGTAACTGGAACTACCTCAACAATAGGCGGATACCTACCAGTAAAGATATGTCATTATTCCGCAATATGTATAACTACAGCAGTTTGTGACTTTGACAAGTAGTAGAATTAATAGCTTGCCCTAAAAATATCAGAATATACCAAGCAAACGGTAATAAGCAAATCCTTGAGGTATACATGGCGGGAAAAAAAGGACAAAGAAATACCGCGCTAATATGAAGAACCGGAGAAGACCGAACTTCTAAGCTATATGAAGGAAAAGGGTATTTGAACCAGTGTTAAATGGCTTTTACACCGTGTTATTCAGGACCCGCGACTTATATGGGTGGGAATTTGTAGCTGGAATCAAGCATCCGTACTCAAACCCGTCCACATAAAAGGAAAGGATCTAACGATACCTTGACGGGAGATAGCGGTGCGGCGAAATTGGGTTGGGTCCTAGTCGAGTACTTTGAAGGTAATGGCTTGCTTAGCTCTTGGAGAATCAATACTAAGGCTTATACATAGAGATGTGGCTATTCTTATTGATCAATATTGGGTTCTTACAAGATTATCAGGGGTCTAATATATCGCAATTTGGGGAAATGATCCAAGGATCCATTGGATCATCTTGGCTCTAAAGGTACGCAATCCTAGGGAGATATAAACTGACACCTATTGGTTTAGAATCAAGCCCACAAGATAGGATAGTCACTACAATGTTACAATATTACCTTGGAATTGTGAGAGCCGACACTCCACGAGCTTGTTTTGGCAATAACGCATCCGACTATGAGAAAATGGTAATAAATAGCTTGACTGAAAATCTAAGATGTTCTATTGAGCTGAGACCATGCTAGGAATCGATTCAGTGATCGATACGAATGCTCCCCAGACATTACGCCCCGCATCCCAAGGACAATCCGAATCTCCATCAAGATGTCTTCTAGTTCACTATGAACTAGAACCTTACTCAACGGCAGGTAGCGATTCTACAAGCTCGAGTGTCTTGTGGTCGTCTAAAGCCGCGGCAAACCGCTCGGCCATAGCATGTACGCATTCCTTGGGCTGCATTTCATAGGGACACATGATCCAACCGACACCCACTAGGTAAGACTTACGATGCTCGATCACGACGTCTTCATCCTTGCTCGAGAAAGACGGTCCCCCCAGCTTTGCTAGCGTCGCAAGGTAATGGTCGAGAATTTCCCACTCATGGGCCCTTCTGTCTTCAATACTCAGAGCACCGCCGATGAAGTAGGAAACGTCATGGAAAGCTGCTCCAATATGTATCATCTGCCAGTCAAGGAACCGAGGAGCGCCCTTATCAAGGTACGTGTTGCCAACATGGGCGTCGCCATGCAACAGGCATCGGAATTTGGGATTTCTCGAAGCGTAGTGCTTTTTCAGGACCGCCGTGACACGTTCTTGGTCCTTTAGGTAATCGTGGATAACTGGTCGGCCGGGGCTGTTCACAACAGCGTCGTACGTTTTCATTAGAGTGAGGAGTGCCTGGTCATAGTCCGAAGTGAGCCAAGGATAGTCTTCTGGCTTCACATTCCAGGTCTTGGCGTGCAATGCAGCAAGCTGTTCGACACCGGCTAAGACTCGCGCAACCGGCCATGTTTCTGTGGGAGTACCAAATTCGCACCCCTGGGCAGCGAGGTCATCCATGATGACTATGCCTTGCTTGGCATTGTGACCGGCCCACCATGACTTGGGAAGCTCCATATGACTGAGGGATGGGGCCACCCTGTTGAAAAACTCAACCTCGCGTTGATATATCATGACGACCCAGGGCAGTTGTTCGATAAAGGCGGGGTTAAACCCGCCCTTGAGACAGAGATCGGTTGGTCTCGACGCAGCCTTGTCGGCCTCCGAGTCACCCTCATATTCGACGGTAACATAGACCTTAGTTGCTGTTCCGGGCACGACTTTCTTGATTTTGATCGATTTTACTTGAAACCCCAGTACTCGAGCAAGCCAAGAAGCTGTGATCTCCTCTGGGACTGTTGGAAGTTCTAGAGACTGATCCGGAGCAGTCCCGGCTGGGGTGGTAGTCGATGTCTCCACAGAGGCTGTGTCTGCCATTTCTCTCAAATCTGCGGGATCAATGATGAAAGGATTGACTGAAGAATTGAGATCTCCTGATAGCACCTGGAAACTGGATCTTTAAACTCTTTGGGCTCAAACGAACACTGACACGCTCATGCCCAGTCTCATGCAGAATTCACCACATTCGTGCTGCCCGTCCAAAACAGGAACTAGCACGCCCAACCTGTTGTCTAGAATGGGTTAGGGGTGGCACCGACATGCCAGTTGCAGTTGGTATTGACACCACCCACAAAATTGGAAGAAATCGACGAAAATCCGCTCTATAATGTTACAGGTCACAAGCTTTGGCAGGGGGGAAATATCGTTCACAGCCTAGAAACCTCTAAGCACCATTGTCCCCAAAAGGCTGGAGTGGCTCAGGGGAACCATATCACCTAGAGTACCTACCTAGGTAGGTGGTGTCCAGCGCCATGATATGTCAGCTCATGGTTGCGCGATGATTATCGGTAAATTGTTGGTGCACGTAGATAGACCTGGCTGCTGCAGTCCTCCTTAATCACACCACAATCCCGCCGATCATCGCCGCGTTTTGTCTACCTGCTTGATAGTTGGCAGGGTCTGTTGTTTGGAAATATGCGTGCCAGCTGTAGTGGTGACTCCGCGTCAGAGTAACCATCTCTTCAATTCCAAAGGTCGAAAACGAAATTCCGCAACTCACTAGCATGAGACTATCTCCTATTATCCACCTCGCATTCCGTTCACGACTGCCTACTGGTAACCTTAGTCATTCGAATTGCCACATGAAAAAAAGTCTGAATGCATAATGTCCACTAATATGCGGGCAGACTAGAAGATTAAGCCCCGGGTTTTCTAGAACAGCCAATACTTAATGCGCAACAGGGTTCAAATGCCCGGTATCGGTAGATATCGAGGGGCCGAGCGAGAATAGCAATTGTGATTGACGGTGACTGGGAGGAAGTACGGGGAGTAAATTATCAACGAAGGTACGTGATAGTGATTTGTGGAAGATGAGGGTATGTCCACCAGGGACCGTGGGAAGGCATTGTATCCCCTTGCCTAGTGCAGAAGTTTTTATCATTTGACAAGTTCGTACAGTACATCAGGCAGGGATGGAAAAATACACACCTGCGACTTGCACGCAGTTTGGTAGCCAATCAAAGCTGAAGTGTCGGTGTATCCATGTCCATAGACTTCAATTGCCTATCATCTTCCCCGTGCGGCACAGCTACATACTGGAAATTGTCTACAGGTTATTTGCCTATGATTGTTTACTTTCTCATCATTACAAAGCTGTCTCAAACAACTGCATGGGAAAGGAACTATGTGTATCTGTATAAGTATATCCCACCAGCCACTTTCCGCTTTAAAGTTGAATATACCTAAGCATTTTCATCTGTGACTAGGAAAAAAAAAAGCATGTAGGACATTATAGTCTTAATCCTACGCGCACGGAGGTTATCCCGAACTCATTCTATATCGAATCAGTGCTCTCTCCGTGATCCACAACCACTACAGTTCGAACATTAAGTTCAGTACGGTGTGCCGACCTTAAGAAGACGCCTGTCATTGGATAGCACTAGTATCGTAGCCTTGGACCCGGGGAAATAAGCCTAGCGGCTGATCTGCTATGTCAAGACGGCTGGCCCCGCTAGTGGGCCGTGTGAAAAAAACGGCTTGCCGACGGAGGAAGATACCCGCCCGTAGTCTTCCCACAATAGAAAACTGGAGGGGTTCATGCGACTACACATGTATATCTAAGCATGGGTTCTGACAAGGGCTCTTCAGCACAATGAGCTCGGTTAAAACTACCTCGCATTTTCTCCAAGATTGTCGAGCAAGCTTGATATTATTGACATACGAGTTTTAACGAACGAGCCCTAGGTAACCCCCCAGCCTCCCAAGGCCCCTTGGCTTCTCAACATGCCAAGTACAAATCCTGCCTCGTTAATAGAGAAATATTCGAGAAGACACTACAGTATTAATGTGAAAGACCCGACCTAATGGTTAATCTTCCGTTACTTGTGCTCGGTACCCTAATAACAACCCAAGCTTCTCCTTTTTCAATAGGTCAATCACGTGCAATTTCAGGGGCAACCCCCAGGTTCTACGCCTTAACGCATGAATACCGGAGCTTCATAACGACTGCTAAGACCAATCCTAGGCCCGTACGGTATTGTAGTAGAGCTATATAGGATCTGATTACACCGTGCAAAGATTTTCAATGCCTTGTAAGTAATAACCGGCTAACTGGGTGCTTCTAATTCCACGACAGACAACCCAGCGAACATTGTCTGATCGACGAACCATTCTTCCCTTTTTTTTCAATTAGGAGACAACGAGGTTACAATAGTTGCTACTTAAGTAGTTGATTACATCTAGTCGTACTATTCTTCGAAAATTCCCTTTAGATCTCGTCACATCTATTGCTTCCTTTTGTTATCTTAGTCTGTTTTGGTCTGGACTCAGCGACATATGCAAAGATGTGGGCTCGTGACAGTTTACCCCCGGCGATGATCACCTTCCTCGTACTGGATATCATCGCAGTCGGATTGAGAGTCTTCGTTCGGACTCGCATGAGCAAGTCATTCGGCTATGATGATTGGGCGATGTGCGGCGCTCTAGTAAGGCAGCTCATACTAATGGGTTTTCACGAGCTAATCAACCATGTAGATCGGATATGTGACTCTTTGCGCCCTCACATTCGTATCGATAGACAATGGCTACGGGGCCGATGAAATGAGACCTGAGTGGGACCCCGTTACAGCAGTCAAGGTAGGCCGGCAATGATTTTGTGGGAATCGATTGGTATTGGCTCACTCACCTATCTTCAGTTCTTCGTCGCTTCGACATTGGCCTATGTGATCGTGGTCTACGTCGCCAAGATCAGTGTGGCCCTCGTCCTATACCGAATTGCCGTGACGAACAAGCCGATTCGACTGTTACTGGTTGTTTCTATGGTAGTGCTTACCTTATGGACCATCGTCACGACCCTCATTGTCGCGTTCCAATGCACGCCGCTGTCGGTCGCCTGGGGTGAAGGTACTGGGACCTGCTTACCGGCGTACGTCCTTGCGAATACCGGTTACTCCATTTCGGCCATGGATATCGCG
The DNA here is from genome assembly GCA_023628415.1 of Hypoxylon sp. PDH2405. Lineage (NCBI taxonomy): Eukaryota > Fungi > Ascomycota > Sordariomycetes > Xylariales > Hypoxylaceae > Hypoxylon > Hypoxylon sp. PDH2405. The sequence goes on from JAMAKT010000038.1 coordinate 329,089, forward strand.
TCTAGTTTCCTATATGCAGGTCTGCCCGTATTTCTATTACGAGGGGTCCAACTTAGCACAAGGATGAAGGCTTCGATCATTGTCCTTCTTGGGTTGGGCATAGTGTAAGGTGATTTTCCTCAACGTCTAGTCTGGGTACTGACGACCATGCAGGAGCTCCATCGCGACTGTAATCCGACTCAAGTACCTCATCGACGTGGCCCACTTGACGTCCGCTACTGGCGTAGAAGCCTCCAATGCTTATCTGACTACATTTGTCTAGTAGGTTATGTTCTCTTGACCGAGAAGACTGCGCTAACCACATGTATAGCTCTGTTACGGAGCTAGGGTTAACCATATTCACTGCGTCGCTTGCTGCCCTGCGACCTTTGTTGAAGTTCCTCCCGTTTGGAAACCCTCACTCCTCAAACCAGGGATATGTGCATTCGAAGAAGAAGTCCGAGTTACGCTCAGACATGGGGCCTCCCGTAAAGCTCGACGACCTGGACACATCAGCCAGCCAAGAACATATTATTCCGCAGGGACAAATTCAAAAGGAAACTCAATACCGGGTCGAGTATTCTAAAGTGTAGAATCAGACCGACTGGGTGGCCAATCTTTCCGTGTACTATTATTTCGTCGTACCTTCGAATAGACTCTAGTTGAGTTGAATAGGTACGTAATAAGTCTACACCTATACAGGGCGGGTGCCAACGTGCAGTTTTTGATTTATATTGTTACTAACACATTGATTAGCTTCACTGCTAACAGTCGTTAAAATCTGTGAGATAAATTTCCAAGCAAAGAATAACGAAGTACTATTCTGGAATGTAATATTAAGCTTCATACTATGAGTGCCTCCGTGGTAAAAATCTTAATCGAACTTGAGTATCTGCACACATCTTAGCCTCCCAAACCCATATATTGCGTCTACTCTCTAACCTACCGCCATCACCGTGGGAGCCTGTTATAACAATAATGGTAGGAAATGTTGTTGAACGCGTTCACCAGAAGCAAAGTGAGTGAATTCCTTCTGTCAAATTATATTTCTATTAAGCTTGTTTTATCGCCGCTACCGCCCAGGGTTGTACCGTGGACACGTTGAGCTCCAAAAACAGTTACCTCCTAGCATGAGTCCCATTGCGTTTACATACCTCACCATCTTTGGCGAATCCCCAGTTCTTTTCAAAGCCTCCAAGGCTAGCTTACGGGTCTGTTGCTCGTGATATACGATTAGCCCTCGAAGGAATACAGTAGCGTCTTCTTCGGTCAGTTTGTATTGTTTCATGATGATTGGTACTGCATTCCATTGTCGATCTCCAGGTTCCGTTCGTTCCACGTTCCAGGAGTAAAGGTCGTTGGTCAATCCCATTACGCGCCCAGCGGACAGATAATAGTCCCGAGAAAGTTCTACTTCGGTTCCGTTGAGGTGGATATCCAGGGTCCACTGCATGAAGCTCTCCATAATCCTGGCGGCAAGTCAGAACACAGTGCAGGTGATTTCTAAAAGGGAACCTCGAATACGAACCCAAATCCAACGTTCACTCTTCTGAACTCGGTGTATTCCTCAATGGTATCAAACGGAGTCTTCTGGCTGTCGTAATTGTCAAGATATGACTTTAGTGAGCCGATGACACGTGGTGCCCCATCCTTATCCATGCGAGTGATGCGCTCACCAAAATCCTTGAAGAGACTAGCAATCTGACTCTTGGAGTTCACCTGTGCTGGCGCTCCAACCAATGAGTCACGGACGCGAGCATGTACTTCTAAAGCTCCGCTATGTGGTACATCTTCAATGACATCTACTGCGTCATCAACCAAGATGAACAGCTTTGCCAGGTCGGCATCTACTTACCATCATACAACCATAAGGTCTCGATGATCTCGGTGCCCAACCTAACCCTTTCCATCTTGCCGTCCGGCCAACAAATGGAGAAGAAGTTACCGTACGATCCTGCGGAATGAGGTCGGTAATCAGCGTCCGGAAGAAGGTGCTGAAAGTTATTCCTAGCATCGACGGCCCCTTGAGATATCTGAGAATCATCTTTGTGTACGCAAACTGGAAACGTTGTAATGCATTGTGGTTCTGAAGAAGTCTCAAGCTTGATCGAGGAGGTCGATGAGGTTGAGAACTGATTCAAAGAAGGCTTATGTCTGGGGATGAAGTTTGGAAGGCCGTTGAAGTTCGGCTTCCTAAGACTCAGTTTAAACCGCAAAGTGCTCGTCTTAGACATTTTGTTCAGATGTAAATACCACAATATAGCTGTATAAAATCAAGCTGTATGGGATAATGAGAAGTATCAAGAGCGATTTCATTTACAAGAGTAGCGAGGGAATACTATTTGTACTTCGTTAGTCCTATGGCTTTGAAGCGGAGGCGTTAATAATAGGTAGTCTGACTGGTTCGAATATCAAACAACCACAACGATTACAGATATCACATACGACAGTCGAGTCTAGATGTACACTGCATCATGTATTGACGCCCAATAGTGGAGAGATATCCTCTATTCTAGGTCGTGAAGTCATCTTCTCGACTTGGCGGTTCGACTATTCCTATTCCCACAGCTTACCGCAGCCGAGGATAGGCTTGAAGATTGCAACATCGGATGTGAGACTTAGCGATACCCCCGTTTTTTACATTTGTGCCTCGCATGTCTTTCTGGAAGAACTTTATACGACACCCGTGGCGTATGGATCTGGCTGCTTCACGGGCCAAGATGGAGGATGGACTGTATGACTATTAGATATCACGTGTACCCACGATCATCCTTGAGGCCGATTAAACTCCGCAAGGAGCTAACCGGGATTCAGAACACCCCAATTCCCTTTGGCTCTATCCTTAGCACAGCGTAGTGTCTATTTTGTAGCCCCCCTTCGAAGCTCGCAACTTGGAATTCCATTACACTACTCGGTTTCTCCTCGCGTATGAACTATGACTACCAGTGAACATGCTGGCCAGGTCATGGTTGCAAGTAGTCCTGGAGGGCTACCCAAATACTTTGAGCATTAAACACTACTTCATGCTCCAATAGGCTTCGTAGATATTACTGGCGAGGGCGTTACTGAAAGCTCAGCTACCTCTATAAAATAAGTCATGGATCTCTCATCAGTCTTATACCGCTCCTTGAGCTCTTCTACTCATCAATGCTGACCTCGTTAGAACAGGAGATCTGTCCGTATCCGTTGCCTCGGCTAGATAATTAGGACGCGAAATTGCTTGCGAAAATTTGGCTGGCGATTCTAGGGTCTACAATTGAAGCCAACGTGTGGATCACCAGCTTGGATATTGAATATAACTGTCGTCTTATACTAGTATTATTATATATACCTTTAGCCTGGGCCGGCACGCTAATCTTGCAGGACCCAGAGCCTTGGGACGAGGCATAGTCTAAATTAAACGAGCCATACAGTTGGGAATAGCCTTTTGGAAACGGATAACGGATTTATGTCCTCTTTGGTTGGACTGCATGTTGAATGACTTGCTGCATATATGCCTACATTACATGTGCCACTATTACACCGAAGATAGTTAAAAGATCTATTAACGGAATTTCTCCAAATAGGCACTACCAAAATTAAGAATGTTTATAACTCACGTAGACCTTCTAATATACGGGGTGCCCGGTATTACCAATATTTATTCTACACTTGATCTCGGTAGCTATTATCTAAGGCTTGTTTCCGAATCGATTAGGTAACCAATTCCTGTTCTATTAAGCCATTCGTATAGGCCGCCTCAAGCCTCTTATTTAATGCCCTTAATCGCATACTATATCGATTTTGCGAAGTTTCAATTGTCGAGAATTCAGTTTGCCCCCCGTATTGCTGGCCGTATTGTGTCTGCTGCAGATGCGTCAACCAGGAACGATGGATTGAAATGCCCTCAATTAAAAGCTCAAATTGGTGTGCTAAGTACTTGTTCCAAACAAGCCATTCGACTGATCTCGGATTTAGAACGAAGAGGGTAATGCAAAGTTGCTCCCATAATTCTTCAACCCGAGCTGCCAAGTCGTTCGTCCAGTTGGCGATCATAGCGAGTTGAGATGCTGTATCTATATTTCCCTCGGCTTCATTGCCGGGAACCTTTATCGAGTGACCTCGGACAAAATAGGACCTAGAGGCCATAGTGAGTGTGGTTGGTTCGCTTCGAGTGCGCGGCAGATATGAGTGATCAATTAGAAAGATTTAATTCAAAGAGAGTAGATACTAGGACATCTGTTGGCAGATGGTTTCTTAGGAACAATGCTTAAAAGGTATCTAAATATAGGATCCATGTTGAGGGAACCAGTCACCACCCCTGACAATTCTATGAGAGGTTAAAACCAGACTCAGGACACGTAAGAACATACAAACCTCCCAGAGAAGCAACCACGAGGTTTAACTCTGGGTTACGATGACTCCTTACTTCATACCAAGTCCTTGGCGCTCGCCTTGTTCAGGGGGGATCAAGAAGTATTGCCTCGAATCTTAACCCTAGTAAAACCACCCAAAGCGAACATAGACGACTAATTCCGCAAATATAGAAAATTGACAATATAACATAGACTAGGCATAGGCCGACGTTTCAAGGAAGCACAGAAATCGTGTCCATAGATATATAAAAGTAGTTCGGTCCAAAGACATTTTCGCAAATAATATGCAATCCCACCATACCATTTCCAATGAACCACCCATAAAACAAGATGCGCTATAACCAGGTATGTCCAAGCCAGGAACTATTTATATACAGCCTTTACCCTCTCAATCCAAAAACGCCGGTATTTAATGCTTTCGCCATACTAATTCAACCACCTGATCGGGTTCACCTGCGTAGGAATCGCCCTCTCGCACATATAACTGTTTCAAATCTCCATTCTGCCCAAGCTCCGCTTTCCTCAGCTCGTAGCTCTTCTTCTGGCTTTTAGGGTACGGTTTTCTAAGGGGACCGAGGGAAAAGTCAAAATCTCTGCTCTCGGCCTTACCCCACGTCCCCTCCATCAATTCTAAATCGACCGACTCTATCCCGTCGCTATACGTCGCGATTGAAAAGCCATTCGAAAATACAGTATCCGTACCGAAACGCCAACGCTGCAGGAAGCAGTCTCCACAGAACTTGGCAGCTTTTGCCATATCCTCGATAGGCGCCTTGTACCAACTTTTCCAGTGATGTAGGCTCAAGGGCTTCAACCCAGCTTCAAAGAACCCGCTGACATCACCCGTGATATCCTGTTGGTATAGACCGGGGAGGAGGGTGAGCTTTGCTTTTGAGCTGGAGTAAACACAATCGCGAAGGATGGTGTCGCCTTCTTCAGTTGTTGCCTCATCGATGCATTGGAGCGCCCGATCGCCCAGCTTCCTCGCGAGCGGTGCCGATAAGAACGCACCGGCACCGCCGAAGGCCATGAAACCGAAGTTTTGCACGGCTTGAAAGTCTTCCGAGAGGGCGCCAACGTAAGCATCAACTCTGTGGTCTAACGTGGCAAGACTATCCGAGAGGGGCTTCAGAGTCGGGAAGAATGTATCATCATCCAGGAGACCGTACCAATGCGTATCGGGGTTGCTGTGCTCTAGCATAGGGAGCACGACAGCAAAGTGGTTTTGCGCCGTTGTGAATGAATCATTGATAGGCTCTACCAAAGTCAGATTAATGCCAGCGATGTCGAAACTATCCTGCAATTGCTTCATCTCAGTAGGCGATTTGTCCTTCGCGTCAACAACGATGGCTACGAGCTTCGCACCAGTGCCGGAAATCCAATGCGCAAAGGGGCCGATTGAATCGTTTAGACGGTTGTAGTTAGTGGCTACGCCGAAGGTGAGGTGTGTAAACATCATCTCAGGATGAGGCTTCGGAACCTGAAGTTTGATCGGCGCAGTTTGGGGGACCCAGGCATCTCCGCAATTGTACAGATCAACTTCCACGACATCCTTCAGGAGTGGTTCCGTGATGTTTTCGACATTGTCTCTGTCAACGCTGTCGGAAAAGATGGGTTGGATATAGCGGCGAGTGTAGCGCACCCGTTCTGTCAGTCTCAGGTCGATGCTGGAGCGCACTAAAAACTCAAGATTCTTCGGACAGTGCGTTGAATTAGAAGACTCCGATGTATGCTCTTCTTCCGACTGATGTCCAGATTTGCTGCCGTCCTCCACCTCGATTGGCTCAGCTGGTGGTTGGATTGGCGGTTGTGCTGGTTGTCCCTCATTTTCTGGCACATCTGGTTTCCCATCTTGAACAGCGGGCTCTACTGTGGGGATAGCTGGATTTGAGATCAAGGCGCTATTGGTGGTGGTCTCTGCGGCGACGGCATAGTGGGGATTTGACTGTCCTACTTCTTCTGCATCTTCTATCGGAATAGCTTGAGGTATTGCGGTCGTTGGGTAGGATAGGGGCACGCGGTGATGAAGGTGGAGGGTGGTATAGGTGATGAGGAATAGGAGCACGATGCTCGCAACAACAAAGATGCGGGGCACCTTGGATGGAAACATTGATGGGAAAAATCTTTTTTTCCCTTTCTCTTCCTACCGTACGGACAGCATAGCTCAGAGAGTAGCCGAGGAAAAGAGACGTTATGGGTACTTGGAATTTCAACGAAGGGAACGAGAGTAGCAGAGAGTTACACGTAAAGGTGTTGAAAAGTCGAGGGCAAAATCGCACAAGAGGAATTCCAAAGTGGGAACAATCTAGGTTGAATGTGTAGGATGTGTTTTCCGAGGGATGAAGAAATGCAAGTCAAGAACAAACACGAAACAGAAAATCATGCCGATGATCTTGGACGAATACTATACGTATATCTTGTACAATGCGATCATTCCTTCCCTTGGCCAACTCTTCTCTCTCTACCTACCGTACCTGCCGTACCTACACTATGTATATATGCTCATAGCGTGTAGCGCCAGGGTGAAAAGTGGGACTGGGCTTCAAGTGCTTTTCCTACTTTTCCATACATACATACCAATACATACCAATACAATGTAACTAAGACATAAAAACATCATTGATAGCGTGTGCTTTGCGTGTGTCAATCTTTAACAAGAAAGAGGGATGACGCACTTGCCCGTGGACAACATCCGAAAGCAGTTGGATCACCCAGATCACCCTATGGTATTGTGGGCCCCTACCCGCCTTTCAAGCCGTCTAGCGCTCAATTTACCCAATAGACGGTCGGAAAAGACGCCTATGCACATGCAAATCAGCGCTATGTGCGTAGCAGAGCGGGTACCTACCTAGGAATCAAGGCATGTACATACGTCCAAGTCGAACGCCCCTGCGCCCCCATCAACTTGAGGCTTAGGTGGTGCTTCCAAGTTATCCCTGCTTGAGAGTTGCGCCAGTTCAGCCGGTGGGCTTATTGAAGCCACCAACAAGATATCCAGAGCCAAGTCAGATATCACAGCCAAGTCTGCTATGTTGCCGAGAGCCGAGTGCCCAAGACTTTGTACTTTATCTTTTTTCTCTCTATCACTTACAGATCGACAACGCGTGCATTATTATAGACAAGCAGCTGGCATGTGCCACATAATGCCTGAGGTGTAAGAAATGCGCTTCCCTAAGGAGGGAGAAAGGAGCGGGCAAGGTACGAATCATCGTTGCGGGACGCGTAATCTGGACTTGCAATCGTTCCAGAAGACTAGCAAAAGAAAAAGTGGGAATCTCGCAATAATTTGTAGACCATCGGTATCTACTTTTTATCTACGTGCCTTTTAGTATTAATAGCGCCGCAAATAATAAAAACAACGGCGTGATGGAATACGGACCCTCGCATGTTCTACGTCTTTGTCTACGTCTTTGGTATGCACGGTATGACGGAGTAGGCGTCCAGGTATGGATCGCGCACGGCAGAACGGTTGAATTCGAAGATCGGCAAACCGAATTAATTAAACGTACGGAGAAAAAGAAAAGGCCTAGCCATTTGTTCAGTCTAAAGTGCTAATAAAATAATCGTATCATAATAATCGCCGTTTGCGTCTAGAGTCATTGAGAAAGTAGTGGATTGGGAAAACTTGATAAATGTCCACCTCAGGAGTCTGGATTGCCGTAGCGCAGCGCGGAACGCGGAACGGACTCGATGCCTTAAGTAGCGATCTCGCTTAAGTGGACGGCGTAAGCGGCGGCGTCCTCGGCTCCGAATTTAGGTACATGTACGCGTATCATAATGTGGGTGAGTATGGTACATAGGTACCTATAAGATGCGCATCCGCATTAAAACACCTTGCACAATGTCCATACATAATGTAGATTATCCCCTCACGCCACACCGATACTCAGCCACAGCTAGAGTTGCTCCCCTTAGCTAAGTTCACGCATATGAAAGTCCTTACCTTACACATTTGTTAACCCGTAGATAGAAATTCTCAGTTCTCGAGGCTTAATAAGTAATGTAAATTCATAGGAATGAAGGTTTATTCGAAGTATCTCAAAATATTGTTTCATAATATCCTAGATAACTACCTATGTATACTAAAATAAATAATATATGGTCTTACTAAGCTTTTGACGTGAGCTATAAGACCTTTCACGCCTAGGTACCTCTTGTGTGGTTTCCTTTTTTTATACGGGGTCGCGGAGTGAGCTTCGTATTGGCTAAAACAACCATAGGTACCTATAAATTCTTTCCTGTTGTAATAGGTACATTTAGATTATGTACACTGTTATAGAAAGTATCTTTCGTGACATCAGATGCGCTCAAAGTGCCAGCCCATAGAGTTTTGGCCATTTGTATCATGGAAGCGAATTTTTCCGCGTAATCTTTAATTACTCCGTATATATACTTGTTTGCAGAGTTTAGCAAAGGTTGCGTCGATATAGCTATATTAGTAATCTCAAGAGTTCATGCATTAATGGTTGACCTTGTAACACTGTGGGTTGGCATGCCTATAACATTGCTTCCAGTTTGTCATAGAAGTGCGAAGTTAAAAATAAATTCATGGGCCTTTTGTGGACAAACGAGAATAGCATAGCGGATATTTACTCTCACATTGGTACCAGTACGAATTATTACCTAGGATATAAATTTCGAAAATAGTACCGTATAGCATCGCTAACTGAATCAGGGGTAAAAAGGTGAAATGTCTTCTGCAAATCTAATGCACAGTAGGCGTACCCTATCCTAGTTAGAACGCGCTCGCTATAAAGTGAGTTTACAGGGCTATGTTAGCCAATTCGTCGATACCTACTTATAGATCGCGAATGCTTCAACATCAAAATGTGTTATATTAGGGAGTATCGAACCCCCCCTTTGTTAGAAAGCGTCTTAGAGCATCGCCAAGGACGGTTCCTCACGCAGAATCGGGCATCTCTAAACCCTATGATACCTAGAAACAATCGAATAAGCGATCCGGCCATCCCCCAAATTCATCGTGTCCATTTGAGAAGAAATATGATGTCTTTATAGAAGTGTCTCGTTGAGTGACAAAGTAAACATTGGGCCGTTTAAGGTTCTCAAGATGCTTGTCACTTATAGGAAAGTGAAGATGTGCATCTGAGATACCATATTTCATAGCTTGGAGACATTGGACGAAACGTATTTAGAGAGCTAAACACCTCCTGATCACTATTACGTAGCACTTATGGTGTAGGGCTAATACGCAATCTGATCGTGGAGATGCTTTAAGGAGATCCCTATGAACTTTTTATCGAGAAAATGTGGTATTGTAAGCTTCCTAAACACATAGTAATGATAGTGAGTTGGCATGGACTGTTGGTCTAAGTTGACTTCATTAAAGAGTAAAAGATGTGGTGACTAGGTAGATATCAACGGGTACAAAATGTATTATTTCAAGATCGTGGGCGGTCCTACATAGCTAGTAAGTCCAGAGTAGAATGGCAGAATGTAACCTCCATCACTGATCGAGATACTTCGATGAACTCAATTTAGTCACTTGCAAGAGACAAGCAGGAACAACAGAGGTACGCAAAAGAGGTCCGCAAAACGAGCACATAGCCACGCGCACCGTACGCCTGTGCACCGTACGCGTTTACAGCCGTCCATTGGGTCTTTATATTCACTACTTCGGACAACCGTACACTGTTCCCACCATCCGTAACCCGGAGTGATCCAGGAGCACTGGGCAGTGTTTGTCAATTTTCAACCTGAGGCCCCTACGGTAGCCTTACTTGAGAATTACTTAAACAACGCTTTCAAAATATTTCCACGTAAGTGGAAGAGTTCAATTCGCGTCACCATTCATGATTGCAGCTACATAACTTCCTCGACAATCATAATCAATCACCATTCCTACGTCTTAATCTTACCAACGCATCTCTTACTCAGGCGACTTCCTCCTAAGGTCTATTCCTAGCATCGCGACAGCTTCCGCTTATTGCAATCAAGTCACAATTAAGAGCATCTTACATTGGTGCCTCTTTTCACTTCAGGAGATTTCCGCGCGTACTTCTACCGTGCTATCTACCTCCTGTCATTGGTATCACTTTTTTAGGCGCTTTGGTACGTATCCCTTCTACCAACGTTATCTACTTGTTGAATTTAACTAACCAAGGCTGTAGAAGAGACTTGGACTTCGTTCTACTCGATAAAAAGTATCTCTTGTCTGTGCATTTTCCCATCACTCTCTTTAACAACACGCCTTGTCCACAATGGCATCCTTCAGTGGAAACAAGCGTAAATATAACTCGGATGCCATCACCAATTCAGACCCTAAAAGGCTCAAGCCGTTCAACCCATGGTCTTCGCCATTCCGCACACCCTGTCCAGTCGGCGAACGGGCCCCCGCGAACAACGAGTCACCAAGTGCTAATCAAGGAGTTGGATTTGAGCTTCCCACAAAGAACAAAGTTCTCAATGCACCTATCGCAAACATGGGTGGTTATCAACTTCCCTACAACACCGAGATTCAGAATTCGCATGAAGCCGATAAGGGTCGGGCAGCAATCCACACTACTTCAACCAAAGCGGCTGACAAGAACAACCAACTCGAGGCTACCATGAACAAATCGGCGGGAGAAGTGCTTGCTTCAGGCCCATCTGTTTATGCCGCTACATCGAAGACTGAGATGAACAAGGCAGTGAATACGAATGAGTGCGAAGGAATGGGAAAGGAGAATGATGACGTCGTTCTCGAGCTGATCAAACTGTGCCATGGTGTCCGCGATCGTGACGCCACGGCCATGCTCGTGGCCCAGATCAACATAGGTAAGAAGTACTACTCCTTACTAGAGGAGAACGAGAAGCTTCGACGAGAATTAGCGGACAAAGAGGAACACCACCGCAATGTGGTCGGCAAGCATCTAGAGCTAGAACTTGCTATGTCTGCGAAGGTCGATGAATTGAAGGAAGCAAACATACGTCTAGTCGCCAAGAAGGCCCTGGAGTGCTTGGGGATGGATTGTAACTAGGCAGTCAAGAGAACCAGCCATGACTTGAGATCCGTCGTTGGCAACCTTGGCTTAGGTTCTTAATAGAGAAGTACTTTGAATGGATTTCGTGCTAGCTTATTAATCCGTGGCCTTTTTTTCTTCTCTATATACATGTAGACCTTCCACCTGGTGGGAAGTCTCCAAAAAGGCGGATCTTCGGTTTTATAAGAGATCCTACCCGAGCAGCATTCTTGGAGTAACAATATCTCCAACCATGCAAGCCAGGGAGCACGCCGGGTATATTATACGTTAACATTCCTGAGCTAGTCTGGAACTCGGATCCGAAGAGTGGAGCGGATTGGACAAGTGAAAGCTAAAACACGTATAAGTAATGTCTGGATGAGGAGTATCGTGGTCGCCTACCCCACGTTCTTACCCGGCAGATTACCATCGACCAACAATGCACCGAGAGGCTAAATGCCGAATCGGGCCCCCGAGGTATGTAAATAGCTGGGTATTTATGCGGATTGACGAGTAGCATTATAAGACTCCCCTCCCCCAACGAGCTGAGACTCGGGATTTGGTAAATATGGCCGTTGTTTCCTCGCCTTGGTTACTATCTGAACTAGGTTCCCTCACCCCCCTGTACTTTTCCAGCTTTATTTTACCCCTTAAGTAGGGTACTTGTGTCATATTGCTATGCTGTTCGACCAGCTCCTGGCTGGCCTCAGGTCCGGCGATGGATCAAAGATATTCAACTATGTCTCTGCTTGGCACTTGGTTACATCAATCTTGCTGATTGGCCTCATGACCATGATAATCGATTATTCTTATATGCTATGGATGCGGTCTAAGTTGGTAAGTCGTGAAACCTCCACACACACCTCGAGTATAAGGGTTCATTAAGAACTAAGACAATATGACCCATAGCCTCCTGGCCCTTTCCCTTGGCCGATTGTTGGCAACACGTTTATGCTTCCAGATAGCAAACCATGGATCTGGTTTGAAGAGCTCTCTAAGAAATATAATGCCCCGCTGATCACAATATGGATTGGACGGTGAGAGGACATAACTGTCATCGCTATGAATCGACTACTGACGTTCGAGTCAGGAATCCAACCATCTGGATCAACGATGCGTGGACGGCATCGGAGCTCTTCGAGAAACGTGCAGGTATATATTCGTCACGACCGCGAATGCTCGTCTTCGCAGAGCTCGGTGCGGGACAGGACAACCTGCTGAACATGTACACAACTACTCCCGAGAAGCGTGATCGGTGGCGGGTTCATCGAAAGCTGATCCATCACGGTGTCGGTGTGCAGTCAGTTCGCAGGTATAGAGCGCTCCAAAACAATGAGAGCCGGGTTGTCGCGTATGACTTGATCAAGGCCCCCGAGGATTACGTCAAGCATTTCGAGCGGTATGCCACAAGCGTCGTTTCTATAATCGCCTTTGGACGGCGCGTTGAGAGTTGGGATGACCCTATCATCACTGAGGTTATCGCCATGATGCACCTAGCTGCCGACTTAAACGTGCCTGGAAAGACTTTCCCCATGCTCATGGAGACCTTTCCCTTCCTCGCCAAGTTTCCCAACCAGATTGCCCCATGGAAGTACGGATTAGGCAAGAAGCGTGCCTTCCACTTCTTCTACGCCCTGGCCGACGAGGCCGCCAAAAAAGAGGGACACGATGACTCTTTTGTCAACCATTTGTTCAAGGAAGGGCCGAAGTATGACCTTAAAGAAGCCGAGATTTCCTCGCTCACCGGAAATCTATTCGGCGCTGGGTCTGACACGAGCAGCAGCACCCTAATCACATTCATCTTAGCCTGTTGCGCATTTCCAGAAGCCTTGGTACCGGCGTGGGAGGAGCTTGATCGCGTGGTTGGGCCCCAACGGAGTCCGAGTTGGGAAGATGAGGATAACTTGCCCTACGTCAAGGCCTTCGTTAAGGAAGTCCTACGGTGGCGCTCAGTAGCCATCATTGGAGGTCAGCCCCACGCGCCGACACAGGATGATTATTACAAGGGCTGGTTAATCCCTAAAGGAGCTTGGATACAAGGAAACGTCTGGGCAATCCATCACAACGAGCGTGAGTTCCCTGATCCGGATCGCTTCAACCCCAATCGATTCATGCCCGGCCATCCGGACAGCCGACCGTTTCCGGGAGAAAGAGGATACATGACTTTCGGATGGGGCCGCAGGGTGTGTTCGGGACAGGCGTTAGCTGAACAAGGTACTTGGATCACAGTAGCTAGAATCCTCTGGGGGTTCAATGTCCAAAAGAAGAAGCGTGCGGACGGCAGCACAGTCGAAGTGGATATCTTTAATTACACGTAAGTGAATCTTCATATATGAATGGGGGCTTGTAGAGATAATAACAATGCATACAGGAATGGGCTCAACATGCGGCCCCAATCGTTCGAATGCAGCATTACGCCACGGAGCGAGGAGATCCGTCGGACGATAGAACGCGAGGGCAAGCAGGCGCTCGAAGAATTAGAGCAGTACCGTGGAGAGACCAAATACCGCATGTCAACTTTCTACTCGAGAAATAACCTCGCAATGGACTTATACGGAGATGGTAAGAAAGGACACTGAACACCATTAGCTTGGCGAATTTTAAGATTTGCGTAATGCAAGTTGTCTCTTCTGGCGCGTGAGAATAGTCTAAGTGAATGATTATATTATTCTATACCTAATCATCCAACCATTTGTCGATATATGACGACAACCCAGATGTTGAGTTGGGTATAGTAAAGAGTATTGTTACATAAGATGTTGAGATAGAGTTGAGGTCGTGTAATGGTTCGAACCTTGGGAGATGGACGACGCTAATGGACGTGGAATCGACTGGTGGTGGGGTGCGGGGTGGCGGGGTACGCTACTACCCTGGGCTAGAAGGTACCTTGTGGTGGCCTGTTCATACATCTGTGCCAAAACGAAAAAAATTCGTGAGCGCTAATACTAATATAGTAAAGGGCTACTTAGTTACGCATTACTTATATACCTTTTCCTTAATAAATTAATACTTAAGTATTTATAAGCTTTATATAAATAATTAAAATATTTTTATTAAATTTAATATTATTAAATTAAATATTAAAATATAAAAAATTTAAAATATTTATATAATTTAAATTTATTTTATTTATTAAATTTAAAAAAATAAAATAATATTAATAAATTTATATTATATATTAAAATATTAAAAATAAAAATAAAAATAATATAAAAATATATAATTTTTAATTATAATTATAATTATATAATTAATTATTTAATATTAAAGTTTAAAAGTTTTTATATTTATATTTAATTTAATTTTATATTTTTATATTTTTATATT